>JAIXNV010000017.1:1332192-1354129 GCA_020917445.1 Riparia riparia | reverse complement strand
TGAGATGAGATGAGATGAGATGAGATGAGATGAGATGAGATGAGATGGTAATCGATTTTTTCCAAAGGTTAATACTTCTCACTGCTAAGTCGCCAAACCTATTTAAACAAAAATAAAAATAACGCACCATGCTAGCCATTCAACCAGTCGTTTTCAAGGTGGTAAATTACACAGTGGTAATACAGAAATCCATCTTTGTATAAGTTTGATTCAAAGCCTGTAATGTGTTACTCAGTAGTATTCAAAATTGTGGTTGTTTTGACCATAAGAAGGCTGATAACCGTGGTCAAATAATTGTGCACTTATGCTGCTGTTTGTCTGCTTCTCATTTGAAAAACACAGCTTAATTAGAATTCCAATTTGTTTCACAGAAAAAGCTGCCAAGTGCAAGATCTGACATTCAAAACAAAATCAATACTTTTGTAGAACATTTAAGCATCTTGGGTAATATCACAGGACTGAAGTAATTCGTTGTCGTGTAGTAAAGCTCTAATTAAAGATGCGTCAGGAGTAAGAATTGTATTTCTTCATTATTTAGCCTGCATTTTACTGCTTGGTTCATACAAGGGTATTGATTAAATGTTCATGTTTATTATGGCTCCCCCCTCCAATCATGAGTGTGAGAAATGAAAGTTAGAGTAGATGAAAAATATTCACTGCTTGTCAGCTATAAGAGACACTCAAGGTCAGATGCAGATAAAGAAAAGCAAGGAAATGGAAGGGGCTTTTTTTAGTTAGTGGTGAGCTACAGATTAATCTCTAATTATTTTTTCTTTTCTCCAAGAAATATGTCTGAATATCTCTTAAGGGAATAAAGTATCACTACGGTTCTTATCTGTTTAAAAAATATTAGATCTGATGAGATCACAGCATCTGTATCTAAAAGTTTCTTTAGCCTATGAATTGACTCCTTAAGGTCAAATCATGAAAGTTCATAAGGATGCCAAGGTCTCTCACTCTAGATATAAATCTATTTATCCCAGAGAAGGAATTAATGATTTGAACAATTTGAACTTGATATTTACTAAAAAGGGGTAGCAGGGACTTGCAAAAAACATCACATTTGCCACCTCTCTGCCTTGACAAGGACATCTGCCAAAACTTAAGCACTACCACTACAGGAGACCTTTTCAGTAACATCCTAGAAACTCCAGCAATTAATTTGTCATTTAAAACACTTTCTTTATGCTTTCTCTCTGTCATTTAAACTCTATTTTTCATGTATTCTACCTTGGACAGGAGGTATTTATTATTCTCTTTCTCAGTATAGCAATTTTTAATGTGTTGGAAGCCAATTAACCTGTTCTTACCAAGCACTTGCTGAAATCTTTCCCTCAGTCATGAGTTAGTACCCCTTGAAAATCTGAGGTCTATATGTTGGAGAGATCTATATGAGGTCTGTATGTTGCTAAATGGAGGTAGGTAAACCCATCACACACACAAAAAAAATCTTGAATCTTAAGTGTAATTAAGGGAAGATGGATGAAACTGGGCTTAAGCATTTTGATTTAGAAAACTTTAAAGCCTTTATTCCACATGGCAATGAAATTCTGAAGAGAGAGAGGTTAAAATAGTGCAGAAAGTAGAGTTACATGGGTCATCCTCTGGCTGCCTGTGGCTGAAAGACAAGAAATTAATAAGTAAGCCTCGGGGCTTCTTAAGTAATTTTGAAGAGGTCAGGTATGAACTTTGGAGATAAGACAATTTGATTCAAAAGAAACTGAATGGATATTTCAGTGGGAAGAATTGAAGAGGATAAATACAGTCAGCAGTAGAAGAGAGAAAAAAACAAAAACAAAACAAAAACAAACAAAAAACAAAACCAAAGAAAACAACCAAGAGTTTTTTTTCCTGGGGTTTTAACGAAGCTGAGAGTCTGAAGAAGTCTTACCACCTTTGGCAAACATGGAAGAATATGGAGAGAAATAACTACAGAACAGTTAGTCCCCTGATACTTGTCTATACCGATATTAGAAAATATAAAGCTGTGTCTGAACTGTAGATAAGTAAAGACTTTTTTCATGAGCCTTCATTCTGATGTCTTCTGCAACACAGCCCAGGCAATACTGTTTGGTCTCCAGCTCTAGCTCCAGGTGTGCAGAATCTTCCTCAGTTCATAGTCACAGAATCAAAGAATCATAGAAAACAGAATCAGAGACTCAACGAATCATAGAATGGTTTGGGTTGGAATGGGCATTAACGACCAACTAGTTTCAACTCCCTGTCATGGACAGGTAAACCTTCCTCAGGGTTTCTCCAAGCCCCATCCAGCCTGCCTTTGGATGCTTCCAAGCCACAGCTTCTCTGGGCTCCCTGTGCTAGAGTCTCACTACCCTCACAGTAAAGAATTTCTTCCTAACATGTAACTTAATTTCTCCTCTTTCCATTTGTATCCATTATTCCTTGTCCTGTCACTACAGCTCCTGATGCAGAGTCCTTCTCTGGCTTCCCTCTAGGCCCTCTTGATGTGCTGGAAGGTGCTGGGAGGTCTTCACGCTCCTTCTCTTCTCCAGGATGAAAAGCACAACTTTCTCATCCCATCTTCATAGGGAGGGTGCTCCAGTCCCTTTACCAACTTCTCAGCCTCCTCTGGATTTGGTCCAACGGTTCCATGTCCTCCTTATCTTAGGGACAGAAGAACTGCATGCAGTATTCCAGGTGGGAATACTGATAATATCAGAGGAGAGGGGGAAAACCCCTCCTTCAATCAGGTGCAGATAAAAGTCCTCTGAGATCAGCCAGTGTTCTCTCTATGTTTCAGATAGCTGAAAGTATGTCAAATGGCCTCAAGTCCCCTAAGTGTGAGCAAAAAAGGAATCTTAAGCCAGAAGTAGGATGTTGCATGCTTTAGGAGATGCCAGCACAAGAATTAAAGATCTGGTGAGGAGGTTATGGTCCAATCCCAAAAGCAGTGTTGCTGTATCAGCATAACATTACAACAAGGATAATTGACTTTAGCTTTCAGTTACCACTGGGGTTTCTGTGCTGGAGTGGACACAAAGTTTGTAGGGCTGAGAAGTCAAAGGCAGCTTTACAGAAATATCTAGAAAAATAATTGGAATATGTGGAACAGGAAAATTTCTGGAACACATATGTTCATACACATTGTAATGACAGTTTAAGACATGGAATCCTTCAGAGATGAATATGTCTCAGTTCTGAAAACAGAATTCTTCAAAATTCAGAAAATGTTACTTAAAAAAAAAAATAAAGTTGACATTGAAGATTTCAAAAATTTCAGTTTTCTGGATTTCTGTTGCATTTCCTGTGCCATTTGTTCTGGGGTGACCCTGATTAAACTGGAAGGTTGGACCAGGAGACACCACTGTGGTCCCTTCCAACCCGAACCATTCTGTGATTCTGGGTTTCAACAAACAGAGTTCAGAAAGATTAAGGCAGGAGTTATGTGCATATCTTTTGTTCTACAGACTTAGTGGGGAGAAATCTTCCTAAGCTGTTTCCAAAGCTCCTTTTTCAGTGGTGCTCTACTTCAGCATCTTTTTTCTTAATTGGATTCCAATAAAAATACTAAATCCAAGTATTTATACAGACTCCATTCTATCATGTATCTTGCTGTCTTTAACTTTCCTTTTAAATGTAATGATAATAAAGACTACAGAAGACATTTTCTTTAATATCTTTAAAGAAAGTAACCTTAATAGCGGTGTATTTAGGGAAAGTGCAGTTTTTAAGAAAGAGGCATCTCAGAAAAACACAAATTTGCTTCTAAGATAACTAGGCAAATAGTGATAAAGACTTCTATTCTCTCAAAGGAAGAATGGAAAAGAAGTGGAATAACACTAAGATTTTCTTGAAGAAATAATATTTAGTAAAATCAGATAATATGGAGCTTTGGTAGTTTGATTTTTTTTTTTTTTTTTTAAAGACAAAATTTTGTAAGACTGAATAATATGGAACAGCTTTCCAGAATATATTTGCTGATAATAGAAATAAGGCTGGCCTATTCACAGAGGTTACACACTGAGCAGTTCTTTGCTGTATTAAAAATTACTGAGTCTTTCATAAGTCAGCTAGTGCAGTATATGTAGGCATTCGGGTTCTGTTAGCCATTAAACTAAATAGAATACTATTTCATGCATGATTTAGCTCAGTTAGATGGAGAATGCAGCAGTGAGCTTGAAGAGGTAATGGGTAAGAGTGGAAGTTTACATAAATAAGTGTTTCCTTTTTGTTGTGTGGTATTTACCTGTGATTTCAAATGTCTTATTAAGAGATCTTTATAGATTCCCCACTGATGTTATCCAGAAATGTTAACAGGTTGATCTGCCATTAATGTTGATAATATAGCTATTTGTAGCCCTAATAGGAGGAAAGAAATAACTATTAATTTGCCACTGATTAATGCAAATTCTTTCTTACAGTGAATTTATTGTTTTCCTGAAAATGCTTGATTTGGACACCCAGACTGGCAATGCACTACATCAAATAAAAAATGTGATTTACTTGAAGTTAGCTGTCATGTCTGCATTTTATTGATGTCTCTTTTCCTTACTGATATCTCTGAAGTGTGGGATCCATTGAATACAGGTGTTATGAATCTGATTTCATGCTACAGTAAGAGGAAAAATAGTGCTGAACCACTTTGTGGATCTAGATGAAGCCTACCACTTGTAGGGTGGATTGCCATGGATTTTATGCTCTTCAACTAGATTGTGATTTTCTTCTTTATTCCAACTGTTTCCCTCTTCTACCATTAGCTTGAAAGCATACCTGTTCTGCTCAGTGGTTATAGAATAATACACAACTAACCTGCCACAAAGAAATTCCAAAATTTCACTCAACTTCAATGTTTAATTTGTGCTTCAGTCAGTATTCCTTAATATTTTCCACTCTTCTGAAAAAAAAACACAAACAAAAAACAAACAAACAAACAAACAAAAAAACCCCACCACTCACATTCAATTTTTTTCCTGATGATCCTGAACTTCCATAGATGCATAATTTCCCCTGAGTGACCATAATAACCTCCCCAGCAGTTATCTTGTGAGGGGAAGGAAGAACAGGTTTTAAGACATTTCTTGCACTCTCTTTTTGCTAGAGCTATAGCATCAAGAGCAGTTTGCAAAGATAGAACATATTTAAATTTAAAGTAGCTATAGGCTAGCACATAACTCACCAGGTCAGCTGCCAGAAATTCCCCAGGCTTATGAATTGAGGGGATTAGTGTCGAGTGAGCCCTGCTATGTCCATTTTTCTGGCATCAAAATCTAAGTTAACGGTTTAGAGTAAGGTTAGAAACACCCATGTGAATTGCACAGGCAGTTTCTGGAGGATTAGGGACATTCAGCTGAGTCTGGGGATTTTAGTGAAAGTTATGCCATGCTAATTCATTCTTTAGGGTCAGGTAAGGAGGTGAACAAAATCCACATGTAGCAATTGCTCTAAATACTCACAGGAAATCACTCCTGTGTTGAACAGCCTGGTTGCAATTTTAAAAGCACAAATAACATTCTGGAGTTACATTCAAATAAGGCATACTGATGTTCAGCAGCAGTAAAAAACATTAGCAGGAACACTTTTAGAATTTCATGTGACTGACTTTGTATTATAACACTTCTAAAATCATCTCAAAAATGGAATTTTGGAGTATACTATAAAGAATCCTTAACAAGAAAGCTTTAATGTATTATATATTTGATGGTATTAAAAGCAAGCTCCAATGTTTTTCCTTGAAAATTTAGAATATCCCAGAGAAATATTCAACAAATTAGGTCACCTAGAAGTTTCTCAAAGTATACAGAAACTAAGAAATGTCACAGTTAATAGAAATATTTCTCTTCACTATTTGAGTCATAGAGATTTTTTTTTTTCTTTTTTTAACTCTTTTTATAACAGAAATCTTTATCTGTGTCTTCTGTAGCAGAAAACTCTACTTACTCATAAATGTTTATGTCAAATTCTTTTTAACCCTTGAAGAACTTCTCTAGTGATACATTTCTGCCCAATAAATCCTGATTCATTCCAATAGACATTGGAACTGAAAATGCCTGTAGAGAATTGTCACTGTAGGACACAAAAGACAAAAGACTCTAAATATTTCAGAAGGCAAAGAGTATTGAAGGCTTTATTGTCTAATTCTTACCACCTTTTGTAAGGTGTTCTGATACAGACTTAACATAATTGGTGAATAGGAATGACACCTCTCTACTCCCACTGGTGAAACAAGAGAAACAGAAAAACACCACCTGGAGAAAGATTGTTTTGAGAAAGGATAGTTGTTTGCTGAGATTGTTTTGAGAAGAAGCTTTCTTGAAAAGTTTTCCCTTGGGAAACAGTTAACACTGCTAGCAGGCTAAAATGTCTTCAGACTTAGAAATATCAGGCCCACAGAGAAATTGGTGCTCAATGTGTTTCTTGTGGGGTTGTACAAGACTGCGTTACTGAAATTTGTCAGCACCTTCGATCCTGGTTTTGAGTTAATGGATATACTTAACTGTATTTAGAGCAAAAACCTTTCCACTCCCTTTAAAATCTGGGTCCAGCAGCACTTTATCTTTGTGTACATTGCACAGTTTATAGCTTACTGAGGTTGGCAAAGGTTTGCTCTTATTTCCTTTTCTACTTGAGGCATTAACCAATCATTTAAACCAAACTCCCATACAGTATTCATGCACCTTACAAAGCAGCAATGCATTTGAAGATAACCCTACAAAGTGGAAGAAAATACGATCAGTTAGTCTTGAGAGAATATTTAAATGAGAGAAAAATGAGGTGGTTTTTATTTCTTCAGAGAGGCTAATCTACAAATAAATGACTGCAAAGGGAGAGAAAATGTTCAGTGGATGGTTTCTGTGTAGTTGCTTGAATATGTATGAACTGTCAGTGTAAAATCACTCTGTGATGGCTGAAGGAGAATAAGACAATAAGACAAGAAGAAAATGAATTTCAGAGCTTATTGAACGGTAACATCCAGAACTGTGGTGGTCCTGCGGCACTGACTCTTACACCACTGTCATGGGTTAGTACAGTTTAGTTTTATAGATATAAAAGAATGTAAAATAATTCTCCAGGTCAGGACCTGGGAATTGCTTTGGAAGAGACAGAGACCTATCAGAGAGTTAGTTAGAATATTGACATCTATTCTGACCACTGAAATTGTTGGCTGTGACTTTGGGAAGTACCATATAAAACCCCTTGATTTCCTGTAGGTAGAGTCTTTTTCTTCTTCCTTTGGCCAGAGAGAGACAGGTAACATCGAGTTTGCCTGCTGCTCCCCCCTTTTTAGGGGGGGGAGCTGGCCTAAAGCTTGGCCGGATTCCATCAGCTCCCGTGTGAAGGGGGAGGAAGGGGAAGTTGCTGTTTTTTAACAGCTACTTTCTTCAGATTTCTCTGGAGCAGGGAGAGATCTCTGCTGGGCCCCTGATAAGAGCTATGAGCACTATTTAGGATGAAGCCACCCCGATTTACACTGAGGGGTAGGCTGAGAAGGCATTTATGATCTTGCCTGTTTTTTTGTGATACCAGACTGCCTGGGTGCTCTGATCTCTGATGTTTCTGTGAGTTCTTCCTCCTTCATCAGCTCAGCCTTGAGACATCTAACACCAAGAGCCACAGAGGGAGAAACAAAGACTCTAAGTAGAATTAACTCTTTCTTAGCAACATGAAGCTTCCAGAGCTCAGCCCTTCTCTGAGAGAGTAAGAAAAGGCAAAGTGAACATAAAGAACAACAGCATGAAGTCAGTAGAGCAAGAGTGAAAAGACTATTGGGACAAAGGGTTGAAGAGTTAGTTGTTCTATTCTTACTTAAGACATGGAAATGTACTCTATATTTAGGTCATTCCTATAAATCATGGGAAAGATATGCATTTAGGGAGATGATTCTTTTTCATGTAGATTTAAGCAAAGGTGTTTGTGATGAACTAAGTAATATCCTATAAGATGCTTGAACAGAGATAGAGGTGAGAAGCCCCCTGCACCAGTGAAAAAGTGAAAAGATACCTCTGTACCTTGAAGTAAAGAATCCTTTGCTTCAGAGTTATTCATCTTTCAAAAGTGACACCCCAGTATGCAAAAGTCTAAGACCCATGACCCATAAGCAGCTTGGGAAACTGCTCCTGGGAGGGTCACAAAGGCAGGTTTCTCCAGGCGGTTGTTTTTGTGACAGTTTAAAACCCACAAGAGAACTGTTCTAAGTTGTCAGTGAGATCCATGACTCTAAAGGATACTCTTCCCCTAATGAATTGATGAAAGACTATTGTCAGATAGTGGAACTGACTGAAAATTACAAGTTTTGTCTCTTTATGTTGTTTTGTAGGAAAGTGAACAGTTTGTAAGGGGAGGCAAAAGTTTTTTAAAGTTTCATTCCATTTTAGGTTTTTTTCCAACTTTCTGTTTTTTCTATTCTTTTAGTGTAAGTTAATAAACTATTTATTAATTTTAAAGTTAAGCCTGCTTTGTTTTTCTCCTAGTCTCTCTCTCACAAAAAGAGTAAGTACCAAAACCAAAATTTAGTAAACGTAAAACCACTACATTGAGCAGTGTTTCTGCCCAGTTTAAAATTAAAACTATGACAACCACTTACAGATCTGTGTGAGAGTTGTGTAGGAATAGGAGATAAATTTAAATCCATTAAGCAATGTGCTCTGAAAAAGGAGGAAGACCAGACTAGGAGGACATTCATAGATCATCAATCAGTCTTCATCCCTGCTTACAAAGAAGTACCACTTCTGAAGCACTAACCTTTTATATGAATAGGAAAGTTTTCCAGAAATTTCCAGTAGGCGCAGACTAGAGACTAGAGACTAGAATCTGAGCAGGTGCAATTATCTAAAACATTCTCCATGTTCAGATATGTTAGCTGAAAAATAAATTAGTTTTTACAATTCAGTAAAGTAATACAATTATTTTTAACACTGATCAGTTTGCACTTTCACAAAGGTTGCTTAATGTGCAGCAAGAGTATTTATTATTTGATAATAAGTTTCATTCCCTGGCTATATTTCTGATACTGTGCCTCCTTCCTTTTTTACACATCAAACTACTTGTAGTAACTTTTTACCATTGTTCATTGTCCTGGGCAGAGAACACCTTGCTCTTCAGAACTATGAAGTATCTGTTACCAGAGGGCAGGGTAACTGCTCTGATGTTTGTTCTGCACTGTCTGCATATTTGCTTAGAAAAAATGAAAATGCCATATGTGTAAACCCAGGCGCTTACAGTGGTTATAACTGAAGTTTCAACAGACTAATGTGAATTCTTAGCAGTCCAGCAGAATTATGGCAGAAAGGAAAAATACTGTAGAATTAGTCCTAATATGAATATGAACTACCTTTTCCATACCAACTGTATGAAATTCAACAAGGGCAAGTGCCAACTTCTGCACCATGAGAGAACCCTGGATGTACGGACAGACTGGGGATGAGATACTGGAAAGCAGTGCCAGGGAAAGGGACCTAGGGCTCCCAGTCAGTGGCAGGTTGAACATGAGCCAGCAGTGCCCTGGCAGCAGGTGGGCCAACCCTGTCCTGGGGGGCATCAGGCACAGCATGGCCAGCTGGCTGGGGAGGGGATTGTCCTGCTCTGCTCTGAGCTGGGACAGCTTCACCTCGAATGCTGTGAGCAGTTTTGGGTACCTCAATATAAGAAAGGTCTTAAGCCACTAGAGAGTGTCCAAAGGAGGGCTGTGAGGATGGTGAAGGTCCTTGAGGGGAAGCTGTGTGAGGAGTGGCTGAGGGCACTGGGTCTGTTCAGCTGGAGAAGAGGAGACGGAGGAGAGATCTCAGTGCAGTTACAGATTCTTTGTGAGGGAAGAGGAGGGGCAGGCACTGATCTCTGCTCTGTGGTGACAGCGACAGGACCCCAGGTTGTATCAGGGGAGGTTTATATTAGATAGCATGAAAAGGTTCTCCCCCCAGAGGGTGTATGGGCACTGGAACAGGCAGGAGGCAGAGAATGGCCACAGCACCAATCACGACAGAGTTCCAGGAGTGTTTGGACAATGCTCTCAGACACAGGGTGGGATTGTTGGGATTCCTGCAAAGGACTGGGATTTGGACTTGATGATCACTGTGGGTCCCTTCCAACTCAGGATATTCTATTATTCTATGATTCTATGATCTAGTTAAAAAGAGAAAACCAAACACCTCAAAAAAACACACCCCCAAAAACCCAAAAAAAAAAAAAAAAAATCCACCCAAAACAAACAAACAAACAAACAAACAAACAAACAAACAAACACACAAACCCCTCCACACAATAAATAAGTAAATAATAAAAAACCCCACCAAAAAACCCACCCAAAACAAAAAACCCACACCCAACCAACCAAACAAAAAAAACCACCTATAACTGCAGCTCACAAATACAAAATAAAACAAATTAAACAGTGGCCTGTTGTTAGAAAGTGCTTAAGTACTTAAGAAAAAGCCCTAGGCAAGAGAACACAAATTCAGACAGTGAGCCAGACCAGTCTTGCTCCTGAGGTTATGCAAACCCACTACAAAGCCTATTACGAGCAGTAACAATATTGTGTTTGCTGGGCTAGAGTGCTGCAAAGTGATATTCACTCCATGAACTACTTTATTAGATCCAGGTTGCAGGAGGACAGTCACAAAAATTGCAGTGCAAAGTTGCAAAAATTTTATGACTTCTGAAGTAGACATGAAAAAGCCTGGGAACATCCACCCTAAAGATGAAAAAAAGGTAGAACTGGAGCCACGTGAACCAATAACGCTGACTTGATCAAGGATGTTTTCCACTGCTATCACATGGTCAGTTCTTTCTGGGTCATAATTTCTTCTCTGGACAACTGCTCCTTTGCATGTGATTGCCTGCAGCATCTTCTTCCAGGCTTTTGACTAGAGGTTTCTATTCTTGGGCAACTTCTTTCATGTAGCTGCTGCCTCAGGGACACTGTGAGGATATGTTTATTAAGACTTGTAAAGCATAGGAAAGGCCAGATAAACATCTTACCAAACAATGCAAGCAGGAAGGCCTTATCAGGCCTATGGAATAATCTTTCAGAAATACATTTGTGAGAAAAGAGCTTGTGTTTCCCTGAAAAGCTCAGCTTTAAAATTTGCCACTGACAATTCTGCACACTGACAATTCTGAAGTTAAATGCTTTGGGGAGATCATCATAACTAACCCATGAATAACTTATTTACAAATAGTTTTTTTCCTCTTGAGCAGCTGCAATGTTGATTGATCTGAGACTCTCCATCAGATATGTGAGATAAACCTACAATCATTATATGTTGCTCCAAAACCTGTCAAAGCCATTGAATCTCTTAATTTACTTCCATAGGCTTTGGAGTAACCTCCACCTGTGTAATCTCTAGAAGATGTCCAGAGACACATTTCACAACTTTTTGGCCTCTATCATTTATCAACATGGAAGAGACGAATCACTGAGTAACTTTTTACTTTTTCATTGTACACCAGCCCAAGACATAATGTTGTATGGGGAATACTGGAGGCAGAAGTGGTGAAGAAAACATGGCAATGGCAGTACAGTTCCAGTAAGAATTATCAAAGATGGAACAGATTTGGTGAAGCTGAGGAACAAGAAATTTAAAGAAAACATGTAACTTTAGATGGTCAAAGAGGGAGTTCCAGATGAGACACAAAGGACACTGCATAGTAGAAAGATTGAGTTTTCAAATTAATTAACTTTTTTTGCTCTAATAATCTCAAAAAGGTTCTTTCTGTCTCTATTCTCTCATTGCTTTGCTTTGAGCCATATTTTATCCTTTTCTTGTAAGTTTATTTTCTGGAGGTTTTTTGCTTGCTTTGTTTTCTTTCAAGTATCATATTTTTTTCCGCTTTTTTTCTGAAGTTTTGTAGACATTTCTCTTCATGAAATAGGGAATTTCCAAAAGAAATGACTACTCAATATTAAATTATCTGAATAATAAAAGGTGTTTACAAAATATCACAGCAAGATGCTTAAATATTAGATAGAAAAATTAAAAAAAAAAAAAAATCTCCTGGGACTGATGCAGCTTATAAAAATACATGACTTTTGGAAATCAAGTAGATGGACTCATGCCATCATGCAGAATGGATGGATCAGGGCCATGATGGAAAAATTATTTTCTTGAAAATGAAAGAAGCTCAGATGTATAGATAATCTTTAAGGCCACAGACCCTGAAAGAACATTTTGAAACCTCATTTCCTTCCTCCTTTGTATTCATAGGATGTTTAAAGAGGCTATTCAGTGCTGATCATTGTTTTATTATTTGAAATTAAACTTTATATTTTCAATATTACTTGTCATTATTGGACAGGACAGACCTTCTCAGGACCTATACAGGTGATGGTTGAAGTCTAAAATGTTTGCAGGTATGGAAGAAATTAACACTGTGAGTTAATTTATAATTTCCTAGGGATTCTGCTCATTGATTTAATTTGATACAAACAAGAAGGAAGAATTTTTCACTAAATCTCATGGAATGTGCTACTGGTAGATCTGGCGGATATTAGTAATGAAAAGAAGTTGTTATCTAAGACATTAGGTGTTTATTAGAACTGGAACTGTAAGATTCAGCTATATTAATTCCTGCTGGTGACCACTACTAATTATGTTTTTACCCAATCTCAGTAGCACCACAGAAACTGCTCCCATCTGGCATTTTCTGATATGCAGGGTGGTGAACTATTTATTTAAGTTGATTAATAATAAGATATTCAGAGCAGTTTCAGTTTTAATTTTAGTTGGTCATGTCTAATCATTACTAGACTGAATAAAAGATGGACTTTGTAATGGGAAAAAGGGCTTTGACTGCAACCTCAATAAAAATATATCAGTACAATTAGGTCAACTTTTGAATCTTCAGTGATCATTTTCAGTGAAAAAATTCAGTGTTTAGTTGACAATGCTAAAACAGTGTGAAGAAGAAGACAGTGCAGGAAAAGGGGCTCTGAATTTCTTTAATGTATTATTAGATCTTTCGTGGGGATGGCTGAGGAGGAGGCAGAAAGCATCAATCAAAACCCTTATGAGAGAGATTATGGAGATTAAATAAAATGAAATCAAGTGATACTTCAAAAAGAAATGTTATGGGTTAAGAAGCTCCTGGCAAAGTACTATTTCTTAATAACTATGTGTGAGGTTGTAGACAAGAGAGGCTCCACCCACAGCTTTTTTAGAATGTTTGTTTGTTTTTGACCAGCTATTCAATCATGCTGTCCAGATACAGCTTAACTAGCATGAGGAACACTCTCTTTCATGTTGCACCAGTTGATTTATTCATAATAATTTGTTCATACCTTGATATTCTAGAAAGTACTAAGATGGGAAAGATCTGAAAGAGTTATTTTATTTTCACCCCCCAGGAAATTACACACTGAAGCATGAAAGACCCTTCCTCATATTTCTTACTTTTGTTGCATGTATACCCAAATCTTCTCATCTCGAAGAAAGGTGTAAAATTAACTGAAATGCTTTTGCTATGTGCATCTAAAGGATTTACAACTCTTTTGTACTGAGTAAGTACTCAGTAATTATGAAATGAGTCTGTATTCAGTGCCACTATTATTCTGTTGTTTATGAGTGCACATTGTTATTCCAATCCAGTCTGTCTGAGGAGGTGTAAGTTCAAAGATACTGTTACCTTTGAGAAAATGTCTCTGTTCAGCACTTGAAGGAAAATATCTCCATAGTTTAAGGTTTTCAGCTCCCATACAGATTATTTATTTCATGTGTTCTTAAATAATTTGTCAAAAGGTTTGAGCAAACAATTCATTATGTGATCTCCAGTTTAAGTAGGAAAGTAGAGTAATCATGAGTTGCTGACTTTTAATTTGCTTTATCTGAGTACATTCTCCATCCCTTATTCCATACCACTTATGTCATGCTCAGGCTCCACATCAGCCAATACATCCTCATTAACCACTTGCTTCCCTTCCCGTCCTTTGATGTAATCCTCAGATATCATTCCACTACTCCTGCAAAATATCCACAAAATTTTTATTGAGTTAGCTCAATAGTTAGTGTTTTGTCCATTACTTAAGGCTCCATTTGTCACAGTGGTCACTCAGGACAGGAGGTGTGGTGTGTTGTGTGGGGCTCTTGGGCACCAAAGCCAGGCTGAGCCCGGGACACTGCTGCACTTGAACTGCTTAAATTAAGACTTCACCTCCACTGATTTTAGTGCCTAGTGTTACAGCATTTCCTACAACATGCAACTCAAATCCGGGTTACAACAATTTAAAAGTGTCTACATTACAAGCTCCACTCCTCATCCCTTTGGACCAGGCCAACTGTTTTAGTATTCCAAACATCCCTCCCTTTAAACCTGCTCTGGCCTGAACTAATCCACAGACTGATGGTCCTTAAAGTTGTTCCTCATCCAAGCAGGGTCTTATCTATGAGGCATAGTCTCGTCAGGCGTTTACCTGAGGCTCACATGTTCCAGAATGGCCTAATCCATTGGCCACAGGCAGCTTGGGATGTCCTGCTCCCACCTGGACTCACACACAGGTTGCAGCACTTCCACTTGAGCTTACATTGGGGTTCCATCCTGTCCAGCACTGACACAGGAGAGGTGCCCTGGCCATCTGCCAGCCCAAGCACATCACCACTGCTGCTATCAGAACATCCCAGGCACAGCAGAGAAAGGGGATGAGCAGCACAGCTCTACAGTGAGCAGTGAGAGCAGAAAGCTGCCACTAATGAGCACGAGACTGGCAAACAAGAAGGAAGCTTCATGGCAAGCACAGGAGCCTGCCAACTGATCACTAAACAGCACTAACATATAAATTCTATTCAGCACTTCTGAATCACATCTGTCATTACCTCAAACACTTTGGGGCACCAAAAAGAACAATTGTGGCTTAACCCCAGCCAGCAACTAAACACTACACAGTTTTTTCTCCCCTTCTTCAGATAGAAAGTGTGTGAAAAGAATCAGCAAAAAAAGAGAGTAAAATTTGTGGGTTGAGATAAAGGCAGTTTAACATGGCAGAAAAGGAAGGGATAATGACAATAATGAATTAAAAAAAAAAAAAATAACTAGAGCATACAAAACAAATTATGCACAACAAATTTGCTTTCCAACAGTTGATCAATGCCCAGCCATCAGCCCCTGGCCAGTTTTCCCCTCAGTTTATACCCTGAGCATGATGTCATAAAGCATGGATCATCTCTCTGCCCAGCTTGGAACAGCTATGCCAGCTGTGTCTCTTTCCAATTCCCTGTGCCTCTCAGCCTCCTTGCAGGAATGGCAGGATGAACTGCTGAAGAATTCTTGACCACTGCTTAACAAAACCTAAAACACCAGTGTATTATCAACATCATCCTCATCCCAAATCCAAGCCACAGCACTGCATCAGCTGCCAGGAAGAAAATTATCTCAGCTCAAACACAGACAACAGTTTGCCTCTTGCTAGGATAAGAAGATTTCTAGGATATTTCTAACCATTTCTAGGATACAACTCAACAAGCTTGAAATTATTTGTTCTCTTATGTTACCTATTTCTAGAAAACCTATTTCATGGTATATTTACATAACAAAACTAAAATTCTCTAAAATTCGTAAGGCAAATAAATTCCCCTCAAGCTGGCATAATGACTTATCAAGAGATGTTAAAAGTGCTTTTTAAAGAATTGAGATTAAACAACAAACCCACACTGTATCAGATTTCCTCATGAAAACCCATTTATCTGTCTCCTGTCACTTCCTCTTAAGTCTTACACTTCAGAATCTCAAGGGTAAGATTGCCATTTGTCTTACCAAAATATCCTTGTGATTTAAAACTTTCCCAGGTGTCATGATCCAAATAATGATGCCTCAAGAAATCATAATCCCTGAATTTTTGTCTGGTATTGGCTTCCCTTCCTTTTTTTCTTGCAAACAAAGGTAAATTTTTTGCACATGATAATTTATTCATATCTCATGCATTTTCAATCTGTTACATAGCCTGTATTTTTTTTTTTTTTTTAAATAATGACCATGACAAAGGCTGTGAATACAAAAGTTGTAAAGTAGCTAGTGTGATAAAAGGAAAACATTCCTGTAGTCTAGGTGAGGAGGAGGCAATTACTGCTTTCTCTGACAAACTACATTAGCTTTTCTCCCCCTTGAAGCTGCAACACCACTGAGTAGGTCTCTGACACAAAGGCAGCACTACCCACTGATGGAAGAAGCAGCTATTATTGGTCTGTGCTGCGATTACTGGTCCATGCCCAGGGGCAGCTATAATTTCACTCTGTGTGTGTGTGTGTTTCACCTGCAGTCTCTCTGAGGGGCTCATCTGTATGCAGTGAGACTGAGAGCCTGGCCAGCTCACATCCTGCCCCCGTCCACAGCATGTCACAGTGCCAACACCTAGGAAAGGCATTAATATTTATGGGGAGCCAGCACAAAGAAATCAAAGCATCTCTGTCTGCTTCTTGATTTGTTCCACTCCTCATAAATTTAATTTTGGAGGAACTTTTGGAGGCGCAAACCCCATGCCAGTTACAGTGAGGCAGGAATGCACGTGTGATATTCAAATGTAACTGAGAAAAATTCTCGCTGATTTTTCCTTCAGTGAATTTGGGATTCCCTCCACCTTTTCAAAATTTTACACTTTTTAATATTTGCTCTAATTAAAAAAACCCCAAAACCAAACCAACAACAACAACAACAAACCAAAAAACCAAAGAAACCCACCTTTTCCAAACCCATACGTTTGTAGTGCCACTTCCACAGATGAAACCATCCCAGAGCTGCAAAGTAAATCATTAACTCCTCCTTCATACACCAAGTACAGAAGTACAGAATGACCAAGAGATATGTGCTACTGCTCAGGATACTTCCTCCTTCATCTCCCTCTTCACTCTGAGCTGTCTGCAGAAGATGCTGGATTTGAAATATTTCCTGTGGGTAAATGGAATTAATACAATTCCCAGGGTGGGATGTCTGAGCCACAATTTAACTTTGTGGTGTTGTAGCTTTACCTACCTCAGCCCTTCGAAGTTTGGTGGTGTTTTTTTTTTTTTTTTTTTTAATTTTTTTTTTTTATTTTTAAAAAAAAAAAAAAAAAAAAAAAAAAAAAAAAAAAAACTAATCTCTTGTACTGTTAAGGCTATGACCTTTCTGTGCCTTGGGGGGTTCTGAGTAGCTGATGTATCACCAAAACTCAAGGTGAACAGTCTCGCGTAGACAGCTGCATTGCTACATCAGGAACAGTGATGCTTCCTTAAAGGAAAGACTTCTTCACCCAGCCAATACAGTGAGGTTTTAGAAACTGGGTTCAAGTCCTTTGCCCCATCTCTTTGTCACTGAGTCCCTTTCTGTCCTGTGCCTAATGAGTGGTACATTCAGCAAAACAAGTATTGTCTTGTGCCTTGCAATGGCCACAGCGTGTTAAAAACACTTTTTTGAAAAGTGTTGAATTTAGTTGTAAGGAAATGGGACAGGCATGCTCTGACTGTCAGTAAATAAAGGCAAGCAGGCAGGTTTCTCTTCCTCTAAATGGAGTCATCTCTTCACATTCGGTCACATAATGAGGCATGAGGCCTGCACTGCACCTTGTGGTGGCAACTCCTTTATCCTTTTGTAGTTTTTTTTTTAGGGAGGGAATGGGCAAAGCTGGATATGCCACACACATACTTCTGGTTGCCATGTAGAGTGGAAAATTCCCAATGGTTTGGAGTATTAGAAAATAACCTGGCCAAGTAGGCAGAGCTGTGGTAGGGACCAGGAACTGGGGCCAAGGCCCTGCTTCTGTGTCCAGAGATTAAAGTCTATTTCAATAATTTCCTGGTCAGGTACCTTTTAAAGCCCAGGCAGGGGAGATTCAGAAGGGACAGTAGGAAGCAACTACAAAAAAAAAAAAAAAAAAAAAAAAAAAATTGTGGTCAAGAACTGCAAGACACTTCCTAGTCAGTGACCAAAGCACTTGAGCAGCATTTGGACAATTCCTTTAAGAACATGCCTTAACCTGGTCAGCTCTGAATTGGTCAAATAGTTGTATTACATGATCAGTGTAGGTACCTTCCAGATGAAAATATCCTATTCTTCCTTTTCTTCCTTCCTTAGTTAAATAATTCAGTTATTCCCAATGTCTCATAAAGACTTAGGCAAAGGTATTTCTGCTTTCTGTATGAAAAGTCTCAGCTTTCAGCCCAGATACTTCCAGAGTATCTCCAGAGCTGCAAATCTCTTCCAAGTCAAACTACCTGTGCAAACCATAGGAATATTATAAAGGGGATTTCCTTGATTCACAAAGAGTTCAGCCCTTGACTGTCTGTCAAGACTGCCATGACAACAAAAGGCTTAGAAACATTTTGGTCCTAGAGCTGTTACAATGAATTCTCTGAGCTGCTTGACTTCCTAAGGAATTTCTCATTTAACATGAGCATGCATATTACTCCTTCTACTCCATTCCCAGCCTTTTGGGTCTGAGACTGGCTCCCATTTGTGACATAGTTTACCATTTCATACGGACAGATCCTTCTCGAAAAAAATCGTTTCAACTTAGTTAAAAAATCTGCTGCACTCCATGTTAAAAGGACAGAAAAATTATAAACACAGTTTTCTATGCCTCATGTATATGACACACCTGAATGACTAATAGTTTCCGATGATGCATCAGGATATTTAAAATTTATTGTAATGTTTCATTTCTGTTTTCTGATGGTTTCCAATGTGTTCAAGAATGAAAGGAAAGGCAAACCAGCCAATCTGTTTAAGGACAGGCCACCTTCCACACCAGCAGACATTGACAAGGATCATGAAGTCATGATCTTGCCAATGATCACAACCCCAATATCTGGTTTATCATTTGGCAGCCCCTCTGCCCTTGATACCCAGACCCATACTTCACTATATGGTTTAGTGGTCATGGCAGTGTTTGGTTGAAGGTAGGATTTGAGGTCCTTGAAGGTAGGATCTTGGAGATATTTTTCAATCAAAACAATTCTATTATTCTATTTTATTCTATTTAATTCTCCAGCTAAATGTAAAGCCTGTTGACCAACACCTTGGTGTGGCTGCAGTTTGCCTGCCCCCACAGCTCTGATGGAAGCAAGAGTGAGCTGATTCAGGGTTTGTTTCCATGAAGTCAAAGGTTTGGAGCAAAGATCTGCATGTAGTTATGTATTTTAACGATGCATAGAACCAGGTGACATGAACTCTACTTTTAATTTGCTACCATCACAGGAATAAATATTTTATAATGATGCTGTCAGCAAAAATTTGAGAATATATGCACCTGGGATAAAAAGTTGTTTTATCTTTATTTGGGACCTCAAGCTTGTTGTTCTCTAACATTGTCAGCTTTACTCCCCAAAAATCTGTCTTCCCTGAAAACAGATTGTGTCTATTATTTTGGAAGGATAATAAAACATGAAACCAGTGCCAGAGCTTCCATGATGAATTAATTCTGTGTTACTTACATATACACATAATGTTCTTTTTTCCTAAGTGAAGTATTACAAAGGCATTATGGCTCTGCCTACACACTTGGTATCCCTGGGCAATAGTCATTTAACTTGTTTACCATATGAAATTGCTTTGTTTTCTCTACCTTCTTCCTAATTTAGGGCAGTAAACACACCA
Source organism: Riparia riparia (assembly GCA_020917445.1). Taxonomy (NCBI): domain Eukaryota; kingdom Metazoa; phylum Chordata; class Aves; order Passeriformes; family Hirundinidae; genus Riparia; species Riparia riparia. The sequence continues at coordinate 1,334,620 of JAIXNV010000017.1, read as the reverse complement.
AAATTTAGTATTGAGACAAGTTTACATCAATTTGCAAATCCAAGCACTGGAAAAAGAGGCTTAGAAAAAAAATTAAAAGCCAGTTAATTCCACTTCTCTCTTTCCTGCTGTAGCAATAAACTGTAAACCTTCATGAAAGTTAACATTTACTCTAGCTAGGTAGTAAAACTGCAATATCATATTTGCTAGATTAGTTGTATGTTTTCTTCCTTGGAGGGAAAAGTCTTAAATCTGACCAAATTCAGAAAAGTAAGAAAGATAATTAATGAAAATATTTATAAGAGTAATAACTAATAAAAATATAGACAAAATGTTGTTATGCGTTATTTGTTTTCATATTGTATTTTATGTTACTTTTTATTTGTTTGTTTTATGTTACTTTTTATTTGTTTGTTCTGTACTCCCCTGTTCTCCTGGAAAGTGTTTTATTCCAAGGTTTGTCCCTGTCCCTCTTCCCTGTCAATACTCCCACATTCCTCCCAGTCCCCTCCTGCAGGCCCTGTCTGTCATTCTGTTCCTCCCAGCTTCTAGAGAGTTCAGGTAAGGACATTGAGTGATAGGGCAAGAGCCAAGGAGGTTCCTCCCCTTATGTTCCCATTGGTGTCTTTGAATGTCCCTCCAACCCTGTTCCACTCCCACCTTATCCCTCACTGTGTGTTGGTTTGTCCCCTCCTTTAGCTCCTTCCTTATACATAAGCCCAGACCACGAGGCCGGGTCAGGACTTGGCCTGAGCAGCAGAACTGAGGCAGACATCTGATCAGGATTGAATAAGGGACGGAAATAAAGACCTTGAACTCGCCCTCTGACCAAGTCTGACTCCTTTCCTCTGCCACCAACAGGGTCTCTCTCGTGATAAGGAGAAAAAGCCCCTTTGCTGTTCCCCTGGTTTCTAGGACCACCCAGGGGAGTTTTCCTGTCTTGTCGCAGTCTTGAGCTAGTCTGGGCAAAATGGAGCCAGCAGCTCTGACGGAGACAAGAGACAACAAAATAAGTTTGAACTCAGGTAACTTGTTGAGTAATCTGGAATCCACATCAGAAAACCATTGTATGTTTACACATTTGACAGCACGTGTGTCAAAGAGATACTTGGAATTAACTGAGCATGGAACGTGTACAAGCTTCTCAAAACAGTGATTTTCAGTCAAAGTATGACACGTCCTAATTTTAGCGGTTTCACATTTGCCAACTTCTGTTTCCCAAAATTAGTGCCTACTAGAATTATTCACCCTATTTCTGCTGTGAGATAGGATTTGGAGAAAAGCAAAGTGGGCTCTAAACTTCAAAGGGTATAAAGACAGGTTTATTAACAAAACCACAATAAAGCAAAAATTAATAAGAATCAGAAGGAAACCTTTAAAACACTTCTCCTCCCCCCTACGACTGTTCACTTTCCCACTGACAACATGAAGAGAAAAAACCTGGGATTTTTAGTGAGTTTTACCACTTCAAAATAGTTTTTCATCAGTTCTTAGGGAGAGGAGCCTCTCTTAGAAATCCCATGGAGACATCACCACAAGAAACAGTTCTCTAGTGGCTCCCATGTCACAAATCTGCAGTTGCCCAGCGTGAAGTCTCTCCTGTTTGACAATCTTCCCACAGCTGCTCTCATGGTCATACCACCTTATTAGGGTACAGTTTAAGGATGACTGTTCTGGTATAAAAAAAAGTTCTCTTCATCTATCTCTAGAATCATCTTCATCTCAAGAAACAGTGGTCTTCTTTTTCCCTGGGGGCAGAGGGCTTCATATCTCCTTCTCTCTAACCTCCTCTGTTCAAAATTCTCCATTAGATCAGAGCTACATCAGTCCACGGCGAAGACTAGAATTTTGCATCCCTCGAGCAAGCATTCTGTAAGTTACAGGGATATTTTATCCTATTCTCCCAGGCCTCACAAGAGAACTACAGCACAAACTAGGCAAATCCTCAGTCTTCCTCCCACCTAGGAATTTCATTCTCTTTCTCTCCTCACTGACTTCAGTCTCATGCTGTGTCTCTCCACATCTCACTCTGTCCTATTCCTCTCACTTGGGGAGAGTTTTAATGACCTCAGGTCTTATTTGTGCAGTGAAAGAGTTATTATCTTGCCCGGGTCTCTCCTTCTTGGGCTGCGGCTCACAGTGCTGGGTTTCAAAGCCGCACTGATAGGGGACCTCAGCAGCATCGTGCCAAGAGGTTGGAGAGTCCTGGAGAACGGTGGATCTCAGTAGCCGCGCAGGCTGGTGGACGCTTCTCCCACCTCTCGGTCTTATCAGGGTATGCCCAGACCAGCCCGGGCCCGGAGCTGCTCCCAGGGGCCTGGCCGACACCTCTCTCGGCGCAGGCCAGTGGCAGGGCAGGATTTAAGGTCGACTAGATGTCAGTAGGCGCAGCCTCACTCGCCGCTGGGGCAGCTGCTGGGGCGCGGGGCCCAGCCAGGCCCAGCCCCAC
>JAIXNV010000017.1:1320300-1331792 GCA_020917445.1 Riparia riparia | reverse complement strand
TTATTATTATTATTATTATTATTATTACTATTTGTTGTTTCTTTTTCACTGTAAGGATTGCCAAACACTGGCACTGGTTGCCCAAGGAGGTGGTAGAATCTCCACCCTTAAATTTATTCAAAGCCTGAAAGAATGCAGCCCTGAGCAACATGCTGTTGAGCAAAGCTTTGGTCTTAGATGGTCTTCAGTGATCTTTCTATTATAGAGTCATAGAATTATACAATATTCTGAGTTGGAATGGACCCAAAAGGATCACCCAGGTTCAACTAAGTTTTTTGCACAGGACAGCACAACAATCAAATGCTGTGCCAGAGAGCGTTGTCTCACCACAGCCATTGTGAGAATTCAGATTTATATTTCCAGATGCTCTGTCCTGGAAATCCTATTTCTTTTGCTGACAGCAGATTGTAGATTAAGGAATATGAAACTGGAAAGGTTATGGTTAAGTAATATTTGTTCTTGTTTCTTGTTACATCATGGATTTTGGGGTGACTTAAAGGACAGCAAGTAGTCAGCCAAGAAGTCCTGTAGTCCTCACACCAACAGTCATGCCACCATCAGCAGGTGCCACTTTTTAAGGGGGGGAAAAAAAAATCAGGAAAACAGCTTGACATCCAGAAGGCCTTTTGGGTGGCTCTTTTTTTTCTTCTTTTGTTGTTGTTTAGGGTTTTTTTGTTTGTTTGTTTATGTATTACAGTTTCTTAAATGGAATTCAGAAGGGCAGAGTCTTGGAAAAGTAACCCAGGCCGTAAAAGGGAGGGTTTTGGTTGCCAAAGTAGGGGGGTGTGTGCTGCTGTTTTACACAGGGGAAGTACTTCAATTGTCTCTTGCTGCAGCTCCAGAGAGCCTGGGTCTTCTGTGACTCTGTTAAATAAATTACACATATGCAAAAATCTTGAATGCTATCTAGCATCTCTATTGGAACAAGATGTGTATTTACCTGGTTGGGATTCAGTTCTCTAGCACTCACAGCCATTTTTACTTTTGTAAGTAAAGTATCAGCAGTGGACACGTTTATCATATTCTTTTACATAGCCATGGAAAGACATATTTTAACCAAATTGTAAAATTGTAAATAGCTTCACCAAGCCAATGAGATTCACTAATAGCTTGCTTTTTGTGTGCACATTCATACACTACTTGGCATAATTATTTCATGAAATTTTTGTCTCTAATGCCTTAAAAATGCTCATCTCTCCTTAGCTGCTATCAATGCTGCCTGCCTATATCTTTGATAAGTGTGGTAATATCAAATAGATGATCTGTATAACAGGACATGACAGCAGCCTCAAAAAGGGCAGAAAAAAAAGCAAATAAAGACCAAGGATTCTCCTACCTTTCAGACCTAATTTCTGATCCTAGGGTTTAGTTTCGTTATTTCTTCTAATCTGTTTGAAGAAATTACTCCTGGGCAGGGCATCCTTATTGCAGGGATCATTAATTTGAAGAGAGGCGAAAAAAAAATAGGGAATTTGTATTTCAGTCACAAAATGGATCAAAGGAAACTTTCCTAGGGCAAAGTGCTGTTGTCGAGATTGTCCTGAAGAAAGGAAAATCATTACAGAGGATTATCTATAACAGTGTTCTCAACCTTTCTTTCAGCTTCTCTACCCCAAGGCAGAAATACACTGTGACTGATTAAGATTACCACACACGCACACAAAGACTTGCTCTTCCACAGATATATTTTTGCACGTGTCTTTAGTGTGACGTTATCCCTAAAAATAGACCTGCCACATACATATGCACACACATATGCTCAACCTTAAGGTTATGATGATTACTATTATAATAATTATGGCAGTAATAATAATATTAGCAATAACAAAGCAACAACAACAAAACCAACAATCATCATCTCTTTGAGGTCTCAGACAGTGTGACTCAAAACACAGAGAAAAATAAATGCTCTTTGCAGAATTATGTGGCAGGAGATTTGTTCCATATTTCTTCCTCAATTACTGCTCACTGGAGCTTCTCAAAGGTAACCATTTTAAGTTGATTTTTCTGGTGAAACATTGATCCTTTCACTACCAATTATCCCTAGATATTACATGACTGGTGAAAACCTATCTTTTATTTTTATTAACTTGGAGCAGCTTTGGAGCTTGCTCGGGTAGTGGGACCCTACCTGCTCCTACAGTACCCAATAATGGATCCCATTCTCAAGGCTCCATAACTCTGCAGCAATTTGCACCTGTGCAGCTAAATCTGCTTTCTCCCCAGAGATCCATGTGGCCTGGCATTTGCTGCCTACTGGGAACAGCGTTTTGTCATGCTGCACATATTTATGAATGCCTGGGATAAATTGTTCTGGACTAAAGACATGCAGGAAGCATGCCAGAAATTGACTACTATGATTTAAACACAGCTGAATGAACCACAATACTCATGACTATATTGTGATCCCATTTAGATTGCTAGGGTTTGTATAGCTCCTGGGACAGAGCATCACGTTATGATGATGGACAAAGTTGCTTCTATGGTCTTGTTCTTTGTGGCAGGTGTAAAAATCCTATTTTTATGATAATGAGAGAGACACCATTGCCCAAATTAAGGTGAAAACAAGAAGACCACAACAGAGATTTTACAAAGAATATATTTCATTGCAGAGGATTCAGCATTTGTTTTCATAATATTCCAGCCTCAACTCAAAAGATGTTTGGGATAATGTTATCGTCATCCATAACACTAATCTCAGTACACTAATCTCATGTGCTGATCTCAAGGTTAGACATGAAAGAGATGAAATCACATGCAGGTCAGGAAAAGAGAAGCCTTATTTCTTATTTTCCATCTTGTTCACCAGGTTTGATGAGGGAAGGCAGCAAAGGTTTTTCCTTACTTATTTTTCAATTATTAGGAATGGCATAATAATACCTTCCTCACATAAATATGTTATAGATTCATTTTAGCTCCTGTGCTAGATGTTTAGTGTGATAGGAAATAGGTTTTTATGGCACATTTTTATGATATTCCTATATAGTTTCTTGGTCACACTCCAGAAAAAAGAGTTTGCTCCTAAAATAATCATCAAGAAGAAATGCAAAGAAAAGTGAAGATTTTCAACTTCCAGGCTAACTAAGAAAAGGAAAAAAAAAAGGTAACAAAAAATCAAGTGACAAAAATACAAGGATATACAACGAAAAATTATATTAGAATCAGAGAGCTGCAACATGTTCCCTGTGATGAAAGGCTGAGAGAGAGGGAGTTGTTCAGCCTGGTGAAGACAAAGCTCTGGGAAGACATTGTAGTGGCCTATTAATAATTAAAGGAGCATTATAAGAAGGCTGGGCAGAGACATTTTAACAAAACCTAAAGTGATGCAAGAAGGGGAAATTATTTTGAACAAGAGGGGATATATATTGCATGAATATTGGATATATACTGGATATATTTTGGATATATACTGGATATACAGAAAAAAGAATTCTTGACAGTGAGGGTGATGAGGCACTGGCACAAGCTGCACAGAGAAGTTGTGGATTCTCCATCCCTCTTAGTGTTCAGGACCAGGCTGGACAGGGCTTGGAGCAGCCTGGGATAGTGGAAGGTGTCCCTGCCCATGGCAGGGGTGGGAACAAGGTGATCCCACCAAAGTCAAACTATTCTGTGATTCTGCAAAATCCTAGCAAATGTACCGTAATATAAATGCATTTTCCCAGACAAACACAAACAGAATTTTTACGTGAACAAATATTACAACTGGATCACAACAACACTGAGAATTGGTTGTGTTCTGCTGTGGATTAGGGAGTTCAGTGTTTACAGCAGTGCTTAAAATACCTCTCTAGCCTTTCTGTGGTACGAATCCCCTTTGGAGAGGTACTATCCTAGAGATAAAAAAGGCAGAGTGAAATGTAAAGTTGCCATCACAGCATGCTTGAGAGAGCTCAGTTCACTGGGATTACAGATGCGACACATTCCTCTGTTTCTCTTGGAAAGCAGACAGCTGTGCATGGCCATAGAGGCACAGCAGATGCCAAATGCCAATTGTTAAACCCAAGTGGTTACTTTAATTGCCCCTTTCCACCAACTTGAGATTTTGCAATGGTAGGAAAGCCACAGAGGTTGCTGTCACTCAAGTTCTCTGAACCTACAGCTCTGAGAAGAAAAGAATTAAAAATGAAGGTAGTAAAAAGGATACAGAAAACCCAAGAAAAACCCCAAATAAACAAACAAAAGTCCACAGCTTGTGACAAGCTCGTAAACAATAATATAAAGGGAGAAAAGGAGTTGACTCAGTTGCAGGTTTGAGGATTTACCTGAAAGTTTCATAAGGCATCTGTGAGTGTTTTATGAGAGACAGGATCCTCAGCAGCAAAGTAACAGCATGATGGACTCTGACATTCTGCAAAATTGTAAAATGTGTCAGTAGCTTTAACAAGCAGGAATGCTTTGACCTCCTGAGGTTCCTGTCCAATTCAGCCATTGCAAGTCTTCAATTCTTACAATTAATAGTTTCATTCAGCTGAGGGAAGGAGGGGAAAAGGGTGACAGGAAATGCCACCTTAGAATCAAGACAGCATTCCTTTTTTTTTTTTTTTTTTTTTTTCTTCCCTGGTCTAGCTCCATTATCAGATATTCCCTCCTAATTCTTCTCTATGTGTTAGATATTTTCACCACTTTTATTTTCCCTTTGGCACGTATATTTGCAAGCCTCTTGCTCTGTAAATATGCATTAATGGAATAATCCAAGGGATTCTGTTCCTTTGACTAAAGAATCATAAGGTTATTTTGCAGACTTTTTATTTTACATTTTCTAGCACTAACACAGCAACTACATTAGACTGTTTGTTTGGCTATTTCTTCTGTTTTGAGGATAATCCTCCTCTATCTGCAATTTAGGGATCATTTCTTTTCTCTAAGGAAAGAAAGACTCTTTGAGATCTTGCACGTCCAAAAGCAAGAACAGACACATGGGGAGCTTAAGCCATGCTTGGAGGAGGAGTGTTGTTAGCTATTAGTAAGAAGGTGCGAATTTAAGAGAGCACAACTGAGTAATTTCTTTTCCTCACATTGATACAAAACAGATAAGTCATTATAAAAACAAAATAATGCTCATTTCCATATGATGAGTAGAGGAAAAGCTCTCCAAGATGCTTAACGTTTTAAAAGAGTTGGTCAAACAGCAGTGTGTGCTGCCAAGGCATGTACCACTCATGCAGAGTTTCACTCCTGTTCAGTTAATATTAATTCAGAAAGAAAATTCAGATCTCACCTAGGGATTAAAAAAAAAAAAAAAAAAGTTACCAATGAGATTTTCCCCCTGGCTGTGCAAGATACCACAAATTTGTTTCAGATTTGTCCCATTTACAAAGGCAATTATTAGTCATGTCTTTGATGCTCCAGTGTACTCCTAATGCATATTTTTTCCTGGGGTTTTGTAGGTATAAGCAGAAAGATTCAGCCATGGAATTTCCATCCCTGGGATGCTGTAGATGTAAAAAGCTAGCAAGGGATAAGGAGACAGGACAAATTTGCAAGAAAAAATCTGAGCCCATACAGTAAATGCATGGAAAGCACTCCTGTCTTAGAAAGATTTAGTATCCCATTAATAAACATTTGGGGGAGAGATCAGAGCTGGAATCACACATGCATGCTCTGACACTTCACTTTTTCATTGGCATCCAGATTTGACTGTTGTTGGAGATATTAGAAGGACCACTTTGACTCACTGTAGCTGGTCTTACATTTTTATATTCTTAGAGATCCTTAAATGTGCTCTGTCAAAACGTCTCTCTTCTTTCCCTCAGTGAAAACTGGGAACATGTAGAAAGTGGAGATACCCCAGAGATTGCTTCAGGTGTCATGACAGGGAAGAGGAATCACATGGGGAAAATTAACAATAGGAAAAAAGAAAAAAGATATGTGACAAGCCTGAGAAAGGTGCAAAAAACTTGAGAGTGGAGATGTAAATGAGGGCACATAGGACTTGTAGCTGAGCACAAATTTTAGAAAGAAATCTGTCTAATGTCAAATGTCAGGTTTATACTTCCAGATTCACTTAAATTATTGTTTCCCAAAACATTCACAGATATACATCTTTTCTTTTGAAGGGTCCTCATAACTCAGTGAGATAGATTAGAAGATCATAAATGCTTGGAGGACAGGGCTGTACCTCCCTGTTTGCTCATACAGGAGTTTGCAATGGGGATCATTTCTCAATGTGAACAATTCCTAGTATATACATTATTACATCTATTTTGTCATGTTCTTCTGACAGGCTTGCAGGTACTTTTCTCTCAGCAAATCTGCACATTAATACCTTCCATATCCTACCCTGTAAGAAAATACAGTAAGAAAAACACCTCTTAAAAAATTCCACTAGTTCTTTCACCTGAATATAGATTCTAAGACTCAGTTCACTGCTCATCTGTGGGTCTCCATTTCTGCACAGAAAGTTAGTCTTGGGGCCAGACTGCATTTATTCAAATATATATAGGTGGCAACACGAGGTGAGATTGACTCCAGCATTCACTCAGTCACTGCAAGAAAATAATTTTTCTATGTCTTGGAGTAAAATGCCTTACCTGTGAGTCTTCACACCAATTATATTTTTTTCAAAATAAATATGTGAGAAAATAGTCCTTTAGTTTTTCCTTCCTTGTCATTGATCATGAAATCTTTCTACTGCATCTACAGAGTGATGCTGGTTAATCTTCAGTAGTTTGGTATAAATATCATATGAATAGAACTATAGGATGAATAAGGTGATGACAGCTGAAATCCTTATATTTTGTCAATTTCTGTCCAATCATAACGAAATTTATATCCTTCTTCTCAGAGGTGAAAAGTAGTTTTAAAATATCATATATAAATAATTAAAATTATATCAAAAAATGGTGTGTGGGGGTTGTTTAATGTATTGTCTTTTTTCAATATATTAATTGGTATTTATTCTTTACTAGTTCATGATATTCCATAAAAGGAAGCCCCAGAAATATGACTGCATTAATAATTTACAATGTATTTTATTTTTGTCTCTCTTACAAGCCATATTAAAGGCAAGTGCTGGAAGTTATGATATAACTCTTGCAAGAGAAATGAGTATCACAGCACTGAACTTAAAGATGTGGAAATTAGGTCATGCATGATATAAGCACTGCATTATGGGGACATAAACTCTTCTGTCACACACTCTCCACAAACTCTCTGAAGAAGGTATGTGAAGCTCTAAGATTTCTGGCATGGGACTTGACTAGAATTCTGATGGACTCCACATATCCCAGACTACTTCCTCAAAATCATGAGAGGAATCCAAGATACAGTTTGCCAAGATGTAGGTTTTCAACCAATGGGAATGCTAGAAAAGTATTTTCCATTTAGAAATCTAAAGCAATTTCTGAATATTGCATGTATTGCATGAATTTTATAGTTTAAGCTTATTTTTATACCTGCCCTAGGTTATTACTAGGTGCATGGAAATTTGACACTTTTTCCTGTCTGTTCCCTGATAAATCTTTTCCTGTGACACTCATTGTGTTGTGCCTGTCTTGTATCCTATTTCACAGACAGCAGACTTGCAAATGGATCCTAACAGGGAATGGTTCCTTTCAAATTTACAACGAAAAATAAATATATTTACAATTAAGTTTGCAATGTATTTTCTTTCAGTTGAGATTCACCTTGCTTAGCTTAGCCATATAAAAAATTAGTTATTTCATTAAGCTAGTCACCTAAATTTCCTGTCTAATGAAAGGAGAGGAAAAAGGTCTCTTCAGAGAATGATTCATCATGCACATATTAAACATATATTTTAAACTAGGATGAATTCCTCTCTGGTAATATCATGCTCTCTCCCATGATGGTGGAGACAGTTTAAATAATACATTATATCCAGAAACACATGATTTTAAGAGGATAGAGTTAAACAAAATAAATGTTAGTTGATTTTTTTTTTTTTTTTCATCATTGGGTTAAGTGCTATATGAGCAGAGCTAAAAATGAAGCTTGTTAAAAAAAAAAAAATAGTACAAGGAGCACTAATTATTTGCACAGGAACCATTGGTGATGCAGTGCATATGTCATTCAGGAACTGACAAAATTTTTATTCTGAATTTCAAAGACCCAGGGAAAAAAAGGCATAATATTGTCAATTGAAGTTTGAAAGGAAGAGACATTTTCCTTTTCTTCTTTATGGACAGAAAAGGAAGTAACTGTCAGCAGGAGGTGAAAAGCTATGAGTTTTTCTCTCATCCATACTTTACTTCTCTCATCATCTCATCCTTTTATTCTTTACAATCTACCTTTCTCTCAAACTTTCTGAAGGCCATGAGTTTCACAAGCACTTTTCATGTAACATTATTAATAAAAGAGAAGACTCTGTTTTGATTACCTACAGACATCCTGACATTTGAAGTCAGCTATCCAGCTCTGGCACTCAGGTTTATACATATCCACAAATGCAGCAATTCAGAGAAAAAAAAAAGGAAAAAAAAAAAAAACACACCATGAGAACAATAGGGGGAGGGAAAAGGTAACACTCATGTGAAGCTTTAATTAATGTTAAGCCAATGCTAGCTTGTAGGAAATGTCAGGTGCTACTGGATAAATCAGGGCTCCTTCTCAGTTTTGCAACACATCACGTTCTGTGTTCAATAAGATGCGAGGCTGCTTATTGTGATGTTCATTTATGTGCATCATTTTTTCATGTGGTCTTAGAATAAGATGCCAAAGTTGTCTGGCTCCCCGACTTTATTTTATGATTAATAATGCATTAGCCAGCAAAATATTTGCTCCTGTTCTTACTCTTGAGGTTATGAAATTAAATATATATAACTGAAAAATACAGTAAGTATATGGGAAATAAATCTTTCTCTGGTCTTGCCTTCCCTTTTCTCATCCATAGGGCAACTCCCTTAGTTATAAGAACAGCTCTTGAATTTCAAAATGCAAACATGAATAAAAAGACTTCATTAAACTTGCCCAGCTCTGATTTGCCTGCCTCTGTGAGCTTAAAAGCCCATCACTGCATAAACTTAAATTCTATTCATCACTCTAATAGTGCACCTTTATACCAAAACAGCTCCACTGAATTCAATACATATCTTCATGTAAGCTTCATGTTATTAATAGTATTTTATTGTCATATCATATATATATCAAATATCATATACATTTTAGGTTAGTACTTCTACATAGAAGGATACAGAAGTTCTGATTTTTCTTTTTGAGGAGAGAGAGTTTGGGGAAAAATAACTTTGAACCTGGATTCAGGCTTGAGAACTGTCCATAACAACATTGTGCTGCTGGGTTTACCAACTATTTGCTAGGGGATCCACTCACTGTCCTGTTGTGCTATTGCAAAACCTTACAGCACATTTTGTTTACTTTCTCTTTCTCCTCCTCATTTCTTAGTTCTGTTTGCCCCCAGATATTTTCTTCCAAATCCTTTGAATGTTCCCTATGATCATTCTCCAGTGATGAAGCAGTTGAGGAGACAGGCAGCACCAGCTGTGGATGCTGAGAGAGAGGTGCACAGAAAACACTGGAACAGTGGATTCTATCAGTCTTTTTCACCTTCATAGATGTTACAGGATGAGCTTCCTTGCCCTCAAGCACTCTCTCATCTGTATGAGACACTAAGGCTCTGCATGTTCCAGGTGTTCGGAAAGTTGTGGGAGTGATTAATCATTTGGTTCATCACCTAGCCACAAAAGCTTGGAATTAATAACAAAAATAAAAAAAAAAAAAAACAAACCCTGAAACTCTTTGCAATGTTTCTCAAATTGTTACTCTTTTTTTTTTTATTTAGAAAAAAAAAAAAAAATCCAGGCTTAAGGAGAAGTCTTGTTCTGTATAATATATGTAATTAGTTATATATAATTAGTACTTATAATCAATAAATTACGCATATTAACTATGCACAATTTCTCTTTTAAACCCCCTATTTTAGGAGAGTTTTTTAAGCAGGAAACTGCATTTTGAAATGTAGATGTGCCATGCTCAAGAAAATTTTTACTTTCTTATTTTGTTCATTTTCCTTATCACAGTCCTTGAAAAATTAGACTGATGATCTTCAAGCATTCAGAAAATAAGTTAAAATTATTCTTAAAATAACTATTTCTGTTATTTACCCCAGCAACCTTCTTTTCTGAGCTAACCAAATCCTAGAGTATCACATACTTCAGAATATGATTATTTTAGATGGAATTGCCCAAATGTCCACCTTTGTTGATGCTTTTCTGTATCGAACATGTTTATCTCGTTCGATTTCTTCCCTGACACTTATTCATGGCTGGTGTTGAAGAGAGAAGTTTGGGCTTGATTACTTGCTGCTGGCTGCTGCAAGCTCACCCTCGTGTTCCCCTGTTATCTGATATTAATGAGTGTGGATGACAAGGAGGATTGGTGTTGGGTGTACATACAAATCTGTAATGGTCAGAAGACAATCAGGGAGATAATTGGATTTTAACAGCAATGCATAATTAACACAAGGTAATGGGACAGATCCCAATCTGTTGCACCAGTGGTAAATCCAAGGTAACCCTATTAATGTCGAGGACAGTTATTTGCGTATGTTGTACATTGATTTAACTCAGGTTCATTAAATGACACTTTTTTCACTTGTATCATTTGTATGGGCAGACTGTGGATGATTACCCTCAGCTTGAATGCCAGTATATATTAACTGTTTTAAAACATGTGAATTAAATCCTGATCAGGTGCCAGAGACCCCCTAATTAGAAGTGCAAGACAAGCCCATGCTAAATTCTAGGCTCCTTAAAGGCAACAGACTCCATGGAATGTTTATCAACAGCCGTGGATACATTAGGGTTTTAAAACAGTCCCTAATCAAAATAAGGAATAATGTTTCTTGTAAATGCATGTAGGTTTGCTAATTTGTTTGTTTTGCTATTTATATCAGCAGCAAAGAAAATGTCATTTAAAAGGCAAAGAGTTTTAATGGAAATGGTTAAAACTGTGCTCTGTTGTAATGTATCTGTGTTCTTTATAATAGAATACTGTCCCATAATTCATTCTAAGGTAAATATTGATGGAGAAAGAGGGGTAGCTCCCTTCAGATGAGTCCACAGAGCAGCTGGGCTAAAAAGGGATCTCTGGAGATCATTCTACCCAACTGCCCTGTAAAGCAGGTTACACAGGATCCAGATATTCAGGTGGTCCTTGAATATCTCCAGAGCAGGAAGCTCTGTAACCTCACTGCACAGCCTGTGCCACTGCTCAGCCAGCCTCACAGCAAAAAAGGTGGCTCTCTGTCATGGTGCCAGTCTTTCGTGTGTGTCTTGGTTTTGAAAGACAGTTGTCTGCCAAGGAAAGCTAGAGCCTCTTGGAATAGAGAATGTAACCCCCTTTCCCTCCAACTTATGATAATTTTGCAGTTAGGGAGTTTTCAGGCATAGATAATGGGAATAGGAGTAACACTCTTCACTAGTAATTTTTTATTTTTTTTTTTTTTTTTAAGGGAAATACAAATGCAGTAGTACCAAAAAAAAAAAAAAAAAAAAAAAAAACCAAAAAAAAAAAAC
>JAIXNV010000017.1:1283357-1305480 GCA_020917445.1 Riparia riparia | reverse complement strand
CTATTATGAACTGCATTCAACTCCATTTTCTGTTAGAAAATCCATTACCAGTTCTATTTGCCCTTTAGTTCACAGTATTCTATGTTATTAATGTCACAGGGAGTGTTGGTACCTCTGAAGCAGGAGTTAATTGTTGAATGTATCAGCTTCTATATTTTATATAATTTTCTTTGAATTTCTGGTCCCATTGAGGCTCCAACGGTATTTGTGGTGCCTCAAGGGATTAAGGAAATATTTAAGAACACATAAGGCCTGTCTGGGCCAACGACAGTTTACAGCAGCCATCAACCCTCATTTCCTTTCATCCATTTTATTAAGACAACCCTTTCATATGGCCACCTTTAAGATCCACTTTAATTTAGTCACATGGGCCACTGTCTTCCTGATTTCGCTTTCATGGGCCTGTAGCTTGCAGTTTTTTTAACTATGTCATTGCTATCCATCCCTACAGGTTTCCAAGAGTTCTCCTCCATCTCCTCACACACTAATGCAGACCTTTTCAGTGACAGGAAGACTGAAGTTAGTTTTCTGAAGTGCTTTAGCCACCTAGTGACATCCTCTGTGGAGATTTCAGAGCAATTACCTGCAGTTATTACTCAGTGCTTACATCTTATAAACAGGCTGTGCAGAGACACACAGGTGTCCTAAGTTCTGCTCTACCTAGGGAAGAGTTACCTGTCTCCTATTCTTCTTTGTTGATTTTAACACTGTCCGTCTGTGTTTTCAGAGCCACTTCTTCAGGACACTGGGGGAAAAGATGCAATTGTCAAATGTATCAGCTTGACTGGAAGTATTGTTTTTTTAGTGTGATGGATCACAGTTTTTTGTTTGTTTGTTTGTTTTGTTTTCACAGCTTTGAAACATCCAAGTGATCTGAGAGAGCTTATAGTGGTCAAATGAACACATTTTCAGTGTCATTTTCTGGATTGATTTATTGCAGAAAAAGACAGCTACTTTAGGGAGATAGTTCCTTTCCTCACACACAAAAGAAAGTAGGAAAACTAATATTAGAGTAATTCACAAGATCATTTTTGGGTGTAAAGAGTAACTCAGTTGTACTGAAATGCTCATAACTGACAGACCTTTTTCATCACATTAATGCTTTAAATTTAGTAGAAGTTTGAACATTACCTGAGAAGTCTGAGTCATCAACACACTCTGCACATTATGTCCACAGATAAACTATTCAATATAAAAATGATATTCCTCTGTGAGCACACTAAAGAGGAAAAATCCAATCTGAAATCAAAAACCCAAAGCACAGTGACTATTATACAGAGAGGTCTGCCCTAAGAAAGGAAGTTTCTTTTCCAGTTTTCCCTGGGGACTGAGCTTAGAAACAACAACAACAAAAAAACCCTTACCTATTTAATGCTGCTGTCTTTATCCAAAAATGGTTCAAGGATTTTTACTCTTTCATCATTTCCTTGGGGTATTTTATCTACTTCTGTTTCTTGTAATGCATCACTCACTAAATAATTAATTTACTCAAGTAAGCAGTATCTCTTGGGGTTTACAGAGTTTATGTCTGAGGAGAGATGATGGCTGATAGCTGCTGCTATCTAAGAAGGAGGCAGCAAGGAAGAAAACCCCACCTTGTGATTTTTTTTCTTTGATTTATTTTTTGTCATTACAGTCATCAAAATTATTTCTTGTTTAACTTCTCCCATTAGGAGGACTAGATATCATTCCTCTGGTGTTGTCTTAATAAGTAGGGCTGGGAAGTGGGGCCAGAAAGGGATTGAGAATCAAGTCTATCTTCATTTACAATCAGTTGCAGCACCAGGGGAACAGGAAGAGGTCATTACTAGAAAGAACTTTTTTTTCATTGTATTGATTTTAAAATTCACATTTAGCAAGTCTGAGCATGAATGAATGACACGTGGCTGAAAGTATGAGGAAGGCTGATGCTAGTGAGTCTGCAGAGAATCTTTGAAGGATTCACCTCTTTTTTTTTTTTTTTTTTTTTTTTTTTTTTTTTTTTTTTTCCTTTTTCTTTTTGTGTAGAAACACACCAGCACATGTCTTAATCTATGAAATTGCATGAGGTTTTTTCTTCAACCATAAAACTTACGGGTGTGATTAGCTTTTAGTATCTATGGAAAGCACCATATCATCTGTGAATGACACAGCCACCTCAGAGCTCTTCACTAGAAACATATGTCACCCTCATTCCCATGCGTGGACTACTCATGTGTGTGGTTTCTCCTTTTGCTCAGTCTTAATTTAGACCTAATGATTATCAAATAATTAAGTCCCCATATCTGTTTTCCTGTAGTTAAAAAAAAAAAAAATCCAATTGAAAATTAAGCATCCTCCATATGAAACTTATTAATTTACCTTTGCTGTTCGAAATAACTCAGGTTAAGTAGAAATTTTCCAAATTACATCCCATTTTACCTTTTTTCATAAGAATTCACAGAAGATTTTCTGTGCAAAATTTCCAGAGGAGACCAGAGAGCTAAGGATCACTGTTTTTCCTTATATTTCTTGTGGAAGAGCTGCTTTATGTGAAGACTTACAGAAGTGTGACATGAGTTTTAAGAGCCTTCTTTTCCCTTATAATAACTTGAATTTTGCAAGCAAGGCACATGCAGTTTCTGACATTTAACCTGAAACAGAATAAATATGTATTTTTAAAGGCAATTCTAAGAGGGTTTAGTTCCCACTGCATATTTCCTCAGCCCTTTCCAATACTGTAACTTCAAAACAGAGATAATGTTTAGGTTACAGCACTGTCTCTATAGTTGATTTCTGCAGTTTGAGGTATCTGAGCTGAGGACTCTGAGGTCAATGATCAAGGTCTTGAGGGTCTGTCTGGCTTTCCCCTGGCTCTGTTGGTGAAGAGAGAGAATGTGAGTGGGAGC
Organism: Riparia riparia; assembly: GCA_020917445.1. Classification (NCBI taxonomy): domain Eukaryota; kingdom Metazoa; phylum Chordata; class Aves; order Passeriformes; family Hirundinidae; genus Riparia; species Riparia riparia. The sequence goes on along the minus strand of JAIXNV010000017.1, from coordinate 1,302,613 downwards.
AGAAGGATCTTGACTTTCAATGTTGGTTGTGTCACTGCTATTGGCAACAGGGATTGTATTTTATGACCACAGGATTCCTGGAGGATTGAGGAATAGCATAAAGAGACAATAAAATCAGCAGCAGGCTGGCTGACCAGGTAAGGAGAACTTCCAACTTAGACACAACAAGAGAGTGCGATAACTCAAAGCCAAATGATGAAGGGGTGTACTGGCTTGCCAAATAAATAGTGCCGGGTGATGTGGACAAGAGATGTCTAAATGAATAAACTAGGTCTGAAAATTATCCACCTCGAGCATTTGCACATAAGGAAATGCCTGTGGGACAATATTATGGAGGAAGATACCCCTATCTTCTCTGGGAAATCTCCAGGATTGAGTGCATCTCTGCAGGACTTCTATACTGCTGCATGTGCATTGAGAATAATGAGGAGAAACAAAAGATTCCTATGCAGATGCAGTACTATGATCATGGCAGGTGTCTGCTACAGGCTGCTTAATCCTTGTGAGACCACTCTGAATTACCTTTGGAAGCTCATGGTATCTAGAAATGTTCCTGATGACTGGAAGAAAGAAAAGGTCGCTTCAGTCTTTAAGAATGACAGTGCAGAGAATTAGATGCAGACAAGCCAACCTTTGGTCCATGGGAAGGCAATGGAGCAAAGAATCCTGCAAACCATTTCCAGGTTTACAAAGTAATTGGGACTAGTCACTGTAGATTTACAAAAGGGAAATTGGTCCTGACCAACTAGATAGCCTCCTAAGAAAAAATGTCTATCTCAGTGGGTGAGAACCACAGACATTCTCGTTCTATGTTTTCACAAGGCTCTGACACTGTGTTCCATGACATCCTCATAAACAAACCAATGTGGGCTACTGAAATGGATGCTGTCGTGGATTGGTGTCTTGGTTTGGAAAGACAGGTGTCTGCCAAGGAAAGCTGAAACTTCCCTTGGAATGGAGAATGTAAACCCCCTCCCTCCAAATTATTATAATTTTGCAATTAAGGGGGATTTCAGGCAAAGATATCGAAATAAGAATAACAGTTCTTTACTTTAATATTCCTAGTTCTTTACTAGGAATATTAAAAGTACAAATGTAGTAGTACACAGAAAAAAACCCAAACAAGCAAACAACAACAACAAATCCTAGAAACACCAACAGGGTCAGAATATGACCTGACACCCTGTTGGTCAGGGTGTTCAGAGCAGTCCTAATAAGTCCTCCTAAAGTGATAGATATGTTTCTGTTGAAGTAGAGATGATCCTGTAGAAGGGTCCAGTGGTGTTCAGATGGGTCCGGTCTTCCTCTGGGAACCAAGTGGAAAACACACTGCTCTGCTGTTCCGAATCTCACATTTTATCCAGGTAGGAATGCTTGGCTCCTCCCACTGGGTGGAGCATCTCACAATGGAATGATGTAATTTTATCAGTCATGTGGTGAGCCTTAATGGCCCATTAATAGCATATATCCCCCTGGAGGGAGGATGGGTCCTGGGATGGGAAGAGATAAAGGAACACTGCTTTATCTGGTTTAAACAGTGGTGCATTAACAGAAAAACACCTAACCCTCCCCTCCGAAGTTATGAGATAAAGAAAAAACCTCTTCAACCATTTTCAACAGATTTGGAATAGAATACATATTGCATTGCAACCCAAGACAATTGGGAACTGCATGCTGGGATTTCAAGGCTGTGATCAGTGGGACGAAGTCTGTCTGCAAACTAGTCACTGATACTGGACTCCTGGGGCTGAAGCTGAGAATACTTTAACATCTTCATCAATGTCCTGCACGATGGGAAAAATTGCACCCTCAGCAAATGTGCAGACAATGCAAAACTGGGGGGAATAGCTGATACACCACAATTCTGTTATCATTCAAAGGGCCTTTGACCAGTTGGAGAAGTGGGTCCATGGTATTCTCCTCAAGTTCAGCAAAAGGAGGAACCAAGTCCTGCATCTGAGGAAGAATCTCCTCCCAGGCTCTGGTGTTTTATACTAAGCTTAGAGCAGGACAAAGGTGATATAAATATTTTCATTTTTGCTGTCTCTGCCTCATCTGTTCAGTGGATCAGTGTGCTACAGCATTTTATTTTGCTGAGGGCCAGGTGCCTCTTTACAGCAGAAATTCAATTTCTAGTAAAACAAGAACCAGGAAAATCCATGGGAATTGAAGAAGGAAATAACAAAAAGAATCATGGTGGAGAGAAAGGATGACGACATAATTTTGCTTGTTCTTAAATTGCTTGGGATTATGTATTACAGGCCTGCGAACACCTGAGCTGTGAGAGAAACATTTCTTGGGAGAGGCAATGAGAGTGTTAATCCAGTGATTTGATGCAAACAGATACAAAATCTTCTTTACCTCATTACTGAGGGGAATTGACTGGAAAATTCACTCAACTAATTTAGGAGGAACTTAATAAGTTTGGTTGGTTTTTTGTTTGTTTGTTTGTTTGTTTGTTTCTTCCTAGTCTCAAAACAATGCAATTTAAAAATCTTTGAATTTTAAAAAATGGTAATGCAGGTTTCTAATTTGTCATTTGGGACAGAGTGCTATATTCAGCTGTAACTCTTGTGTTACAGTTGGTATATAATTAGTAAACATTAGTAAATATATTTTAGAAGAAATAAAGTTATTTTTTTCATTCAGCAGGATGATTGAATGTATTTAATTTTAGGAAATTATTTTCAACTGGTATAAGCTTGCTATTTGCAACATTTTATTTTATAAAAAAGAAAATGTCTGCTTTAAGGCAGATTCAGGGATAGCACAACAATAAAACTTCTGATACACGCTCACATGAGGATTGAGGATGTCTAATCTAAGATACCAGAATTCTTGCTACAGTTACTACATTTACCAGAACCAATTCTAGTTATCATATGTTTTGCTCAGAAGATGGAAATACTCACTCTGAAGATGACTACTTCCATTTAATAGTATTCAGAATAACAGCTATAACACAATACACAGAATAACACACAAGAATAATGATTTCAGGTTTAGGTAGTTCTGAATTTCAAGATCCTCAGGGGCTCAATGACATTAAAAATGAGATAAATGAGATATCTTTGGTAGTGTTTGCAGATAATCCCATTCAATATTATAGATCCCAAGAAAATCCCATGTCTAAACTGAAACCCAACATTCCGCCAAACTGCCCATACTTCTGTTGCTTGCTTGAAGTACTTGTAGGTGTGGCTCACATTCCTGTGGATGTCAGCAGAGAATATGTAATTCTTTCCTGAACTCAAATCTACATTTCAAATTTAGCCTCTGCACTCATCAGTCTTTACACACACTGAAATACTGAACATAATTTTGGATTTTAATATTTCGCATTCCTGCATCAAACCAAGTTTAAAGTCCAAACCATTTTAGTTATGTATTCAAAGTATGAATGAAAATAGTCAGAGCTTTTACAAGTCTCTAATATGCATTGAGGACGTCAAGAGAGAGTATTGTGATGTACAGCGAGTACAGCCGTGATAGCTCTTCTCCTCACAGCTTTCATGCTGTGTTTCTGATGTCACAAGTATTCTTGTATGGTAGTGTTGGGGACCATGACCCAAGATCCTCTATCTCTTTTTCTGAACTTACATCCTGTTCTTGAACAATCTCATCTGCACTGGATATCTATATCTGCAAACATATTTTATGTAATTTTGTTCTCATTTATACCGCAGGCTAACAAGGAGAGACAGATACTGATCCATTTATCTCTGAACAGAGGGATTATTATTACTCTAAAGCAGAACTAGTAAGGAGGCAATTATGAAGCCAGACCTTATTATCCTATCTCTTTTATTTTTCAGTCCTCTATCAGAGTTTGAACTTTGCTGTTTTTCCTGTATGAGAGAGCACTAGCATGCTCTTTCTCTTGCCATTTCACTTCTTGAAAAACATGTAAATGTATCTACTTCATCCCCTTCTGTGCCTCTCTTCCTAGTTTATTCTAATTAAGCTGCACATAAAAAATTCTTACCTGAAGCAAGAGTAGACAATCAAAAATGTATTGTTGTGGTGGTGCAAGTTTTGTTTTATGTTTTTCATGTTTTGTATGAACTTTTATTATGGACTATTCCTATGAACCCCCTGGTTTTCTCTAATGGTTTCTTCCCCGCCTATTGTTTGTTATATAACCAGTCATTACTTGTCAATCATTCCTTCCCTCACCTGCCCCATCAATCCCCTCTCTCTCCCGTCTTGGGCGCCCTGTCTGTCACTTCGGGGCCCTTCCCTGAGTTCTGGGAAGTTCCAGGGAGAGTGTCAAGTGATAGGCTACGGCCCGAGAGACCCTCCCTCCCACATCTTGTGATTTGTTCCTGGTTATGCAGTTAACTCCCCCCGTTATGCCCCTCTGACACCCCTATTGGCTGATCTGTTGTCACCACCCCTTGATTCTCCCTCTGTTATAAGCTTGGGTCTGAGTCCTGATCGCGGTTCTCCTGAGCGGGTGTGGAAAGGTGCGGAGCTCCTTGCTGGACGCCCCCTCAATAAACCATCAGTTTTGCCCCCTCAAGAGAGTCGACTCTTTACTGGTTGCCATCGTCATTGAGAATACTACCTAGTCTCGTTGCTAGTATGGGGATCCAGGGCCCCACAGGGAGGAGGCTGCTTGCCTGGTCCTGCAGCCCCGACCTTACACGCACCAGCCACAGTTAGAAGGACCGAGGTAGCCTGCGGTCTGTGCCTAATCGGCAATTCAGGGACACTGCGACATATTGTAGTCACATAAACCACAGTTTCTCAGAAGGCAGACAAAAGAGAAGCAAAATAATGCGGACAGAAGAAAGACTCAGGGTAATTAAAAGGCTATGGAAGAAGTTGTAGATTCTTGCACTTATTGCTCATGGAAGATGGATGCTATAAACAAGGAAAGCCATTGGCAGTGGAATAAAAATTATTATTTTGTTGTGCTGCTTTCATAATTGAGTTCATTGTTGTTGTTGTTGTTGTTGTTGTTGTTGTTTTCCTTATTCTTTTTAATATATGGTCATTAACTAAAGTAGCAAAGGGGGGCAAAAAGAGATATTGCTGGTTTCACAATTACTTTGGAATGTTGCTTCGATAATTAGTTCACAGAATGTGTCATCCTGGTCAATACTATCTTCTCTGCTGAAGACAGCATTACTGTCTGCTTTATATTTTGGCTGATCCCCTTGTCCCCTCACATTAATTGTCTGTTGCTGATAGCTGTTTAACTAAATGTGTCCAAGAAAATAGGATGAGTAACAGCAGTGGGCAAGACAAGGATTAGAAACATTACCCATAAAGCAAAGTAGATTTTGCACATTCAAATGGAAGATGTGCCAACTCCTCCCTACAAAGAAAAACTTCTGTCCTCCTGAACATCTCTAGTTTCTCACAGTAGATCTCATATAGATGAATGGATAGATAGATGGATAGATAGATGGATGGATGGATAAGGAGATAGATAGATAGATAGATAGATAGATAGATAGATAGATAGATAGATAGATAGATAGATAGATAGATAGATAGATAGATAGATAGATAGATAGATGTGAGTATGTAAATGATCATAAGATTCACAGAAGCCAGAAGCACTTCTACTTTGCAGACAGGCAGAGACAGCTGGAGGTTTTCAGCCTGGAGAAGAGAAGGCTCTGTGAAGACCACAGAGCCCCTTCCAGTGCCTAAATGAGCTTCAAAAGAGATGGAGAGGGACATTTGACAAGGGCCTGGTGTAACAGGAAAAGGGGTAATGGCTTTGAACTGAAAGAGGATAAATTTAGATGAGATATAAGGAAGAAATTCTTTGCTGTGAGGGTGGTGGGATCCTGGCACAGGTTGCCTAGAGCAGCTGTGGCTGCCCCATCCCTAGCAGTGTCCAAGGCCGGGCTGGACAGGACTTGAAGCCACATAGGATAGTGGAAAGTGTCCCTGCCCATGGCAGGGGGTGGGAACTGGATGAGCTTTAAGGCCCCTTCCAACCCAACCATTCTGTAATCCTATATATAAATCTATACACACATAATTATACCTATTTATTTTTTTATATGTAAAATTATGTGTGTCATTGTATGCAGACATATATGATCTCTAAACTTTATTAAATTATCATTGGTGTATTATTTATGAATTGACAGAAAATTATACAAAACATAAACCCTGAACTAATGAAACTGCAGTACTGTCTTCAAGAAAGGCTGACTGTTAATTCAGCAGAACTGTGACATCAGAAATTTCCTATGTGATAATTTTGCTGCCAACTATTACTTTTTCTTTCCTCTTAAAGTTTGCTGTCATCTGATCTGCAGGTTTGACCAAAGACTTCTGGCACTGGGACAGAGTGTAGTCCCAAACCCAATGATTTATTTTTTAAAATGAAATAAATCATCATTGGAAAACAAAGGTTTGGGGGGTTTGGGGGGAGGGGGTCTGGTTGGTTGGTTTTGGTTCTTTTTGGGGGGCTTGTTTGTTTATTGGAGGGGGGGGCGGTTTGTTTTGGTTTTTTTTTTTTTTTTTCCCCCCCCCCCCCCCCCCCGCCCTGAGTTTTTTTGTTGGTTGGTTGGTTGGGTTGGTTTTGGGTTCTTTAGTACAAGATATCTAGTCTTCCTTTTTATCCCTTCTAGTGGGGGTTGTTGTTGTTTGGGGGGGTGGGGTGGTGTTGTTTGTTTATTTTTGTTTTGTTTGTTTTGGGTTTTTTGGTTGCTTTTTTGTTTGTTTGTTTTGTTTTTGTTTTTTGTTTTTGTTTTCCAAAGAGCATAGCAGTTTCTGTTTTTATTTTTATGTTAATATTTATGGCCTTTGCTGAAAAGAAATCCAGATAAATCACATCAGAGAAATGTAGACCAGGAGACCAATTTTCACTATGGCAAGGTTTAATATACTTTGTTGCCCCTAAGAAATACTTGATTCAAAAGTGATACATACAAGTAAAGTCCAGAAGCTTGAGGATCCTAAGACTATATTTGGTACATCCTTCAGCAAAATTATAAAGGGCTCTGAAGGGTTCTATCAAACACCGCATACTTATTATTTTTAGGAAGGGAAAGATTTTATATCAAATCTTAATGGTGGAAGAGAAAAAAAGCATGAAGTCCCTAGGTACGCATGGCACTATGGCCATATTATAAAAACAAAATATTGTCGTGTTAGGTGAATATATTAGTTCCTTTTTTCCAATAAAAATTAGCATTTTCCCTGAGAACTGAATTTTCTGACTCCTTTGAATCACAGTACAATAAATTCCAAAATAATTCACATATACTTTAATACCAGTAATGAAGAAATAGCCTTGGTAAACAAACAAACAAACAAACAAACAAACAAACAAACAAACCCCACAAACCTTATTTTTCCTGTTTTTCCCTTAATTCCTTTTTCTTACAAGAATGTCTTATTCTGGAAAGCTGTTCAAAGCAACAGAATTCATGGAGGCTCTTTAGTTTCTCTACATTAATTATAATTTTAAAACAGATTGTTTCTGGTTTTTAATCTTGCCTTCTGTTCTATATATCAATTTGAAATATGCCTTCAGGGCAACTTTAGATCATAATGGGTGAACACTCAGCATATTTAGTATCTCAAACTCATTGGATATTGGGCCAAAGTCATGTGCAGCCCTTCGAAACTCATCCCCAAACATTAAGATCTGCAGAGTTAGCTGGATACATACAGAAAACTTACTGCAAAATCTTTAGTAATGACGTAAATAGAACAGAGCAGACCCTTTCATCACCACTTCTTTCCAGTTTCAGTAATATCAAAGAAAAAAAAATAAATCAAGAACTGAAATTAATCAGCTGTTGTTCTTACTTGAGCTGAATCAATATTCAAATTTGTGTATTGGGTTTGAAAGCACCTGCCCTTTGACTTTTAAGCAGAAGTTTATTCATGCAGTGCTTTTGGTAACCCCATATTTTCTTTTTGCTGTCATTCAGTTCCCCTAGAAAAGATTCATGTTTACCTCTGCCATTGTTTATCCTCATTTGCCATGGGTACTGATGGAAATGGATGGATGTTTGGAGGAGTTGCATTTCCTAGTCCCTGTGCTTGATAAAATGACCCTGGTCAAAACCCATGACATTTAAGGATCCTCTACAATACCTCTGACATTTTGTCAGTGTATAGGGGAGATGTTGAGAACTTCACATCTAAACATCACACTGATGCTTTAGCTGGGGAAAAACTAGAAAAAAAAAAAAATCACCAGCAAAATTAATATCCTAATGAGAAAAATCCATTACAGGCTTAGCAGCATGCTCTGTTCAATTTTTAAGCACACCTTTCAAAGCCATGTTCCAGTTTGAAACACGGTGAGGGATAACAAGTTTAAATGCTTCAGTTGCAAAGGACTCAAATTTTTCTACCTGCCCAGTTTCTAACTGAAACTAGGTTTTAAATATCAAAACAGACACTTTTCTTATGACAGTTCCCCACAGAAAATATTTTAATTCTGTACATATATTTAATTATTCACCACTGTGTGAGTGTGCAAAGCACCTGTTCTTTGCACACACTGATGCACATACTATTTTCCATGAAGAGTTTTGGCCAATAATGTGCACACGAACAATCATCCATCCTTTTGTGCACCTGGACATGAGGGAAAGTTACATTCCACGTCAAGGTAGGAATTTTGTCCTTTATCAGGCACAGAAATATATGCATTACCTAAAATTTACATTAAAACTCTTTAGAACAGAATAGAGATACAGAACTGTTTCAACATGGTCTGTAAAATTTTTAATTACAGACTTTTTCAGTAAAAAAAAAAAAAAAAATCTGAGCATATATCTCCAGTACATATAAAATAATTTATTTATAAATTATGGACTTGCTGAAATTCTCAAATTTTCTCCCTTTCACAAATACTTTGTCTTGCTCTTTTTTAGAGACCACTAGAACAGAGAGCTTGTTTCTTTTCTTTAACTTTTTTGAAACAGAGAAAGGGTGTTAGAGGCAGAAATTACATATGTAAAGAAGTTCTGTTTAATTTTCAAAAGCAGCTATATTACAGCCAGCGAAAGCCATCATGCTACATCATGTCATCATGCTACAGGGATACTTAACTAGTAAAACTCACAGTTTTTATTCAAATAACTGGTTCCAGTTAAGTAGAAGTGAAACCAATTTCACGCAGGCTTTTTGGGACAAGCCTATTATGTCATGAAGTGGTATAGAAAATCATTTGGTTTGCTCTAAGCTTTTGATGCACAACACAATATGTTTATTGTGATAGTCTTATTTCTAACTTATTCTGTGCAACCCATGGAGGCCTCGCAGTCCTGCTTTCCATGGCAATAGTCTGGTAATCAGAGGTGGAATGAGCACATGAAAAAAATTATATTTTTAAATGAAAAGTTTTGAAGCTTTTTCATTTCAATTTATTTTACTTTGCTCAGAACATAAATATCCAAGTATTGAGAGATTTTTAACTGTCTTATAAATGATAAGCAACATAAAAATATCTATTATTTGAGTATTTTTTTGTGGAAATGTAACAAAATGCAGTTCTTGAGGATGAGACATTCAGAATAAACATTTCCAGAAAGAGCTACAAAGGTTTCGGTGGTGGTGGTGGTTGATTAGTTTGGTGTTTTGTTTTTGTTTGTTTGTTTGTTTGTTTGTTTGTTTGTTTGCTTGCTTGTTTCTTTTCTTTTCTTTTCTTGAGAAAGGTAAGGCAGGCAAGTAATCTTTTTAATTAAAGATTAAATACTTAGGACTTAATTGAAATACTATTGAATTGAAAGAAAAAGATGCAAATTAACAAAAACACAAAAGAAAACAAAACACAAACAAACACACAACCCCACAATTCTACCATCTCCAGGTTTAAGCACATTTTCTTAATTTTCCAAAAAATGGGGAAGTGCAGCTAGGGAAAACACAGAAAGCGTTAAAATATATAGAATATCTTCTTTCTTGCTCCATTAAAAGTAATTCAGACACCTGGCATACCACAGAAGTTTATCACAGGCTAGAAGTGAAAGAAAGGCAAAAAACCTGATTCCAGTCTGTGTTGACTTGGAGCTACCTGTGTTCTTCAACTCATCTCCATCCAGTCATGCCTAACAGCAATGACTGGTCCATAAAATTTCAGAATACAGATGTCTTCCTCGTGTTCCAAGAAAAACAATTAATAAATAATATAAATAATTAATAAATAAAAATAATTTATAAATTAGCATCTTGTCTCATCTTAGATGTTTGACACATCAGGAGTGATTCCTTGATGTACAAGCTCATGTGAACCTCTTGGAATATTCCTTGGAAGGAAGAAGAAACAGATCTCCTCACTTATCTGCAGCCACATCCCCTGTTGACATTTTTTATCACTAAGAACCTTTTGTTGATTCATAATATTGTGAGGACAAAATGTAGGTATTACTTTTGAGACTTTAATGACTTATGCTACTGTACACAGGGTTCATGAGACATCCATTGTGGAAACCACCTTTTGTTCCGGGGCTGACTAGGGCTAACACGTCACCCTGTGGGTTTCAACAGGAGTGGGGAACAGAGCCTCTGTAGCAGCGCCTTAAAGAACTCTGAACCTGGTAAGACTCCTATGTCCCAGGGGTTTCTACGAGGACAAGAACAAAGGACAAAAGGAAAACTCTTCTTCTAGGATATACTCCACAAGGTTTATTGTAGAGGAGACCCAGCGAGGAAGAGCCCCAAACACAGGGAGCATGCGGGATTATAAACTGTGGGGGGGCGCTGATGGGAGGTGGATACGAACAGATAACCAGTCAAGTACAACTGGGGAGGAGTTATGGGAGGAGAAGAGTAATCAGGGAACCAACAGGATTGCAGGGTAGGAGGGATTATATTGTTCAAGCCCAATAGGTCGTTGAGGGAGGCTTGATGTACATAGAACATTCTGGGGAAAAGGGAAGGGTTTACAATGATGAGCAAGGAGGGTAGGCAGGGTTTAGGTGATTGATGGGGAAGGTGCTGGAACAAAAGGCGGGAAATGACCATATAGAAAACAAAAGGCAGTACACAGAATTGGAGGTAAACCATTCACATACAAAATATAGGGGAAGCTGGAATAAACCATCATAACAGAATACAACAATCCATCATTATAAAATAATTTTAAAATATTCATTTGCTTTCATATATATTTTTTCATTTAATTTGCTTTTAAGTATATATGTATTTAACCTGTGAGCCAATCAAAGGAATACTTGTGGTTTCACTTGTAGAAAAGCATTTTCTTTCAATTCTTGTTGACTTGGCCAGTCAGTGAAAACCTGGGAAATGATAATCCAGTTTGTGTTTGCTCCTTGCATTATGGATCCCTTTGAATTGGCAGAAAAGTTCAGAAGATTTTTTTTTCTTTTTTCTCTTCTATACAGAAAATGTGTTGAGCATAAGAATGAACCTCTACTTTGCTGATAAGTACAAAACCATGACCATGAATCTTGATGTCTCTCCTTTCATTTTATTGACAAACATAGGGGCATCCCAGCTATTGTGATAAAGGAATTTGCTTAAATCAGAAGGCAGAGAATAATGCTTTCATTTTTGCTATTCCTACCAGCTTAATGCCTACAAATAAGCTGCAAACCCTGCTATGATCCAGAGAGGTAATCAAAGAACAGAAAGAAAAAGGGCTCAAAATTAAGGCATCCTTGTCCTTATGTACTCCAGGCAGCATTAGTATAAATTCTGTTAATTTCTTCATTTGTTTGGGGTTTTTTTGGTAGGATGAAATTTTATTTGCTGAATTGAAAATAGGAATTGAAATTCAAACTAGAAAATTACTGAATGAAGGAATATAGTTTTCATTCCAATTATGCTTTAGTTTTCTCTTAAGTCTTTATATAATTGAACATTTTCTACAAACCCTTTCTGAAAATTGTTACATACTTTAATGGGAGTGTTATGGAGAAAAAAATCAAGGGCCAGGGGACTTGCTCCTTTTTTATGCCTTTATTAGAAAGCCTAGCTCTGGGTGAGAGCTTGAGGAGCTGCGCATGCTCCCTGCTACTCCCTTTGCAACGCAGAGGAGGAGATACAAACAGCTTCGCTTCACAGTGTAGCTGGGATTCCCCCCACCTCATGGGCTCTCCTTTGCTGGGGAGCAATTTTTGGTTTGTTAGCCAGGAGTCGTCCAGCGATGGGGAACTCTTCCCCAGGTCATGGTAACCAAATAAAACTGCCTCGGTGGACAGTTTTACTTTTATGCCAGTTCAGAGGTACTATTTCAGTCCCGGATTCCATTTTGGTTCTCTGCTTTTAAGAGTCCTTTGTTCTTGAGTAGTTCCCAGAATTCCAGTGTCCTTTTTATTTGCATATTCAGATGCTATCCGACAAATGGGAGCAGAGATACAGGTAACAAAGTAAACCCTTAATTAACGAACAGAAGTAAATAAGATGATTAATCAATATTTAAACAGGGATAAGGCAAATTCTTTAAACAGAACAAGCATTAACAACCTTAATGGAATTTTAACAATTAAGATCATTTGAATAGAACTCCTTTATAACAGGAGCAAAAATAATACTTTTGTGTAGAAGTAAAAGATTTTCATAATAAAAACAAAGAAAAGCCAACCCATTTAAAGTCTATAGAATTTACTAGCAAATTAAACCTTTCTGTATTTCGATCTTTTTATAACATTCTTCACATATACTTAACAAATTACTATAATTCTTCTTTTCTTTATTGAAATATTATTTTACTGTAAGTAAAATACACCTTTAAACTGCACAAAAAACTATCTGAAACAATGTTCCTGCTTAGAGAAAAACAGGTAGCCCATATGAAAAGTATCGTAGTCAGATAGTGAGCTATAACAGTTTTGAATTAAGAGAAAAAATCTACAATAGGACTTTATTACTTTTACTACAGTCTCTGGCTTCATCATTTTATACACAATTTGAGTTCCATATTCTCAATTACATTAAAGTTCCTACAGGTATTTCATAGTGTTATAGCAAAGGTTTTTGGTGTATCACAAAAGTTATGAAAATATGCTTAATGCAAATCAAATTATAAATATTTCAAGATGTCTTTCAACAGGACAAATGTGGATTTCACATTCATAAGATTACCTGCAGTATTTTTATGTGAAGGAGAGGATGCACTATATTTGCTGTTAACATCTCACAAGACAGAGATGACTAGTTTGCTAATACAGAAAACACATTAAAGAATTTGCCCCATTTTAATGGTTAACCACCTAAAAGTAAGGTGTAAGAATTATCTCCAGAGTTCAGATGCCTTTGTGTAAGATAGATGTTTAATTTCCCATTATAATATTTATTTTGTTTTACTTATTAATGGTACAAAAATATTTTCTTCACATGCCCTAATGATTTCTCTTGTCCACCTCTTGGGTTGGATGTTGAACACAATTGATGGAGAGAAGGATGTCTGACATCCTGTTGCTGATTTAAAAGTGCAAGTCATCCTTAGGTCCTGTGCAGTGTCTGTCAGATTCAGGCATGTCAGCTTGGACATTTACATGTATCTATTAAAAAAAGAAGACAGAAGAAATGAGCAAAATTGGCACTGCAGATGAAAAAACCCACTCAATGTATTTTAATCTTTTGCTTTGATGAAAGGATGCATTGTAGTATTTTTCTGGGTATATAAAGACTACAACAATGTAAATCCATACACCCTTGAGAAGTCAGGCCCATATACCTGTACATTGACCAGGAATTTAATTCAGATTCAGAGAGAGAGATGGCCATGAGTGTTAGGTATGTTAACAAGGACAGAGGGTTTCCCTGCTGTTTTCCTCAAGAACATATTATCACAGTTTTAGCTCAGTGAAAAATTTTATATCTATCAATGCAATTTTTTCTCTTCATAAGAAAACCCAGGGAGAAAAAGTATCAACACAGAAAAAAGAGATAGAAAATGTTAAAAAAAACCCTACCAAAAAAAAAAAAAAAAAAAAAAAAAAAAAAAAATCCCATCAAGCACCCCCCAAGCCAACAAAAAGAAACACAAAAAATGAACACATAATTGTCTCTGTCCCCCCAAAATCTAACCAAACTAACTAAAAAAAAAACCCTGACCAACCGACAAACAACAAATACAAATAAGAAACTCCGCACAAGAAAAAACAAACAAACAAACAAACAAAACCTAAAAACTTAGTCACATCTTAAGAGAAATACCAGAGGCAATCTTAGGAAAGCCAACTATTCTGTGACTATACCAGACACTGAGAGGGGGGGAAAGTAATAATACTTGTTTATCTATCACCATTTAGACTACGTGATGCTAAGGTTTGCTCCTGCCTATTCAGGAATTCCAAACTTTTGTGCCATTTTTTGTCCTGGAAACGATCTTTAGCCTCATGCAATGAGAACTGAATTTCTTCACTTGTCTCATTTCAGACCTGCAGTTTTATAAAGCAACTGAATCCCTAACAAAACCCTGGGAATAGTGCAGTCTTTTTCAACCTGAGCCCTTAATTTTTCTCACTGCTGATCAGCTGAAAAAGACATGATAGGGCACTCTGTCTAAAAGTGCCTATTTACTCTCAGTAATTAACCCCTAATTCAGAGGCTGGACAGATAAAGATAATCAAAGTATAAAACACCTGGTGTAATTGGAGCTTAAAAATGTCTTCTACCACCTGTACATTTTGCAGGATATGCATTTTCTTTCATCTCCATGCCACAAATCCTTGCTCAAAGGGGTAATTTGTCTACATGAAAAGCTGTGGTTAAATCCCTCTTTTTTTTTTTTTTTTTTTTTTTTTTTTTTTTTTTTTTTTTTCTTTTTCCCCACCCCTCCCAGCTTTTATCTGTACACAGCATCTTCATGGAACAGGTGTTTATATTTACTTTCTTATAGAAATATGACTTATAATTTTAGATGCTGAAATTGTAGGATTTTCTCCTCTAATTGCATTTCATATCTTTCCATGAAAAGAAAATGTAGGCAAAGAAAACACCTGAAGTCTTCAGGTGATTTAAAAAAAATAAAGAGTCCCAATGTAAACAGTAGGACACAGGGAATAATGTGTGCCAAATATTTAAAAGGTTCCCACTCAGACAAACTTATCCATTGCTTTTATTGTGGAAAATGCTCAGATCAACATGCAGGGAATAATTCTATTTTTTTGCACCAGGTTCCCTGACTCTAATTCACTGTTTCCTGACTAGCACCTTTTGATGATAACCATAGGACAAGTGTAGCTGGCAAGAAGTGTGTTGTTTTCATCAGTGAGAGACACCAGCTTTATTCAGAGATGAAGAGATTCTTTCAGCAAGGGGCTGGACATAGACAGAGGGTGTTGTACTATTGGCACCCAGTAAACAAAAATCAGGTTGACAGCTGTGACATGTGAGAAGAAAACAGGTGAGTCCAAGCAAACAGGTGTAAAATGGGGAAGGGGTGGCGGGGCAAGGTCTCCATGAAAGTGAAATCAGAATTAAAAGTGTGAATATCTTTGGAGGATCTATGTCCAATCTGCCAATCCCAGTTGCTTGACAGTGGACTGATAGCTCATGTCCTTGTCCATGGGCTCTTTGTAGAACAAAACAGATCTTACATCTTTCATAATTTCATAGGGAGGGGAATTTTTACCACAGCCCTGGAAAGTATTTCCTATCACAGACCAGAGAAAAGCAGGCAAATTGTGTTTATTCCAAAAGAGCCAACAGAATATTAATGTTTTCTACTCCACCATTAATCTAAAAGTCACAAAATTATAATCCAAATCAAGAATAAACTCACTCTTATTTTCCACTAATTTATTTAATGTTAGATGCAATTTAACTTCTTCAATATCCCATTTTGAAGTATGTGGAAGTGGAGCTCTTCGGAAAACTTGGCAGTGGTCTGCATCTCTTTACCAGTACTGGCTGAATTAACAGTTTGAAAATGTACCGCAATTGGCATAAAAATGGAGTTTGCTAACTGATTTGGAATAATCAGGTCTGATTGTAATTTCTTTTGGTATCCTCATTTGAACAGCAAATCAATCACGATGACTTCTGTCGCAGTGTCCGTCCTTGCACTTGCAGTGCGGCCGCAGACTAGCTCAGTTATGCACTGCAGCAACGTGGATGGGTCGGGGCGGCACGTCGGGCGAGCCGCCTCCTGCCCGTGGGATCTCCGTTCCCCCACACCAGCGGCGAGTGGACCAATGAAGAACGCAACCGCGGCAGCCGAAGAAAGGGCAACTCCTCCAGGCAGGGTATAACAGTGTTTATTGCAGGGAGATAGAGCACAGAGCTCAGCACTCTCTGATCCCTAGCCCAGAGGAGCCACGAGGACAGGAGTGCAGAGCCTAAAAGCAGGGGAGGGGAGCGGGGTGGCGACAACCGGTCAGCCAATTACAGTAAGGAGGGGTGGAACTGGGGGTGTAAACTTAATAACTGGGGGCCAACCAAAAAACAAAGAGAGGGGATTGCCAGGGTCCCAGCCTATCACTTGAACATCTCCCTGAAGCTTTCTGGAATCCAGGGAAGTGTTCTGGGGTGACAGACAGGGCGCCCAAGGGGAGAGAGGGGAGACTGACAATTAGGTATAAAAGGGGGAAGAGATTACTGACATATAACTGACTTTCTCTAACTCTGGGCAGACAGGTTACAACCAATACAAAAAACAGGGGGGTACAAAGAACAAACCATTACAGAAAACTCAATATAAATTACATTAAATAAATAAAACAAAACACACACCACCACAGACTTCTTTTGATAATAATGTTATCTTAATATCTAATTTCATATTAATTCCATTGCAATTTAGTGGGCATTCATTCTAACAGTAATTCTTATGGAATTGCATCTGACATCCCCATGAATACCAAAATAACTCAACATGATAAATCTTATTACATTGAATACCAAAGGAGGACATAATGATTTGCCATTTATGATAAACTGTTGCCTGCAAAATATTAGTGGACATAACTGCCTAGCGTTAAAGATGTTCCTGTGTAAATCTGTTCACATCCAACCACATTCCAAATGTCTCCCCTGTGTGTCAGCATGAGCTTGAAGAGAGTTGCTCAGACACCTTTTTTTCCCAGACTCAAGATACCTGTGATTAATCATCCTCTACCAAACCCATTCTATCAGGGATCTCACACTGAATCCCATACGCCAAACCTCAGCAGCCTGTCAATACAAAAAGCTTGAAAGAGCACAGAGATAGTTTTCAGCAGTGGTTGGGCCAAGATCCTCCCTGATAGCCTCATTTCTCATTAGTGTTAAATTTGTCTTCATGCAATAGTAAGAGGCACTCAGCTCTTCGGCAGCTGTGCCTGTTGTGCCTGATATGAGCTCTTGTTCTTGTTCAGTATGCACGTATACATAAAACATTTACATATTTTAATATATTTGTATATATTTAAATATTTAAATATGTAAATGTATATCTATGCCCAGTGCCTACACATCTCAGCTGATACATAGATAGCTTACAGAGGCAGAGTGGGTGGGAAAGGTGGTTGCCAGCATGATCTTGCAGAACAAATGAGGCATTAATTTGTTCTCAGCTTTTAGACACACCATCATTCTTGAGGAAATATGACTGGCTAAACCAGAGTACAGGTATCCCTCACTTGTCTGGATAATAACCTCAGGCCATTAGGGGCCACTTCCAGGGTTCATGATATCATAAGTGTGAGATTAAAGAGAAATTGGTGCCTCAGGCTTTACAAAGCTTTATGCCTTATGTTTCTACAATGGTTTCTGGTGAGACTCACTGCAGCCTGGGAAGGCAGCTGTTTACAGACTCATAAAGAGAAAAACAGCAGAAAACTCAGTATATGTTCTGTTGCCAGCATTCATGCAACTAATAGCTGGCATATGTATGATTTGGAAGGTATATAAACAACACAACATTGTGCATTTCTGTTGAAGAAGTACCAATTAAGCCTAAGGTTCAGATTAATTATTTTTTGCCATTTTTTACCATCAGGAATGCTGTAGCAAGTCCAAGTACCTGAGAGGTGTTTCCCCAGCACCATGTTCAGCCTGGGCAGTCCAGCAACAGCAGGATTTATAATCCTAAATCTCTTACAGATTCTACAATCAGCAGTGTGGGCTCAGTATCACCTCCATCAAGCCAGCAGTTCCTAAGGGGGTGGAGACAGGAAACAATTATATTTTACTTTTTTTCTGTTAACCACCAGAATTTGTTTCCAGATATTCTAGATATTTAGTTGATTAAGAAGCTATTTTCATAGCTCTATTTAAACCACAACTTGATCTTTCCTTTTGTGGCAATTTCTTTGCAGCTGAGTAGAAATAAACTCAACAATAGACAGTCCCTTCCCATTTAATTCCTGCACAGGTCCACTTTCACGCACACTCTGTGTGCATTGATTACTCTTATTGAGAATGAACATATTAAGAAATCAGAAGAAAGAAAACAAACAAACCAAACCAAACAAACAAACCACAAAAAAGAACCCTGAGTTTTTTCCCCTCCTTCAGACAGCCATAGCCTTAATTTGTCCCTCTAAGTGGGAATGCCCTTCTCCAACCAGCAATCACTGTGTGATGCACCTTCAGGAACAGCCTATTCATGAAGACATCAATATCATTCTGAAGTATTTAACTCATATTTAAAAAAAATGGCAAAGGGGCCAGGTCCTTGGAGTAACCCCAAGAATGAGCCTGCAGAGATAGAAGAAAGTTTACCAATGCAGCATTGAAGGTGTTCAAGCCTTAAACAGCCTGTGCTTGAGAGCCAGTGGCATGGAAAGAGGAAAGCTGAGGACTGGGGATGCTGCCAGAGCCATGGCTTACCAAGTTCATAAACTCTGTCAGCAGATATAAATAAGAACAATGTGTAAAAACTTGTGCTAGGCTTTTGTGCCCTGCTGACACAGCATATAGTCTTCATCTCAGACTGCCAAAGTGTCAAGTGTTTTTCCAAAAGCAAAAGAGTTAGATTCTACCATTCACTTCAGACTTTCTTTTACTTTAGCTGATATCAAACAGGCCATTAAAAGGAGAGTATATTGGATGTTGGTTAATAATTTCTGTAATGGGACCTAATATTCCACTGCCAAGCAAATACCACCATCAAACAAGACAGATTTGCATATACTTGTTGGTTTCACAATACTTTATAATCTAATGACACAATCCTAAATGAACTGAAGCTCCTTATCAGATGATGACTCAGCAGAACACTAAGTTCTGCTTAAACTCAACAGCAAGTCTTCCAACCAGTAAAGGTAGCTAAGAAATTTCTTCCCAAGTAGATAGCCGCATATTTCACCTTTTCTTTCTTTCTTTCTTTCTTTCTTTCTTTCTTTCTTTCTTTCTTTCTTTCTTTCTTTCTT
>JAIXNV010000017.1:1224387-1282957 GCA_020917445.1 Riparia riparia | reverse complement strand
CCCCCCCTCACCAGCGTGACCTTGAAAATCTAACATCATGAGCTGCAGCAAGAGAAAAAAAGTGGGGCAGATTTAACCCTTCCTGGCAAAATGAAGCTTCCAAGGTTTAACCCTTCCCCGAGAGAGAAAAGAAAGAGACAGTGAAGTCAGAAAGAGTCAGAATGAAGTCAGTGGAGTGAGAGTGAAAAGACCATTGGGACAGGGGATTGAGGAGTTTGTCATTCCACTGTTATTGAGCCATGGAAATGAACTCTATATTTAGATTATCCCTTTAAATCATGGGGAAAATATATGCATTTGGGGAGGTGATTGTTTAGATTTGTGTGTGGATTTGAGCAAAGGTGTTTGTGATGGACTAAGTGATATTAATCCCATAAGATGCTTGAACAGAGATAGAGATGAGAAGCCCTCTGCACCAGTGAAGAAGTGAGAAGATATCTCTGTACCCTGAGATGAGTATCCTTTGCTTTTGTAGTCATTAAGTTTTAAACGGTGACAGCCTAGCATGCAAGAGTTTAAGACCCATGACCGATAAGCAGCCTGGGAAACTGATAATGGGAGGGGTCACTAAGGCAGGTTTCCTGGGTGGCTGTTTTTGTGACAGTTAAAACCCACAAGAGAACTGTTCTGGGCTGTCAGTGGGATCCATGACTCTAAGAGAGACTCTTCTCCTGAAGATTGTTGAAAGATTTTTTTCAAATGGTGAAACTGACTGAAAATCACAAGTTTTGTCTCTTTGTGTTGTTTTGTAGCGAAGTGAACAGTTTGTAGGGGGAGAGAAGAGAGGGTTTTTTGAGTTTTAGTTTTTTTCCAACTTTCTTTTTCCATTCCTTTAGTGTGTGTTAATAAAACTATCTGTTTATTTCTAAGCTTGAGCCTTCTCTGCTTTTTTCTCCTAATCTTTCTCCCATAAAAAGAGAATAAACCCTAAGACCACTACACTAAATTTGGCAATGAGAATTTGGCAAACGTGAAACCACTATATTAAATTGGTGTTTTGACCCAGTTATTGAACTAAAACCATTACAATATAAAGTAAAAGTGAATGTGACTTATTAAAGAAATATGGGTATTGATATCGATACCCAACTGTGACGGACAAAAACTCTCTAACAGTTTAAAGTTAGAAAGTGTATGTTTTTTACGGCCGGGCAGCATGCAGGATATTTCCCTAATTCGCACTGCGAAATTCACAGGTAATTACAAAGCTTTTTATTTAAAAAAGTGTTGAATATCCAAAATACAAATGCATATTCATACCCCTGTCACCTCCCATTCCTCGCTTCGTATGTTAATTGGCAAAAAGGCTATGAAGCATGTGTACTTTGTTCTTAAAATGAGTCAGGGGTCTATTCTGGGGAGGGGTCACCCAAAATGAGGAAGTAAGATGAGTCTTCCTCATCCTGACCTTTCTACCTTTTCAATGCATTCATGACAAATGGATCCTTGGTAGAGCTTCCAGTTTCCTGTGTTCAGTGGGTCCTTTGAGCAGGAAATCTGCAGTTATCTTATGTCCTATTTATCACATTTTGTTTTTCATTACAAGCACAACTACATAAACATAAACCTGACAAGAAATGAGTTACAAGATCCAGGGTAGCTTATCTAAGATCCGGCTTCTGTTAACTGCGAACAAAGATTACCTATCTACTTCAGCTAATTCAGCAACTTATTATCTTAACTTTCCTAAAAATCCTTAGTTCCTGAAAACTAACCTCTCAAATGCCCTCTTGATAAAACCTGGCAAGCACAATTAATAAGAGTACAATAAACTATGAACATTACTGCAGCACTGGAAACTGAGTCATAACTTCAGATGATGACCACATAATTTAATTATTACCTTTAAATTAAGGCAGTAGCTGCCTACAATCGGTTTTTACCCTTCCTAGCAGTTGTAGACACAAACTACAAAACAGAGACAAAAACAGACAGAAGAGTAGGAGTCAATTTTTCACTGTGTGCATATAGGTATGTCTTGAAGTAAAAGGTGTCTTACAATATGGAATCTATGACATCCTGATGCTATACCAATGTGTGTCTATTCAAGACCCTGGTAAATGTCCTGTGATTACCTGATAGGTACACTGTGATTTCCACTTCCCTAATTTGAAAATTTGAGAAATATATGCAATGTGATTTGGGTAGTATTGCTGCTGTTGTTATTGTTACAATTATCTGTGACAGTGCATGGTTGTTTTATGAGGTTTTTGATGATTTACACAATTAATTTATGCTTTGTACTGTTGGTTCTTTGTAATGGTTTAATCCTTTATTCCCTGGTTTTTCCCAATGGTTTCTCCCAGAAGTTGTTTACCACAGAAAAGTTTGTTTTATGTTAATCATTCCGACCCTGCACCTGTTGCTGTCTGTCATCCTTCCTCCCCCTCTGGCACCTGTCTGTCACTTCAGGGCCCTGCCCTAGGATCTGGAATGTTCCAAGAGGGTCGTTGAGTGATAGGCTTGGGCCAGAGGAGATCCTTCCCCCTTACCCGTGATTGGTCTACCTGCTTGTTGTTCATTCCCTTAACCACTCCCTTTTTTTCCCCAATTGGTTGGATCTCTGTCACCTCCCTTTGTACTTCCCCCACATTTAAGCAGCTGTTAGGCTGCTGTTCGGGGCTCTGCAGAGAAGCCACTGAGAGGTGAGGAGGTCCTGTCAGGGTCTCCCAATAAAGTCCTTCCTCAACTGCTCTCAGAGTCCACTTTCCTTCTGTTGCCAGCATCACCCTAACAACATTGCTGTCTGCCTTGCAAGTGGGGGAACCATGTACCCACGGGAAGGAGAAAGCATAGCTAGTGATCCCGACCCCATGAACGTCTGCCATGAATGGTGCCACTGAGCTAGCCCATGAGGGTGCTGGGGAACGCAAGAACAGGCACCATGACAATTATCATTTTTACTACTACTAGTAGTACAACCACCATTGCTACATCCAATGCAACGTGACCACAAGGCTCAGGGAGGTAGTTTTGCCTGTCTGGTCAATGTGAGATACAACCTGCCTGGGATGCCCAGAGTAGGGAGGACTTGGATCTTTTGGAGGGAGTCCAGAGGAGACCGCCAAGTGGTCAGAGGGATGGAGCACATCTGCTATTGGGAAAAGCTGGGAGAATTTGGATTGTTCAGCTTGGAAAAGACAAGGCTTTCAGATAACTTAATTGCAGCCTTCCAATACTTGAAGAGTCTATATAAAAGAGGTGGAGAGACAATTTACAGGGCCTGAAGTGATGGGGTGTAGCCTTGCCCACAAGACTAGATGCCAATGAAGGTAAAGGATGAGTCTGACTCTCTTGGCTTGGTTGGGTAGTTTTGCTTTTGTTCTTATGTTCTGCTTAGCCTTGAGACCCTACCCAATGAAAAGCCTAAGCCAGAGAGTGCTGGCCCCTCCCCCGCCGTGGCTTTTTCGCCCAGAGGGTGGGGCCCATAGGCAAGACCCCAGAGGCTTCACCCAATTAGTCATCAGTGCGAGGAGGTTACATGCACAGCTGGGCAGGGACAGATATAACAGAAAATAAAGCTAATTAATGCACTACAACAATGGGGCAAGGAAGAATGGGTCCAAAGTGAAACAGAGTAGCTTTAGATGAGATATTTCATAAAAATTCTTCAGTGTGAAGGTGGTGAGGCCCTGGCACAGGTTGCCCAGAGAAGATGTGGCTGCCCTACTGCTGGAAGTGTCCAAGGCCAGGTTGGATTGAGTTTTGGAGTGACCTGTTCTGTTGGAAGCTGTCCCTGCCACAGTAGCCATTGGAATTGGGTGAACTGTAAGGGCCCTTCCAACCAAGGTTATTCCGTGTTTTTTTAAACTTATGATTTAACAGTCTAATTATTCTGTGTCTAATTATTCTTTTCAACAGCTACCATGCATCAGGTATAAAGTTGCAGAAAAGGAAAGATTTGTCTATTACCAAAGTATAACTATACCATTTTATTTTAATTTTTCTTGTAGCTACAAGCTCAGGGTGGTACCTTGATCTGATCCACTCCAGTAAAGTAATTATAGTACCATTTGCTCTCTTTGTGAAAAACAAAAATGTAAAGGAAATACTTTATAATGTGGATACATGGTTACAAAATTTCTTCTCTAATCAAATGTCTTCTAGATTGGGGGGGGTGGGGTGGGGAGAAAATTTGAGTTTTCTTGTTTGAGTTCTGACTTTTTCACCATTAATAGTGAAATGCTGTTTTCCCCAACATGAGTACTTCTCACACTTCAAAGAAGTCCTTGGCTAGATAGCAACTAAGATGCATGGAAAAGAGAAAACAGACACCAAAGAGAGGTTGAGAAATAGATAACATGAAAAGTAAAGCGATGTAAAGAGATATAACACTAGATACATCTCTTCACTTATTTTACGTGAATCATTCATTTTAGCTGGTTTTGCTCCCTGTATTTTGGATTTTGCATTTGTTTGTTTGTTTGCTTGTTAAATTCTGAATATTTTGCCTAACTGTGGCAGCAGAACAGGCTGTGCCACGCAGCTGAGATGAATGTGGTATGAGTTGCTTCCCGTAAATTAAACTCTCATCCTTAGATAATCAGTTACAACAGGTTTGGGATGAAGAACACACCTCATGCCCACCCCTAAAAATCCCATGCAAAAGGAAATTGCAAGCAGGCACTGCAGAGACAAGAAAAGCCAGAAAGCAAAATGAAAGCAATGAAAAATCTCATTAATCAAATTGCTGAGCTTGATTTATAAAGGTTCAGAGGTGCTGTGGTATCAGTTGTCCTAAAAGGTTTGAACCATCTGCTAACATTAATAAAGGTGAGAGTAAAATTCCCCAATAAACAGAAAAGTAATGTTAGCTCTTTGAAAGCCACTTAGGGGCCCCAATGCCCACAAACACAGACATACTGCTCTGGAATAGGCCCCCAGAGCCTCTCTTTACAAAGTGGGACAAAGCTCCCACAAACCCTTCTGAAATACAAAATTGGGTGATTTGACCCAGGGATGTTTTGCCCCTTGAGATCCTCTGCACTGAGATGGGATTAGTTCTCTTGGAGCTTGTGGAGTGCCCTTGGGACCTTTGTGACTCCTCTGCATGTGTGGTGATGAGGACTTGCTGGTTCTGGGGGATGAAAGACTGCACAAGAGGCAGCAGTGGGCACTCACAGCCCAGAAAGCCAAGCAAATCCTGCACTGCTTCTGAAGAAACATGGGCATCAGGTCAAGGGAGACAATTCTGCTCCTCTGATTCTGCCCTCAGGAAGCCCCTCCTGGAGTCCAGGCCTGGGCTCCTCAGCACAGTGGAGATGGGGAGCTGTTGGAGCGGGCCCAGAGGAGGCCATGGAGATGATCACAGGGCTGGGAGTGCTACATACACAGGTTGAGAGAGCAGGGTCTGCTCAGCCTGGAGAAGGGAAGACCGACTGCTCTGGAATAGGCCCCCAAGGCCTCCCTTTACAAACCAGGATGAAGCTCCCCTGAAACCGTGTCAAATGGAAAACTGGATGCCCACATGATCCCGCTGTGTTTTACCCCTTGAGATCCCCTGCAGTGAGATACGATCAGTTTCCTTGCTCTGCCCTGTGCTTGTGGGGTGCTCCTGGAGCCTTTGACCCCAAGTTTGAAACAAGTCACAGGGAGACCATTGGCCAAGGCAAGGAGACTTTTCTACCACCTCTTTGGGTAACATGTCTGTGCAGTACCGGGAGCTTAAAACAAGAGGAACCTGGGCATTAGGAGCCCACTTGCAATGCAGACACCTGGATCTATTTCAATAGGAGAAAGGGAAGGGTCCAGTGGCTGCAGTATCAAGAGCTGAAGGGATGGGGCACCATGTTGGTGAAGGAATGGAAAAAGGGTGGAAAACCTGTAAGAAGTTGAATACCATCTGCTGCTATGTGGAAATTATGTGAGCTCTGCAAAAAGCACGACACTCAGAGCTCTACTGAAGACAGAAGAAAAAACAGGAAGTAGCTCAGTGCTGCTGCATCTGCCTCTGGAGGAAAGGTGCAGCAGCAAATGCCCCTGGTGATACAGTTGCCTGGTACGTCACATACCCACTTAGGAAGCACCATATTCCTGGGAAGGGCACAGGGGGTCTGATGCACTAAAGGGACAGAAATTCTGTGGAAACAAAAGTTCCTTGAGTGCCAGCGTCATATGAGACAAGATGGGTTGGGTGCAGAGAGGCAGAATTTCTGATTGGAACCAGTTTAGCTCCACAGGTCCAGTCCAAAAAAGATTTTGTACAATCTGGGTTCTGGAGCATTAAATTTTATTGAAACATAGAAAAAAATCAGGCTTAGATTCCTGGGGATAAATGCAGGAACTACAGAGTAACTACTACTGCATTTACCTATGCGAATCTGTATTACCTACAGATTAACTGCTTAACTGCTAACTACTCTTAGTATACAAAGTGGTCCCCAAGAGGCTGTGTGAGCAAGCACCCACCAGCTCAGCTCTCTGTATGAGAATTCTCTCCAGGGCCACCAGGAGAATTCCTTGAAGCCTGGGTTGCCGCCCATTGCACTCACACATGACTGACTGCTCTGGTGCTGGCAGAGGTTGGGTGTTTCAAACCTTTGGAAGTCTGTCAGCAGGCTGATCTCCCTGGGAAGCCACTTGTTGCCGACAACAAAGTGCTCAAGGGGTTTCTTGTGCGGGGAGCAGTGCAGATAATCGGAAAGATTCCCCCAGCCACTGCAGGGTATGCCTCCTGTGCCACTGTGACAAGGCCATGCTGGAGTTCTGTTCCTGGCCACTGCTGTCTGGGTCACAGCTCCTTTCTTTTCTCATAGCTAAACCACAAGCCCAAGAACAGCACCAGTATTGCAGTACAGACTGATGGTAAATTACTGCAACCTTCTGAAAGCTTTTCTGCAGGGAGGGTGCTCCACCAGGCACACAGCAACCACACAACACACACACCACAGATAACTATCTCTTGTGGTGGAGAGCAGGAAGGGTCACTATGGTTTCCTAGTGGTGTTCATTTCATCCATACACCAAAAGGGTCTGGGGATGAAAATAAAGAAAAGTAGCTAGTCCGGGTTTATATATGGGTACAAGGGGCAGAGCCAGACAGCGAGAAGCAATCAGATGAAGGTGTAGACAAGCAAAGGGCCACAGTGGCTAACAGGGAAAAGCCAGGATAGACAGACCCAGGTACACACCAATGAGGGAAATGGAGAACTTACTCGAACTAGGACATATATGGTCAAGAGGGGTTGATATGGCCAACAGGCCAACAGAGGGAGTAGAACTGGGGTAGAGTGATATGTTAACACAGAGCTCCATGGGAAAGGCCTAGGGGACATTCTTCCAGGGCACAGACCCTGGAAGGGTCCCGTGGCTGCCCCATAGGTCTCTACACACCAGGACTGCAGCAAGGGCCCAGAACTACCACTGCTGCAAGGCAGCCCAGAGCAGAGCTCTCCACACTCCACAACTCTGACTCAGGTGTGCCCTGCTCTGGCCCCAGCAGCATCCAAGTCATCTGTTCATCCAGATATTTGGCATGCAGCTCCATGTGCTGCCATGTGGTGACATGGCCCGCACCTCTTACAAGAGCCCTTTCTGCTAGCCCAGACATCTGCACTAGCTGCACCAAAATAGGGAGCTGCCCCCCAAGCCCTCTGTGGCTTGGGTAGCAGTGCAGAGCAGGGGGCTGTGATTGCTCTTTGCTGTGAGGCCAGATGTTATGTTGTGTCAAGGAGCTACTGTGGAGAAGAAAGGAGGGACTCTTGTATGCTGTACCCAAGAACAGTTTATTCCTGGATGGGAGAGCAGGGACAAGAGCCAGAGAACAAAGGGAGACAAGGGGTTTTACCTGGGGGATGAGCAAGGGGTGGATACCAGACATCAACCAATAAAGGTCACACAGGGGAAGAACATAAGGTGGGGGGTACAACGCATAAACAAATGAAAGGGCACAAGGAGAGGGGGCAGTCTAAACCAGCCACTAGGGCCTTGAAGACTGAGACTGATAGGGAACAATCCAGAAGAGTGGGAAGGGCAAGAAAAGGATTGACAATCCTGTAGGAGGAGAGAAGGGCAGGTCTAGGGCAGACAGACAACTCAGTGTGTGTGACTAAAGGAAGGATCTGGAACAAGGGCATGGTCAAGGGTAGGACTGACATTGACTGGGCATGGTTTAGGAAAGGAGGGTACCAAGGAAGGGGGGAAACCTAAAAAATCCAGAACATAGGGAACTTGAATTAACAAATGAGCACACTACCACAGTGTGGCCTCATCCAGCTTATTTCCCACCCTCTGCAGGGACTGGACACAAGGCTGTGCACAAGCCAGACAAAGATTAGTATGACCACCATGGCCTGCTGTAGCAGGGAGAGAAGGGGTGGGTATGGCATGTGACAGCCCAGATCGAGATAGGAAGCCCACACCAGGAAGGCTGGGTGTCACCACAGGATTTCAGGGGTGAAAGTCCCTTAGGCGTCAAAATAAGTGAGAGATGGGCACAATCCAGTGACCCAAAAAAGAACCACTTTATAAGAAGCAAAATAACAAACAGTAAGACAAGCTCAGTATGGGGTGCACCAAAAAGGCGAGGGCCAGGGGATAACAGTAACTTATATAAGGTCAAACAAAGGCGGAGTCTGAGAGCAGAAAACAACAGCAACTCTTCAGACTCTGAATTTGAATCTGAAAATTGCTGAAAATTGCTGTGTTAAAATGCTCCCAGGTGGGAGCCCGTGCTGTACACAGAGATAAAAGAGCTGCGTAAGGTGGGAAAGGATTATGGGAGAAGCTCCCCCTATTTCAAAAATTTGCTCTGAGTCACTAGTGCCCCGTGATATCAGAAATATCATGACCTTTCTCCTCTCCTCTGCCGAATTTATGTTATGGGAGAGAAACTGGAAAAAACAATTAAGGGGGCTAAAACAGTCATATTGAGGCAATGCTACTAGAGTTCATCCAGCAATTAAACAACTAAGTGGAGAAGGTGATTTCAAAAATCCCCAAGACCAAGTCCAGGACCTCCCTGAAGCTGTCCTAAATGACATCATGAACACAGCTAGGACAGCCCTGTTACAGACTCCTAATGATGCCACCCCTGTGGCAGCGCAAAGTTTGTTTTGTTAGGGTTTGGATGATTTTTAAGGTTAATTTACGAGTTAATTTATGAGTTTTGGAATGGTTTATTCCAATGTACCCCTGTGTCCCTAACGGTTTTCCCCTACCTTGTTTGTTATATAACAATTCGTTATCTGTCAGTCACCCCTATCCCTCACCTCTCCCTTTCCATCGTATCTCCCCCTCTGGCTCCTGTCTGTCATGTTGGGGTCTCGAAGGTTCCAGGCAGGGCATCCAGTGATAGGCTAGGGCCAAGGGAATCCCCTTCCATCTCCCTGGGATTGATCCCCTTGTTCATGGTTGACACCCCTTGCCACATCTTGTTATGCATTCATTGGATGGTCCTTTGTCACCTCCCTCTGTACCACCCCTGAATAAAACAGCTGTTGAGCCTTTGTTCGGGGCTCTCCCAAGCAGCAGCTGAGAGATGCAGAGGTCCCGTCCGGGGTTTCCCAATAAAGTTCTATCTTTAACCTGCTTGGAAAGTCTGGCTTTCTTCCACCACCAACGTCACGTCCATCACGGTCTGGTCTGTCTCTGAGTGGGGGAACCAAGAACCCACAGGAAGGAAGGAGCTAGTGAGGCTAGCAACCCCGACCCTTAAAGTGTCCGCCGCTTGTGACTGAGCTAGCTCGTGGGTGCACTTGGAGAGGTGCAAGGCAGACACCGTGACACACCCCCACTTTAAATTTTGCTGATATAAAGCAAGCCTCCTGCTATTAAGTTTGTTGAAAATTTCAAAAACTCAATTGAAAAACAAATGGAGAGTGTGGGAGCTCAAAAGTAACTCTTATGCAAGATAGCTGTAGCTAATGAAAACTCTGAATACAAAAAAAAATTTAAGAGCTCTCCCCCTCAATCCAGAACCAACAATTGACCAGATGGTAGAGGCCTGTGCGAAATTAGCATCTACAGAACAATTGGTTGCAATGGCTGTGTTAAAAGGGGGAGCCAAAGCTCTCATGGCATCAGAAGACAATTTTAAATGCTTTAATTCTGGAGGACCAAGTCATTTCATTAAAGAATGTGTTGCATTGTGCTCTGTGTTACTTATTTTCGTATTGTATTTTACGTTAATTATTTTTGTTATAATGGTTTGTTCTGCAACCCCTGTTCTCCTGAGAAATGTTATGTTACAAGGTTTGTCCCTGCCCCTCTTCCTGTCGATCCTCCCATATTCCTCCCAGTCCCCTCCTATGGGCCCTGTCTGTCATTCAATTGTTCCTCTCAACTTCTAGAAAGTTCAGGTAAGGAGACTGAGAGATAGGACAGGAGCCAAGGAGGTTCCTCTCCCTTTATGTTCTCATTGGTTTCTTTGAAAGTCCTTCCAACCCTCTTCCACTCCCCCCTTGTCCTTCATTGGATGTTGGTTTGTCCCCTCCCTTAGTCCCTCCCCTGCATTTAAGTCCAGAGCTCCTTGCCCCAGGTGCTCTGCTGGAGTTGCTCCCCTGAGGTTCGGACGTTCCATCTGGGACTGAATAAAGACCTTGGAATTTGCTCACCAGCTGAGTCAGACTCCTTCCTCTGCTGTTGGAGTGGTTGCTCCTGTGACAAGAGGAAATTTCCCTTAGCTGCTCCTCTGGTTCCCACAATCCAGAGGAGTGCTCCCTGTCTGACTGCAGTGCCAGGCTAGCTCGGGTGGACAGAGCTGCTGCTCTGTGAGGAACACTGCATCAGAATGTCCTAAACATAAATTTCTGGACAACCACGTCCATCAGAGGGATCTTATCCATCAAATGTCCCTTTCCATCATACAATGGAGAAAGAGGAGTCCTGCAACCTCCAAGAAGCATCTCTGGCTGTGGAGTCACTTGGGGGCACCGGCACATACACCCACGTGCACTCACACACACACCATCAGTTGTAATCTGCTTGGCAGTAAAGAAAAGGGAATTTTTTTGTAATTCCACAGAGAGGCTTTAATCCAACGGCATGTGAAGGGGTCCAGGGGTGAAGACAGAGCACATGTGGGGTACCAGAGTATATGTATGGAGCAGTAAGGGTGGAGTTGGGAACAGGGTCCAATAGGTGAGGGAGAAAGTGGTACAGAGGTGGGGTAAGAGACAAGGATACCCAATGGGGGAACAGGGGCAGAGGATTGCACCAAACGAGGACCAGTGGGGCCTCAAGGAAGGGGGAATATTCTAGGGAAAGGACATATAAGGGAGAAAATAGGCAGGGAGCCCAACAGGCCATCTGAGGAACTAGAACTGGAGTACCTTTGAATAGCAGCCAAAGAACTCTGGGAGGAGGTTCTTTTTCCTCACTCTGACCTGAAGGGATTTGTCTGATCTAGGGGACATCCCTCTAAGGTAGCATTCTGTATTCTGTTTTAGGAGGTGCACTGGCCTCCACAATGCAGTGATTGCAGAGAACATTTTAAGTACTGCCTTGAACTTCAGTATCATCAGAAGGTCCATTATTATCCACTTCACCAACAACGCCAGGGAAACTACCAGCAGAGCAAAAGACAGACCCGTGTGATGACATCAAATGGAAAGCCGTTCTGCCCCATTCTCCCTACCATCCCAGTAGCCCAGTTTGTGATGGCATTGTTGTCAATCCCTCATATGCTGAGAAATAATTCTGAGTCACCAAAGCCTTCCAACAAGTTCAGGTAGGGGCCTTACGAGAGTTGGTGAGTGCACTGTCCATCTAATTTAATGATGATGTTTGTATAAGTTTCCCACAGGAAAATATGGACCTCCTAATGGCCCAAGAGATGTACTCATCATTGGAGACTGTATCATTGGACCTAATGAAATATTTGTGTGTTGTAATGCATTAATTTGGTTTATATTGTGTTTCATCAGATTTGTAATGTTTTTTCTCTGTATCACGTGGTCTGTCCTTGCTCAGCAGTGCCCATGCCCCACGCTGGAATGTAACCCAACTCTGTTCCACTCTCACTTTCTCCCTGATTGGGTAGTGATTTGTCCCTGCCCCTGGGCCCTGCCCTCTGGGGAAAAAGCCCTGGCATGGGCAGGGCCTCGGGCTCTCTGGCACTGGTGTCCACAGGGAAAGGACTCCAGAATAAAGCTGTGATATCCCCCCGGTGAGAGAGAGCAGACTCTTTCCTTTTGCCATTGGCGGTCATCTGGTCTCATAAAGAAATACCAAATTTGTGCTTCCCGAAGTACAAACTATTGGGCCAAAAGATGAGATCATGGTGACTGTTTGCTGCACAGACACATTGTACTTCCCATAGGTAGGGTACCCTGATTGCCCAAGCATTCCATTGTGGGCTGCTCCTGGGGCCTTTGTGACTCCTCTGTGTGTGATGCTGGTGGAAATTAACTTTTATATACAGTTAAGTGGGGACAAAGTCATCAAAGCAAAAGAAAACTTACTTACATTATTTGTAATGATTCAGCTGAACTTGGTGCATGTCTCTCTCCCCTAACATCTGAACACATACTCCTGCCAACATGCCAACAGAATGGCTGCTTTTATACTCTTCTGTATCTGGGGGAGATCCCTGTCCCCTTTCCCATTGGATGGGTACTCAGGAACTTACAACTGCCTACTCTCCTGTCCCCTTGCCCCTCATCCTCCTTCCTTTTCTAGTCAGGTCTTCAGCCCCATCCCTCTCCCAGCTCTCAACAATACCCAAGAGATCAACCAGAACAAATCAAAACCATAGATAACTATATATAGAGAACAAACCCCATGTCCCAGTTTGAAAAGACAGATGTCTGCTAGGGAGAGACAGGCCTATCTAGGAATGAGGAATTCAAATCCTTCCTTCCGTGTTATTATAAGAAGATTAAAAAAAAAACAAAAACTTTTCAGTCGGAGCTAAGGGGAAAGGAATAACAGTCCTTTAGTAGTAAATACAACAGGACAGACAAACAACAACAGCAATTATAATAATAATAAAACAGAACCAAGAACCCCGAGGGCAAACAGTGGAAACTCCGGCACTGATGGCTGGAAGCAGTGGACTGTCCTCGACAGGCAGGGGGGTGATCTGGCAGGCAAAGTGGGCAGTGCCGGAGAACCCGCAGCGGCTGGACCCGGGCTGACCCAAAATCCAGCAGGGCAGAGAAGAAACTCCAAATTCCTGGGTGCTCCAACAGATGATAGAATTCCCAGGACCAGACTCCTCTGTTAACTGTGGACTCCACGCAGCTACCAGTCACCCGACTGTTCTCCCAGGCAAACCAAAAACAGTGAGCCCACCACCCTCAGCTCCCAGAAGCTTTTTCCTTCCTCCAAAACTAAGTGATCAACTTCCTTTGTCCGGGTTGAGCACCCTTTAACTACCAGTATTTAGTCTCCTAGCAACTTATAGGGGGGGAAAATTCTACAGGAAACTTAACCCTCAACACCCAACTACTTTTATTCTTTTATCTAATAACCTTTGTTATAAATGACCCAGACCCCAAGTGGGAAGGAGTTACAAAAGTTTTATTGAGAACAATAAAAAAATTTGCAAAGCAAAAGGGACAGCACTGGGAGCGTGGCCGAACACCAGAGGCTCATGCACAAAATGGCGACTCTTTCTTTTATATGCCTGGTATTGCATCAGCTTTATGCATAATTATTTTGATTTTACATAGTCTCGCTCCATGTCACTCTTCTTGGCACCAATGTAGTTTTGTTACTGTGGCCATCAGGGTTATCACTGCATGAAATGCTACTCCTTTTAAGGTTGCATCTCAAAGGTTTGGCTAACAACAGTCCGTCCAACGTAAACTCATAAACCCACACTAGAACATACAAAATCATCCTCATGAAAACCAACCTCACTGTAGGCCACAGGCCATTTTAATAACATCAACCACTACATAACACATATCAATGTCTTAAAATTAACATTATAATATCTGATATCAATTTGTGTAATGCCCTGTGAAAGCCAATTTCCATTAACTTGTTTCTCACACCTTTTTGGCTGCAGCAAAATATTACTTCATCTTTCACAGTGCCGATAAGGACATTTTGTTTCAGGGGGATGAATGACTGCACATGAGGCAGCAGTGGGCAGTCACAGCCCAGAAAGCCAAGCAAATCCTGCACTGCTTCTGAAGAAACACGGGCAGCTGGTTGAGGGAGACAATTCTGCTCCTCTGATTCTGCCCTCAGGCGGCCCTACCTGGAGCACTGTGTCCAGGCCTGGGCTCCTCAGCACAGGAAGATGGGGAGCTGTTGGAGTGAGCCCAGAGGGAGCCATGGAGATAATCATAGGACTGGGGCAGCACTGCTATGAATACAGGCTGTGTTGATAGGTTGTGAGAGAGCAGGGTCTGCTCAGCCTGGAGAAGGAACACTCCTCATTGTGGGCTTCCAGCACTTGAACAGGGGCTTAGAAATGAACAGGGGCTTAGAAACAAACAGGGACAGCAACTTTTGACATGGGCAGAAAGTGAAAGCACAAGGGGACCAGTTTTGCATTAGAAAACATTTAGACTGCATCTAAGGAAATAACTTTGTACTGTGAGGGTCTTGCAGCCCTAGCACAGATTGCCCAGAGCTGCTGTACTGCCCCACCCAGGGAATGTTCAAGGCTCGATAGGATGGGGCTTGCAACAAACTGGGCTGAGGGAAGGCATCCCTGCCTATGGCATGTGGGACTAGAGCTAGAGAAACCTGAAGGTCACTTCCAACCCTGAGCATTCCATGATTTTCTGATCTTGGATAATAACTTGGGCCGTGGGCATGGAGCCCTGACAGGAGGGGAGCCTGGTACTGTCGGGATCAGTGTCCCAGGAAAGGTGGCGCAGGAGTGCCAAAGGCTGCCTATGCGCACCCCATGTGAGGCACATGGCAGTCAGGAAACCCAGGGCCGCACCGGCCGATATAGGCCCACAGGTCCTCTTCTTCAGGGGCTGCCGGACGGCTTCCAAAAACACGCGCAGCCCCTCATGGAAGGAGCGAGGCCAAAGGTCTTTAGAACAGACCCCGCACCACTCTTAGCGCCCCCCCAGCTCCCTCAGGCCCAGGAATCGCTTGACGCCTTCTCTCGAGGCGTGGCGGAGGCGGTGGAGCCGGAGGGCCCAGCCGGAACTGCTGTCCCTCCAGCTTCCAGACTAGGGGGCGAAACTCCTCAGCAACGGCAGGCGGGTTCAAAGCACCGTGCCAGGAGCAGGGGATCGGACAGAGGCAGCAGCAGCAGGAGGGGCTGGAGGCAGGGCGGGAGTAGCCGTCAGAACTTGAACCGGGAAAGGCTCTGGAGTACCAGTCGGAGTGGTGGGATGGAGCAGCTGAAGCCTGGAGAAAAAGCAGGTCAGGGTTGTAAACAGATGAGGCTCAGCCCTCCTTCTCCCTGGTAGCAAGTGACAGGATGAGCAGAAATGGCATCAAGTGTCACTAGGGTAGGTATAAGTTAAATATTAGGGTTGGTTGTTTTGGTGGGGTTTTTTTGTGTTTTTTGTTTGTTTGTATGTATGTATGTTTGGGTTTTTTGGTATTATTATTATTATTATTATTATTACTATTATTATTTAATATTAGGTTTGTTTGTTTGTTTCATTGGTTGGTTTTTTTTTCAGGGAAAGGGTTGTCAAGCATTGGAACAGGCTGGCCAGCGAAGTGGTGGAGTCACCCACATCCTCTGTGTGCTGGCCAGGGAGTGGGGGGCACTACTATCCCCTCAGCTCTCCCCAAGCTGAGAGGTGCTTGTGCTTAGGTTGTAAAAAGAAAATGGGCTATGTATTTGAGGTCTGCCTCAGTGCATCATAGTCTTCCAGTTGAGCTAAACAAAGGAAAATAGAAGAAAAACAGGCCCAGCAGACTGCTGGATTCCTTTTGCTGTGCTGATCAATCAAAACTGCCAGTGATTATATGTAAAAAGCACATCAATTGAATTGGCATAGCTTGAGGCTACTTACATTAGAATTATAAAATCACAGAATATCTCAAGTTGGAAAAGACTCATAAGGGTCACCATGTTAAACTGCTTACTCTTAAGAGGATAGTTTCACTAAACCCTTTTCGTAAGTGCATCATCCAGATCCTCCTTCAACTCTGACAGGTTTAGTATTGTGAACACTGCCCCGGAAAGCAGTCCCACAATAACATTGGCCAGCTTTTTGAGTATTCTGAGATGAGCTCCATGGGCTTCATAGGCTTGTGTGCATCAAGGTGGAGGAGCAAGTTTCAGGCTTGGCTGAAGGGAATTTATCATCCCTGCAAACTCAGTATTCCAAGACAAAGATCCAGGGTTCCTGGGACCTATCACCAGTGTTAAAGACAAAGAGAAAAGGATGTGTTAAATGGCTGTGCTGTGTCTGTGTCCCTTGTGAGAAGTACCTGACCTCATCAAGTAACAGACCAGTGTTTCCTCAGATCTTCCTTTTGCTGTTGACTTGTTTCTAAAAGCCCTTTTTGTCATCCTTCTCAGCACTGGCCAGCTGGAACTCTGCAAGAGTTTTGGACTCACAAGTATTCTCCCCACTGTGGTGAACAGCAGCCTTGTAGTCCTGATGTGTCATGTGTTCTTGTCTCCAGTGGCCACACATTTTTCTTTGGTGTCTGAGTTATAAAAGATCACTGCTCAGCCAAGTCAGTCTTCTGCCCCACTTGCCATTGCCTACACCTGTGTTTTCGGGAGATGGCTCTTCAAAGGTGACCAGCATTCATCCTGTAGGCTGATTCCTATGATACATTATCCCCCTTAAAGCTTATACTGGAAATAATATATTACCACGTATTTCTTTTTTCACACAGGCATTCTATTACTGCAAGTTTTTCATAGGTGCATCTGTCCCTTACAATGTGTTTATACGGTGTAGAACACAAGGAACCTTGATTTTTGTGAGGATGCCTTAGCATGAATCAACAGAAATAATTAATGCAGAACTTCTTCATTATTCTTTGCTTATAGTATGTCAGTATTTCAGACTGAGAGCAGGGGGAAAAAAAGGAAAAAAGATAGAGGACAAATTATTTTGGTAGTCTCCCCTGAATTACAGTAGAAAAAGTATCTTTAGCAGCTGCCATATTCATGTGAATTAATCATGCAGTTCTGGTAGTAGTATCTCACATTTCTTTATCATGCTCAATCTATTGTTAAAAAGGGCTATACTTGCTTGTGCTGAATTATAACATTCTCTAAAGTTACACTGCATTTGAGCCACCAAGTATTCACCTGAAACAGAAGACAAAATTCAAAGAGGTAAGCACAGCAAATTCTGGTTCATCTCCATGGGAGAAGAAGTGAAGCCTAAGTTTCCTTCATTTTCCATCAGTCTTGTGAAAGACTGAATATAGGTTTCTTCTTCGGCTATTTCTGGAACTTTCATCTGAAAACTCTTTACAGATGAACAATCTCAAGAAAGAATGATGGCTCTTTTTGTCACTTTCTGTGTCTAGACTAGTAAGTTAAAACGATCCAGGACTGTTCTCTTACTAAAACCAGCCAGAATAGGACCATCTGCTTTCATCCTATAATCTCCATTACTATCCAAACAAGTCTAAAATCAGAGAATCACAGAATGATTTGGCTTGGAAGAGTGCTTAAACACACTCTACTTGAGACCCCCTGCCATGGGTAAGGACATCTTCCACTAGACCAGGTTGCTGAGAGCCCTACTCAACCTGGTCTTGAACCTTCCGGGGATGGGGCAGCTACAGCTTCCCTGTGTAACCTGTGCCAGGGGAGAACTTCTTCATAATAGCCAAACTAAATCTGCTCTCTTTCAGTTTAAAAACATTACCCTTTGTCCTTTTAAAAACGCCTGTTAAAAACAGACACTGGCTTGTCCTAAAGTACAAACTGTATCCACAATTTGTGTAGCAGAGTGTGGGTTGCACCAAGGGCTCTTCCGACCATTTATCAACCATTCTGGACCTTGGCACTTACTGTGGGCAAAAGCAGACTTTACATTCATATTGGTGAATTTTGGAACATTAGGCAAACAATCAATCTTCAGCCTTAATGTCTGAAGCCTTAAAACGCTATCCTGAAATAGAGAACTATCTTTCCATTTTCTTTCATCCCTGCACATTGCAAAACCAATATTCGCAGAAATAGAGAAAATATATTTTCCCTTTAAAGTATCTGTTCTACCTGTGAACTTTGTCATTCTTAACCACCACAAATTGCACCTTGACAGATAGATCTACACTACAATCTACACTACACCGAGGTGGTTGCAGTCTGTCCTTAAAATATCCTTTAGCCTAGAAAAAAAATTCGAGTGGTGTCTTTTGCATTCCTACCACCACAGCTACCTACTACCACATAAGCTCTTTTGCAAACCAAACATACTTGCTGCTATTCCTTCACATCTGTAACATTTGACTTTAATGCCTCTGCTCCTGAGGAGCTGCAGACGAGCATTTCAATTCACCATCCATGGATTTGTCCTGAACAATTAGAGACATGTCAGCTTATCAGTCTGGGTTTTTTTGGTTTTTTGTTTTTTTTTTTTTTTCCTATTAACATTGTCTTCAAGTTGAGTTCGTAGCACACAAGGAAAATAAATCTTGTTACCCAAAGCTGGTCTGTCTTGCCAGGATAGCACAACTGTTAAATTTTTAAATTGCAGACATTGCTATGACTACATGAATTTTGTTAGGTAGAATAATCCCTGGTAAGGGGTGCAGAGAAAAGCAATGGAATAGAAACCATAAAAACAGATATGGAGGAGGGTTGTTTTTTTTTTGCAAAGCCTGGAAATTTTTATTGTTTATCCTATTTACAACCTGGCCTGATGCCCTAGAGATAACACAAATGGAGTCGTCATGCAAATTACAGGACCTTTTCATGTTCCAGTCTTTGGAAGATCTACGTGGACACTCTTTCAAGTAAGCTGCATGTACCTTATCACCCGCTCCTAG
This sequence comes from Riparia riparia, assembly GCA_020917445.1. Taxonomy (NCBI): domain Eukaryota; kingdom Metazoa; phylum Chordata; class Aves; order Passeriformes; family Hirundinidae; genus Riparia; species Riparia riparia. Next base: position 1,264,120 of record JAIXNV010000017.1, on the reverse strand, counting down.
CCTTTTTCAACACCATTTTCTATTGTTCTTTTAATGGTAAAGGTATGAGGAGAAGCATGATAACCTCCAAATTTGATGCCATGAGTAATTGTTCTGAGATGAGCCTGTTCTGGCATTTTAACCCCTGCACTCTTCTCACTGCTCTGATTTTCTGTAAAATCCTGGCATGAAGTAATGTGTGATCTTCTCCAGGATGCTCTCCATGTCGATGTAAGGCTATTTAGTGCTCAGAACAGCTGACTAAACACCCTGTGTTTTCTGAGATATGCAGGGGGTTTGAGATGCCCACAGACATGCAGATTTTGTATAGGAGTTATTCCTCTTCAGCTCCTCAGCTGGTCAGAAGGAAAAGCTGAGCTATCTCAAAAGACTTGTTATTTGGTGAGGATGCTGGGTTGATGGCTGGACTTGATGATCATAGAACCAATATAAGAGAATCAGAGAATCCAATCATTTATAATTGGAAGAGCTCTTACAGCTCTTCCAGTTCTGCCCCCTGCTGAGGGCAGGGACACCTTCCACTATTCCAGATTGTTCCAAGCCCTGTCCATTCTGGCCTTGGACACTCCTAGGGATGAGGCAGCCACAACTTCTCTCAACAGCCTGTACCAGGGCCTCATCACCCTCAAAGCCAAAAATTTCTTCCTAATAGCCAATTTAAACCTACCCTCTTCAGTTTAAAACAATGATCTTAGAGGTCTTTACTAATCTTAACAATTCTATGATTCTAAGATGCTGGCAGATAAACTGAGGTCCAATAGTGGAATTCAGCTGCAGGTTAAGACACTTTAATTAGTGCCTGGATTCAGTTATATTCTAAAGTCCTGCTGGAGTTGATGGAGACCAAGTTACTGCATGCATTAGAGCCCAGGAAAAGAGCTGAAACCACCTTAAAGCAGGGATATATTTCTTTACATAGGTCTAGCATCAGCAGGAACTATATTACAACATTATTGACTGCTGTGGCAGCTTAGACTTCCAAATTACATTTAGATATGTACATAAGAACTGCATTGTTGCTTTTGTTGGTTTTGGGTTTTTTAAATGAGTTTAACCCACCACAGGTAAATATTCCAGGAAATAACAGCAAACCTCCAACCAAAACAAAACCAAAATAACTACCTCTCCCCAAAAAAAAACCCACAAACAAACAAACAAACAAACAAACAAACAAACAAACAAACAAACAAAAAAAACCACCAAAACCCAAAAACTAAAAAACCCCAAACCCTTAAAAACAAGTAAGCCCCAAATACACCAAAAAGAGCAGGAAAGGCTGTTTCCTATGATTATTAGCTTAGTGAGACAATATGATTTACATTTTTCCTTCTACTTTTTAGCTGTAACATCAGCCAGGTTTTCTCCTTTTAAGTAACACTTCTTTCTCACTTAGGCTCTCCCAGATGCTTGTACAAGTGTCTGATCTCTTCTGCTGTACTTAATCTCCATCATAGCTGTAAAATAACATAATTCATGCATGAGAAAGATTTCTACTGTGAAAAGTAAATTACCCTAAAAATATTTTTGGTTTATATATTTTCTACTTCAGGAAAATATAGATTAATCAAAATTAAGTCTCTATCAAGAGTGTATTTCTATCAGCATAAACCAACAAAAATAATAGTGTGATCTAGGAATTCTTGTTATGTTTCTATTGTTCCCACTTTTTTTGTTGTTGTCCAAAATCAGATGCTCAATTATATCCTGCATGGTGCATGATACTTTTATTGTGTATGGGGAAGTGATGTCTGTTAAGTAAACAGTATAGTGATGCATAATGTCAGAGCCTATACAAAAAAAAAGGTGGATAAAACACATATGACAACTGCACATCTGCATCTTTTAACATTCCTGAAAGCACTTTTCTTCAAAAAAACTCATCCCTTGTTCCAGTTCTTTTGGATTATAGTGGGTTTTTTTGGAATTGAAGCTGTTGCTTAGCATGTTGAGACAAGTTGAAAATTTCATTTGGGAGACTGCACAGCTTCTACCACAGTAGAGAAATCAATAGAGAAATGTTCTATTAAACAAGACAAAACAACAAACAAACAAACAAACAAAACCGCAAAACACATGTAAAACCCCAGGATGACGAATTCAATGCAGAACAGATTTCTGGAAGCTGCAAGGAGACATAGATTGCCTCATTTTTTACTGTCTTTTCCTAAATGTTTGTTCCTAGCTACTGTCAAGTTCAGATTTTTAGGTTAGATTTTTAAGGTAGACACTTCTGATCTAAGTGTCTGCAACAAGATAATAATGAACTGGGGAAAAAAATCACAATGAATCAGTAAATCCCTTTTTTGGGAGACATTTGCAGCTTTCCTTGAAGCTGTCCTAGGTGACTGCTGAGCACCTCTGGCTGAATCATCTTGTCATGGGAGAAATTCGTAAGTGACAACAGAACATGAAGCTGTCTTCAGAAAAAGTTGCTTGGTCCCGGGTATTCCTGTGCATTTATCTATCTTGTAATGATATTAAATAATTTGCATCTTTAATGCTAAGGATGTAGATCATAGGATGTTTTCACCCTAAGCCTGAAAACCAAGTCATACTGATTTATAGTAACATTTAATACCACATCTCAAATTGCAGCTGATGAAATTTAAATCTCTTAATCATGCTCTCTATACCATGAAATTCCTATAATCAAATGCTGAGGATAATAGATAGCCTCAGATAGAATTTATTCAGCCTTTTACAGAGAAGAGCCTGGATTTCTACCAGATTGACAAATATCTCAAGGAAAAAAGGGCCTTTTATGTTAAAAAAAACAGACTTGTAAGTCAAAATCACAGCTAGTCAATGCTTGGCTTGTACTTTTTGATGGTATTAACTGGTAGTAGTCACCATGGAAAATTAGATAAATGCAGATCTGTAACATGGATTAGGATATTCTGCACCATTTTATTCATATACTTGTCAGAGTGTCCTAAGTACCTTTTACAAGTGTTGACTGAGTAAAACAGACAACACTTTATTGAAAGATCAGCAATTGAAGTACCATGCCCCATAGCTGATTTCACTAAATAATTTGCTGTTTTCACTAAATAATTTGCTGTTTTATGACCTGTCTGGAAGTAACGGCTACCCACATTTCCAAATGAGTTTGAGAAAGTGCATTATTTTCAAATCTTACATGAGGCAAACTAATACAAAATTTGGTGCTTTAGGCTTATCTTCACAACTACTCACCTTCTCATGCATTGTGCAGAATTTGGGCAGACTTGAATGAAGAGAGAAAAGGATGGCTTCTAAGTCTCAGGGTTTCTATCACATCTCATCATCCTTCTCTTCATGTGATCCATGTGTTTAATCTCCTTTCCTGTTGTCAGGGTATCTGCAAATGAATAGTTAGACACCTGAAATATACTCATGGAATATATGATTCAATTTACACTCAGTATATTAAATATACTTTAAAAGGCATATTAATAAGCATTATATTAATGATTTTAATGACTGTACTATTCAGTATAAAATACTGACACATAATATCCAATATCTCCAATGAGAACAAGAGTCTTTGCCTAACCATGGATTTGGAGGCTCCTGTTGTTCTCCACATTTTCTGCAGATAATTTGCACAGCATTTTGAAACTGTGCTTCAGTTTTCTGTGGTTGTCAGGATGTGTAATGTCTAAGCTATGGAGATCATTTAAGTCATGTTTCAAGATTATTTGTTGAGGAAAACATATGAACATTTTTATGCAGTTCCATCTACTTAACTTGAAGTACCTATATAGCAAACTCTCAGCCTCCAGATACAGTTAAGGATTTTTATCACTTTTAAAGGATTGTGGTGAGTTTACCCTGGCTGGATGCCAGGTGCCCACCAAAGCCACTCTCTCACCCACCTTTGCAAGTGAACAGGGAAGAGAAGGTGTAACAAAAGGTTCATGAATTGAGGTAGGAACGGGGAAAGACGATGAAACAATTCCCGTCATGGGCAAACCAGACACAGTTTGGGAATAATAATGAATTTATTACTAATGAAAATCAGGATAATGAAAAGTAAAACAAATCATAAAAACACCTTCTGCCACCCCTCCCTCCTTCCTGGGCTCTAGGTCTTCCCCCTCAGCAGTGCAGGGTGATGGGAATAGGATTTATGGTCAGCTCATCACATACCATTCCTGCTGCGGCTCAAGGAAGGAGATCCTGCTGCTCCAGAACAGAGTCCCTCCTACAGCAGACAGTCCTCCACAGACTTCAGCCAGACTCCCCACAATCTGCAGCTCTTCACTAACTGTTTCAATGTGGGTCATTCCTTCAGGAACAGCCTGCTCCAGTGTCCCCCTTGGGATCCCAAGCCCTGCTAGCAAACCTGCTCCAGCTTGTGCTCCTCTCTCTGTGAGTCTGCAGGTTCCTGTCAGGACCCTGCTCCCACTTCCCTCTTTTCAGAGCCCTCTTTTGGGCATCTTGTTCCAGCGTGGGTCTTTTCAATGGGTTGAGTTGGATCTCTGCTCCCTCGTGCCTGCTCTGGGCTGCAGGGACACAACTGCCTCACCATGGGCTGCTCCAGGGGCTGCAGGGGAATCTCAGCTCCAGAGCTTGGAGCAGCTCTTGCCTCTTCTTCTTGCATTGCACTGGGTATCTGCAGGACTGTTCCTCACATGTGTACTCATCCTGCTTTTCTCTGAGCACAGCTACATCCACACTTCTTTCCCTTCTTAAATCTGTTGCCAAGAGGTGTTACCACCATCACTACTAGGCTTGGGCTTGGCCAGTGCAGGGTTTATCTTGGATCCATCTGGCATTGTCTGTCTTGGACATGGAGAAAGCTTCTGGCAGCTCCTTACAGAAACTACCCCTGTGCCTCTATTGCTGCGAAAGTCTGGCCACACAAACCCAAACTAGGAATATGAACTTGATGAAGACCTAAATAAGCATCTAGATACTAGATATGCCTTACTGTTTCAGTATATCAAATATAGGAGCAATAACGACTCAGTTTAAAATGATAAATTTAAGTGGGATGTGAATATTTGGCTTTCAGGTAAAATCTATAGCATTTGATGCATTTTTCAATAATATTTAATTTAAAATATTTTTCAATAATATTTATAGACAGTGTAGAGGGCATCCGTATTTAAGGAAAATCCATGCTGAAGGACACAGAAAAAAAACCAGATTAATTGATTAAGAATTAAAACAAGTATTTGAATAATTTTGTAAGTTTGGGCTCTAGTAATAAGAAATAAAAAAAAACTATTTTCATAAGCTTTCTTTTCCAGTCATGTCATATGAAAATATTCTTCATGCGTTTCCTTCCACATCAGCTTTTTCATCTATTTCAAACCTCATTTCAGTGTGTCTTTTCATCATTACTAAAACCTATTAATTCTACTTTTCCTCTGGGATTTAGAGATATATTTTTACTTTGTAAACTATTTTGAGAGACACTTTTTATGAAGTACCGTGGAAAAGAACTAACATTGTTACCAATAGGCAACTACTGTGTAGGCTGAACTTCTAATTAAGTTATTCTTGGTTGATGCAGGGGAATACTAAGCATGTATTCTGGGGTTACCAGGGTTAATTGTCTGTCTAGACTATAGGGACTGTATTTCTTTAACTAACAGACCACTAAAAGAGGTAAAAGAGTAAGTGAAGCTCTCTGGAACATGATCATAATTTTGTATATAACAGATATATTTGAAGTATGTTCTTGGAGGTTCAGATGTAAGTGGAGGAAGAATTTGGGAAGCAGAAGGAGTGAGGCACACAGCAGAACAGTTAAAATGAGATAAAGAAAAAGGACTGATAGAGAAAAGAATGTTCAACCTGATAGAGGGATTAAATCATTGCATTTTGTTTGTGTGTTTCAGTCTCAGTATCACCGGATTTTGTAGGTGTTCCTATACAAGTTAGCATGGTGCAATGGTTGTTAAATTACATTTCAGATTCCAGAACCAGGAAGTAGCTCACAGTCCTCCAAAGATGAAGGAACAATCCTACACAGTCCTTTCCTGATGCAGAAGTGGCCAAAATGTACTTAGATAGTATATTTTTAAGCTAGCAGCAGAAAATGTTTCTGCAAGTGCAGGAATGGCCACGTAATGTGTACATGGTTAAAGTAGTTGGGAGACATTTTATATTTAGTATAAGTTTATATATAATTAAGCATTATCAGAGTCCAGGGGGAGTCATGTAGGGCTGTAGAAGGGGTGTAAGAACTGAGGAGTTCTGCTCCATCCCACTGAAGATGTTGCTTCTGACACCCTTGCAATGGAAACTGACTCCACCAAATAGAGACAGGTAAACAGCCTGAGTTGCCATATGCTTTACCCTGTGCATAGATCCCCCCAAAATTACCATTTGTTTATTTTAATTTTTTTCTCCTTATTTTTAACAGCTCCTCTGTCTGTTAATATCTGTGCAATGTGGACATCAAAGGAAGTGAATGCTTATGTCAGCCCTGCACCCTGCTGAAGCACAGCTCGTGGTTCTAGGTGGTAAGAAGCTGACCCGAATTTAAACCAAGGTTTCCTTCCTTCCTGTAACCCTTTAGCAAGCTGTCAGCACACATTGCTGGAGGTAGAACATTACCACCACTACTGTGATTACATTGTGTTAATTGGCTTCAAGCAGTTTATATGAATCAAATCAGGGCATAAAGGAAACTTTCAGCTCCTAGGAAGATGGTGATATGTACAGCCAGAGTGTTACTGAGCTGATCCTGGCTTTTCCCTAAACATTATACAACAACTGTGTAAAAGTTCAATGAAGTCTGTGTGCTTTCATCTTTCAGATTTGCCCGGTGTCATATTGAATGAGATAGTGTCCGACAGCAATCCCAGTGCTTGCTTTGACAGGTTCTTGGGAGAGCTCCTGTTGCCTCAGCCTAAGAAAATCCCATCCTGGCTCTCCTTCTGGACCAGCTGTGTTCCAGCTGTGAAGAACGTGTGGCAAGCTGGGCTGGGTGTCAGACACTATTAAAGCTGAAGCGCCGCTGCTGTGATTGTTTCATGCCCTGTGGAATTTTACCTCACTTACTTCAAGAGTAAAACTGAGCACATTAAATGATTTAGCAGCATGGTGGCCAGCTCAGTAACCCAACAGAAACATGTTTTCTGAGCAGTCAAAGCATAACGCAGTGTATAAACCCTTTTATAGTAATAAAATTAAATAACTGGCCAGAGTGGTTTTCCTGATACTGAATAAAGCCTTTGGTGCAGCACTTTTTTTTTTTTTTTAATCTCTTTTGATACACAAAAATTTCACAGATCTACTGATTACTGTAATGTAGGTTTATACAATTGTCACCTGATGCTCTGCTTATGGATTTTTGGCTTGAACTACATCTCAGTTAATGAGAATGGTGCTGCTGATTTTCAAGGGATTTACTTGTGTGGGAGGTAAAAAAATCTACAAAAAGGATTATGTGCTAGTTTGGATCAGCCTGTGGGAATAATCCTTGACACTTCCTTTGGATGATTTCTGTATCACATCTAGGCACCAGATAAGTAAGAGTGGCTATAGATGATTTAAGTTCTTGTTATATTCAAAACATTCTTTCCTTGATATGGAAAAGTTTAGAGAACAGATACCACAGCTCTTTATTCTGTGGCATCACTGGTAAGGCACTTTCACAACAACAAAAAAAAGAAAATTAAAAAACTTTCAGAATCACTTCAAATAACTAATGAGTTCAGAAACCTAAACACTGGAGCAAGAATTATATGGGCTATCAGACAGATCTTTGTCCCTTGTTGGTAAAAATACAGGTGACATTATTACTGAAGATAGACCCATGTTTCCCTGTGATTCTAGATTTTGTCCAGCTGTAACCCAGAGGTGTTTTGCCTCTAGAGGTGGAGATACCACTCACATACCTCATTGGCAGGGTGGGCACTTGAGCACCCCTCATATGTACCATTCCTAAGCCAGACAGCTCAGCCGTAGCATCAGCATTCAAAAGTTTTTGGCACCTTATTTCAGGGATGAGAAGAGGGAAGACAAATCAGCACAAGTTATGTAGAGCAGAAAAAAGGCTGTGATTTAATTAAGGCACATTTCAGTCTATGAGGTATGGTTTTATTTTAAAAAATGTTTTGAATAGATGGCAAGATTTTAATGATGCTCAGAAGATCTGAAACCCATAGATGAATGGGTTCCTTGTATGTGCATCTTTAAATTGGCTTTGAAATCCTTAAGTAGAGTTTACATAGTCTTTCAAACTGTTTGAAAATGTCTCAGTGACTCAAAATATTACTTAACTCAAGGTTGAAACTTATTATCTCAAAACCTATGGTGAAGTACTATACCCACCAAATAATAATAATTTAACTTATAACTGAAATGCAGCTTTCTCTTCAGAATATAGAAACAAAGAAAAGCAATCCAGTATTCAGGCTAAATTTCAGTAATCCAAATATGGTCAGTTCCTGTAGAGGTGATAACAGCATTTTCTAAAATATTTCTATACACCATGCTCTTGTCTTTACTTGCTTTTTATTCACTATTACAGGAACGATTAAAATTACTCATCTTAGGAGACAGACTAAAAGAAATGTCATAACTAATTGATAAAAATATTAACACTTTCACTAAGCAAAATGTAATCATCTGAAATGGAAAGCTAACATCTTACTCAGGCTAATGGCCCCTAGAATCTACATGAATTACTAACCACTGTCCTGTAATTCACCAGATACGCTTTTTTCCTTACCCTCTTGATTCTCATCTGAATAAATTTTTCTTAATGTTTATTTAATACTATCCGAAATAAAATGCAGTAGAGCACTTTTTGGTGTTTCCTAACCAATTAAGCATATTAATTGAATCTCTCTGCTGCCCTTCCTATGTTGTTAATATTAATTCATAATTATCTGACACCCATCCTATTTAGTGAGCTTTGGATCAGACCATATCCAGTCTTTATTATTCTGGAATAACACTATTTTCTTAATAGTAAAATGGCTTTTGCTATGTTACATTTCTTCTTTGGACATGACCTTTAGGGATTTCACAGATTTCTGTAGCTATTGTGTGAGATCTCTTATCCTTTTTTAAGTCCATAATAAGTGCCTGTCAGACAGTGCTGCAACATGGTAACATATTGCCTCTACACTGGGATCAATCAAATCCCAGGCCCTGAGATTCAATACATCTTCTCTAAAAGATATGAAATTTGCTGAATAAATTAAGGAGGATGTCTAAAGTCCTTGTGTACATAAATTAAGAAAATTAATTTATGCACAATGAGGATGAAAATTCTTCATGCGTGTGTAGATAATGAGCTATGTGGTCAGTTAGAAACCATGCACAGTTCCAGAAACACAGACAGAGCTCTGAAGGCCACATGTAATTTTGTTAATTATAATGTATTCCTTTCCATTGCTCTAGTTATGATATTTCTGTGGCATTTCCACCTATCGGTGCAGAAATCTCATGTGAGTTCCTGCCATTCCAAGGCACTATTACTTCATGCTGCATGGTTATTTGTACCATGTTATTTGTGCAAAATACAGCTATGTCAGATCTGTGCAGATTTTCTACTGGAATAAATGGCTTCTCCAGGTAAGGGAGAATTTATCCATGGCTCTTCCTGGTCTGGCTATTGAACTATCATTACTTTTTTTAACACTCTTCCGCGTGACAACTTCTCCATTGCTAAATGGAGATAGATAACGCCTGAAGTGGATGTACCTTGAGAGAATTACTTTCCACAGGATTGGATCTAGCCATTTCCCTTATCTTGAACTTTCTTTCCTCTGTTTCTCTTTTGTATTTGATCTCATCTGTTTCCAGAGACAGGCAAAAAACCTTATCAGTAATTTACTGACGATGAAGGAATCAGAGAGTAAATGTAAGGTTAGCTAGAAAGAATCCGTTTATTCTGCACAATGGTACATCCTGATTGGGTGCAAACTGTATGGCACTTGAAATGAATCACTGAAATAGGCAGATAAAGCTCCTGATTTTAACCCTGATCCAGCAGTGCTTTTCAGTGTAATACTGACAGGGGACCATGGTTTGAATTACTGTGTCCAAAGTAAGGCAACATGATCTCTGTGAGTCTAAAATCCAAATTGCTCTTTCACTGGGCAATATCAAACTTTTGTCAGAAAAATCCCAGCTGAACTGTAATCAAACAACATTGCTGTGAGGACAGAGGAAGTGCACTGTGGTGATGACTGGACACCAGTGATATTCCCCCTTTCCCCCATGAGCTGCACACAGAATACAGACAGGATATAAATTCAGATCAAAACATAAATATGCATTAGTAAGTATTAACAAAATAAATGATGATTCAGTATCACTAAGGGCAGCAGCATATGGCCCTTTCATTTTGCTTTTTGTAAGTTATTTTTTGGGTTGTTTGAGCTATTTCTTTTTTGATTTTTTTTTTTCTTTTGGGGGGGGGGTGTTGGGATTTTTATTTTTATTTATTTTTATTTTTTATTTTTATTTTTATTTTTATTTTTTCATTTCTTAGAGTGAAGAATTTTACTTTAGGAGCTGGAAGCAAAATTTTACTGCTGATATTCTTAGACAACATTAGATGTAGCAGATAAAACTTGGTACAAATCTGCCACTCTAATTTATAAGGCTGGTGGTCTATTTTTTTAATGTCTGTTGGATAACTTCATAGTTCACTGTCATGGGAAAAAAAACTTCATTACAGGACATGAATTTATTACATTAGGTCAACAGAGCATGACATATTGGGGAAAGTGCCTTTATCTAAAATTTGCAATTAAACTGTGTTCTGAGTGGCTGCTGACCTCCACTGTTGAAGAATATTCATGGATCAAGAGATTTTAAAGCCAGGAGGGTCTTTCTGTAACCTCTGTTACTGTGATCCAGTACAATAGGGCTGGGAGCATCATCTAGTAAATGTTGCATCCTGATCACAGCTCTTGCAAGAATGACCGAATCTCCTTCTGAAAATATCTAGTTCTTATGTCAAGATTTAAGGCAGTGAATTCATGGATTTTTCCAAACTAATGATTCTATTACTTCATTATGGTATTTAAAATGCATGCCTTTGCATTTTATTTGTTGTTCTGAACCTCATTATCACAGGGATTGTCAAAAACCTCCCACATTAATAATTAACAGATTTCTGTCTGTCAATCATTTATATAAAACATACTTTCAGTTAGAGGGATAGAACAGAAAGATTTACTTAATGATGATCTCTGCAGACCATGCTATATTTCCCAGATTGCACACAGAACAACTACATTATCTAATTAAGCTATTTAATCTGGATATTTAATCAATAAAGGTAAAGGCCATGATGTTTTTTTGGTGGTTTTTTTTTTTTTTTACCTTTCATTTCTGAGAATCTGTTTCATTTCTTGGTCTTATATTAGAAACTGTGTTTGTGTGTGCTTGTTTGCACACATATTGAACAAACAGAGAGAAAAAAAAAACCTTTTATATATATGTGAATAGCTGGACGGATAACGTGTAATTGCTTTGAGCAGAGGGTAAGATCAGATGAACCCCAGTGGTCCTTTCCACCCTAAATTATTCTGTTGTTCTATAATTCAAATAATTGGACATTAACAGAATTTAAGAGTCTCCCATTCAACTGTGAATGGAGATTTACTACAGCTCTATCAAGTATTTCAATATTCCTTCCTTTCAGCCATTCCTAGATCTATAAATCATAGAATCAGAGAATGCTAGACTATTTTGGATTGGAAGGGACCTTAAAGATCATGTAGTTGCAAGTCCCCCGCCATAGACAGGGATGTCATTCACTAGATCACATTTCTTCAAGCACCATTCAACCTGGCCTTGGACAATTTCAGGGCTGGGGAATCCTCAATATTTTTGGGAAACATGTTCCATTGCTTAATCACCCTCCGAGTAAAGGATCTCATCTTAGAGCCAATCTCAACTTGCGCTTTCCAGTTTAAAACCACCACCCCTTGTCCTGTCACCATCTTCCTGTATAAAATATTCCAGTCTATTCTTTTTATAAATCCTCTTCAACCACTGAAAGGGGCTCTAGATTCTACCCCAAGCCCTCTGTTCCCCAGGCTGAGCACACCCAGCTCTCTGAGCCTGTCTTCATAGGAGAGGTGCTCCAGCTCTTGGAGCATCTTCATGGACCTGCTCTGAGAGGTCCATTTATTTCTTGTGTTGAGGACCACAGAGCTGGACACATTGCTTCAGATGAGGTTTCACCTGAGCAGGGTAGAATCCCCCCCCTCCCCTATGCTGGGGCATCAGCCCAGCACACAGAGCCAGGACACATCCACCTCTCCTTGACCACATGCCCAAGTTCCTCTTTGGCAGGGCTACTCTCCATGAGTTCTAGTCTTGATATCTGGGATTGTCTCAGCTCAGTTGCAGCACCCTGACTGGACTTGTTGAGCTTCACGAAGTTCTTGTGAGCACATATTTCAAATTTTCCCAGGTCCATCTGGATGGCATCCCTTCCTTCTGTTGTGTTAGCTGCACATCATTCAACATGGGAAGACAGTGAAAATCAAAACTGATCTAAGTTCTGCAATGCATATTATCTCATTCTCTCAAAGCCTCCTTGACAACAGTCATATCTAACCACTTTCAATGCCTTTTTGGAAGTCACAACATAAAAATATGATTGTGATTTACTGCCTATTGTTAGGGCATGATGTTGGCAGTTCATTTAGACAAAGAATCATAGAAAGACAAGTTGATTTTTTTTTCTTTTTTTCTTTTTTTCACTTCATGGGTAATGTTGATTTTCTGGGGGGGGGGGGGAACAAAACAAAACAAAACAAACAAAAAAAAAAGTTAATAGTTTTCAGGTTCTAAATGTTTGAATGGATACGGCATCACACATTACAAGCAGCATCACAGTTCTTCAGTTGCATGATTTTTTTTCCTCAGTACAGAAACCAAAGTCAATTGCCCTTGGCTCTATAAAAAATCTGATCTTTTGAAGGCAGAAAAGGTGTTGTGTCCTAATTCTGAAAGACTGGGATATTGCCATGTCAGAAACTGCTTCTTAAGAGTGTTTTCCTTATAAGATTAGTGACATTTAACACAAACAATAAAGATTAACATAAGATTAACACAAACCATGAAAACATTACTTCAAACAGGGAAAATGCATCTTTCTACTAAGAGTAAATATTGATATGGGAGTGAAAACATAAGGGAATTACTAAGAAGATTGTCCAGTTCTCTGGGAAGAAGCTCAGTAGAAAGGTATTTTACATAGCACTCATTTGGATAGTTTATATTGCTTGTCCATAGTTTATTCTTCAGCCTCTGTGGTTCAACACTAATTTTCTGATTTACCATAGCTGGAAGGCATGCAAAATATAGTTACAATACTAAAGTGAATAAAATTTCAGAAGATTAATTTCAAGGTTTTTTTTAAAAAACAGCTCCACAAATAAAATTAACAGAAAAAAATAGAAAAAGCTTTCATGGGTCATTTATTTTAGGAAATTATTGAATTAATTAGAATTTAAATAAAGACTGTGAGATTTACTCTGGTATAATAGCATGAAATTAAGACCAAGTTTTACCTGTGCTGTTACTAATAGACAATGTATCCAATTACATACTAAATCTGATTCATTGTCTGTGCAATTAAAATGCAAATATTGAGCTCATAATATTAGAAGCCTCCCATTTTGGATGTGGCATTATACAGTTTTCTTACTGGTGTTGTTAGCAATAATTCATATGGGAAGGTAACATAACTTTAACTACCAATATGTGCTATCCTAAAACAGGGTTTCTTGTGTCCTATATGCAAGTCTAAACTACTGCAATGAAGCACACATTTTTTCTTGGTGGAAGTCTTTGGTTTCTCCAAAACCCATTATTTAAACTATGCCAGTGTCCTCTTTGTCCAACCTTGTGGACAAATGTAATATGCTTTCTTTGATTTTCTTTTTGTTTATTTACCTCTGTCTTGAAAATTGGATTTTCAAGATGTTCTTTGCTTCATCAAGTGTGAACATAAAACAGTAAGTGGGACTGTAAACACAATGACAGGCCGAGACAAACTGATCACAAAGCAAAATAAAATGTCTTCCATAGAAATAACAAGCAAAAAATACTCTGTGTCTTATACATTTTAATTACTGAAAGTTTTCATGATCTCTAGTATTCAAAGAATACTTGCTAACTGACTAGAACATGCCACTGTCTGATGATAGATCATAAGAACAATGTCAGGAAACCCAGAGGTCTGGCCAGTTTCCAAGACTACTGTCCATCTGTGCTGGTTCCAGCCCCCTGGTCAAATGGAATCTGTGCAGCAGAACAGTGAACATAATTTGCATAAAAATGCAGCCTGGGATATATGTCCTCTGTTGTGACATACAGTATTAATAATAGTAGGTTTTATTACTGCAAAACTGTTACAAGAAGAGCGGTCTTTTATGATGGCTTGTCTAGAGAGCTTAGGAATTCCCAGCTTTATCCTTATGGGAGGCTAGAGGTATGTTTTATTGTTACTAAAGAACATACAGAAGACTTGAAACTGCCAGTTTATTGTGGCCCAAGAATTCTAAAATTGGAAAATAAAGAAAGCTTGTTTTTTGTAGCTGCCAATTTTGAGTTTATTGCCCTCTGAAAGTGAGGGGCTGAGTGTACATCAGTTTTTCTCCTGCCCTTGAAGAAAGGGAATTACTCTGAGTTACTGTTGGTTTTCATTAAGTTATTTTGGTTTTGGTTTTTGGGTGTTTTGTTTTTGTTGTTGTTGTTTGCTTGTTGTTTTTATCTAGACCTCCTTATGGGCTATCACGACTGCTACTTACAACAACCTCTTGGGAGAGATAATAAAATAATGCAGTTACGTTTTCTTACTGGTACGTGATGTAGGAGGCATCCAGGTTTCACCCAAGTGCTTGAGCTTTTCAGGCTTTAGAAATGAAGCTATTCTTTGTCAATCCACTGCTTTAGACAGAAGCAGTGTGGTAAATGCAGACAACCAAGCTAAGAACCAATGATCACTAGACTGCAGAAACTAGGGTGAAAGCACATTAATCTACACTGGCCAAAGATAGCATCCCAAATCTTTACAAAGGAAAGGCAGAGATAGTTAGTAGTCCCCTTCTGTCTTAGATTTCTTAACTTGAAGAAAAAAATATTCCCAGGGGGATAGATTATGTGAAAAAGCCTAATTTCATTGTCCAAATTGGTCAATGAAACTGCATTACAAACAATTACATGTATCCCAGCTCAGTGTCTGGGCATGATGCCCTTTGACGTAGACATCATAACCAGAGACTGCAGCTACATCAGTGTTTTTTCCCAGGGTCAACCAGGTGATGACAGTCAGACTGCCTGTTGGATGTGGCTCCCGTCTTCTGCAGATGCTCTGCTGTACCCAAAATTAGTTTAGGAAAGTGCTTATTGGCACAGATTAAAAATGTGTTAGAGACTGTCCTAAAAGTTTAGTGTAGAGACAAGTGAATTGCCTGGAAACATTCTTTGGCATGTTCAATTTATTACTCTAGACAACAGTCTCAGAAGCAGAAGTCCAGGGCATGTCAAGGCATGTGCCCTCATGCAGCAAAGCTTCACTCACCTTCATGAAACTGCAGATCTTGATACTTCTAATATGGCAAGGACTTGCCATCTGCTGCACAGAAAGAAGGCTGATTCAACAATGAATTATTGGTTTGTGTTGCTGCATTTTTTTAACACATCTAAATGTGACTCTTAAGCAATACAATCTCTCTTCTGTATGTGTTCCAACCCCACAACTCAAAAAATGTCTTTGTACCAGGATAAGGGAGATCAGCTCTGTAATTGAATCTAGAGTATTACTAAAAAAGGAAGGGTTCCTAGACTCAACTATAGAAATACACCAGGATTTGGTCTTTTGGGGGAGACAGCTCTGAAGTTTTCCAATGTGTTTGCTGTGTAGAAAATTGAATAGCCAAGAGAGAAGAGCTTTTTCACTCTGTGAAACACAACAATTTTGTAGGTTGTTCTTCTACCTGTTGGTTTCCCTGGTTTCAGATCCCTGCTGATGGCAAAAGACAAAGTAATTTTTGTGCAACACACCAACATAATTACAGTTAGCTGGGTGTCAAACCCATCATTTACCCCAGCCTCTAAGTCCTAAAGTGTGAACTCCGTATTTTCTTGCCACCCTATAGGTCCCTTGGTGAGATGTGTAGGACAATCATGTGGTGGACTTGGAAGTTTATTTTTAAGTTAATGGGTGTATTTGTTTCCCAAGAAAGTGAATTTGCATGGCTGTATGGAAGAGGAGGAGGAGCGGAAGGGAAAGGTAGAGAGGGACAAGAAGAAAGAGAGGGAGTGAAGGGGAGAATGTATATAAAAATAAATGTCTTCTTGAGGGACGAAAGTAGATCACATAATGCGAGAATGGTCTAGGTTGGAAAGGGCTTTAAAGATCATAAAGTTCCTACCCTTTGCCATGGGCAGGGACACCTTCCATTATACCAGATTACAGCGTCATCCAACCTGGCCTTAACATGTCCAGGGATGGGTCACCCACAGTAACCCATGCCCAATTTCTCTGGGCAACCTGTTGCAGAAATACCTGTCTATCTGAGACATGACTTTAAAGAGTTAAGATTTTAGCTAAGGGTTAGAAGCAATTTATATTGCTCAAGATGTAAGTTAGATTAGTAAAAGGTAGGTTAAAGATTATTAGATGACCAAGCTAGAGCTAACTGTTATATTATGAGCTTGTTTATAGAAAAAGTGGAATAAGTGAACCGTCATAAGAACAGATTAAAACCAGTAAGAACAATGGCCAGCACCTGGACTTCATATCAATCAATCACGAAGCAGGGGACCTTGGACAGTGCCAGAGGGTCACAGAGACCTGATGAAGACTCTCCTGACTTCATCCTTTGAGACCACTGACCCAATTCGAGACCACCAACCCAATCCAAGAGAAGAACTGCGCATGTATGAAGGACGAATAGCCTCATTTTAATAGAGAGCGGGGATGGGAGGTGCTGGGGTTATGCATGTGTATTGTATGTAAGATCTTGGAAAATAAATAGAGAGCAAAGAGCCTTGTTTGGGGCGGCCACGCCTTTCAGAGATGACTCCCGTGCAGCCCGCCAGTGAATAAACATACCACTTTCTAACTTTAACTAGTTAGAGGGTTTTTGTCTATGACTCTACCAGTTTTCAATGACTCATATCATAAAAAGATCATAAAAAGGGAGTTGTGCAGGGCCAGAAAATCCCCTCTGAGCGTCCTTTTCTCCAAGCTGAAACTCCTCAGCTCCTTCAGCTGCTCCTCATCAGACTTGTGTAAAACTACTCTAAGGCACTGACAGCTAATATATTTGTCCCATGAGTTTGTTGACCAGATTGTGATTTCCAAACTATATTGGCACTGTCAGTGGAAGACTAGTTTTTTATATATATCCCAGAGAGTGTCCAATATGGGAGAGAGGATGATGGAATATGAAGGTTGAGAAACCTCACTTACTACCTCAGCCCCAGGACTGCTTCTCGTGAAGTGCCTCGGAGGACGTGCTATGAATAGATGCCACAGAAGCAGACAGTTAAGCTGGGGATGGGGGAATGGTATCTACTAAATTTAGAAGAATTAGGAATGGTGAGTAATATTCAGGGGCCTTTGGCAAAATGCTTTTGTTGGGCTGATGCTGAGGGCTCTGACAGTGAGCCCAGTGAACCAGTGCTCTCTGACTACGTGTGAGAGAGGATAGAGCAAACAGTATGGAGATCCTTCTATAAACCCTGATAAGATAGAGGTGTAGATCTTTGTGTGTCTCTTTCTTCCTCATCATTGCACACGGGTCTCGAAATTTTCTCTCATCCTGAAAGAAGGGATCACCTCTCAAAGGTATAGTTTTGTGATTTGCTTTCCACTGAAATGAATATTCTGTTTTTCAGGGCATGGCAAACACTTTGTAGGGGCTCAGGAGAGGGGAAAAAAGCACTAAATGAAGGGTGGCAGATCTCACTTCCAAACCTAGATCAACAGAAACACTACAAAGTCTTTATAGAACTCCTATCTGATTCAAAATTGTTTCTATATTGTAATTAGGAAAATTGAGGAAAAAGGACAGTAGAAAGGACTAAAGAAAGTCACTTAATAAGGCAGTTTTGAAAACAGAAGGAAAACCTACCTACAACTTTGGTCTAAAATTGAGGAAAACTGTCACGGAAGAGATTACATCATCCACTGAATTTCCTTCATTTCACAATTTTGAAGGTCTTCAGTAGATGGATATTTTAAAAAAGCCTCTATGTCGATCCTCTATATTGCACACTATTCATCATGGGAAAAAAGAAAAGTTCTTTTGTTATAGAAGCAGGAGGTAACAACTGCAGAAGTAGGCAAGATGATTTGGAGAATTTTTCTTTACTTCAACCAAGTAGTTTGGAGAATTTTCCTTAACTTCAACCAGTTCCTCAGATTGTTTTAAATGCTGACAGGTAACTTGGCTCCTCCATTTTCTCAGTAAGTTGCTCCTCCTATCACACTCTCCTGGTCATTATTCAACTGCAATTAAGTATTTCTGACTTAAAAAAGACTTGGCTCTTTAAGGATCGTAAAATATGTTCTATGTGTCAATTTGACTTTATATAGGCTTACAGTTTATGTCAATATTACATAAATTCTCACAATTTTTGCCTAGGAGAAAGGATGAATTGACTAGAACCAAAATCTTAGTTCTGGGAAAAGAGGAAGTGAAGTCACTTTTCTTCAGCACAGACAAAAAGAGAAAACTGGGATGTAGGTTACTTTAATTGTCCAAGGATTCTTGGTTTAAAAAAACAAGACAAACAAGTAAAACCAACACCCCCCAAAATCAAGCAAATCCCCACACAAAACAAAACACAACAAAACAGAAAACTTCAAAAAAAACCACAACAAAACAAAACAAACCAAAAAACCAAAACCAAAACCAAAACAAACAAACAATCAAATAGGAAGGGATAGGAAAAGCAGGGGGATTTATTATGATGTCTGCATGGTTTCAATAACAGGAAAAACACTTCCTCTCCCATCCTCACCCAATTGATTTTTTTTTTATTATATTTTTTTTTTTTTTTATTTCAAGGGTTTGTATTAAGTACTAGGCATTAATTTCTTCAGCATCTTATTTCTGTTTTGGATACCAGAACATTTGTACCAACCTCCCCTATCAGAAAAACTTGTGCTAAGTTCTTCTGATAGGGAAGTTCTTCTCATCTACCTTGGCATGTAACCAAATTTTAAAAGATTAATTAATTAAATAAATAAATAAATACTTCACTGAAACCTTACTTATTGATTAGGAATTGGGTGAAACATGTGAAATTCTTTTTTTTTTTTTTTTTTTTTTTTTTTTTTTTTTGGAAGCATATGGAAAAAAATGATAAGATTCACAATAATTTTGTCATCTCCCCAAGGTAGAAACATAATACAATATTAACGGATTCTGATAAGTTTATGTATATGTTTAAAATGTAGGCATTTATCAAGGCATTCAGACTGGATTCCAACATATTTTTCACCCAAAATCCATGTAACCTCCTCCTGGGCCTCATTGCCCTTTCACACTTAAATCACACTCTGAGCTGGACCTCAAGACAGGTTTGCCCACACCCTGCTCAGAACTTGGTCCTGAGAACTGAAACACCAGTAACTTTATCAAAGCTGCATTCCCCCTACAGACAGACGTCCAGTGATGTATTAGATGCAACCTTTGTGTACTATCTTTTCAATTAATTCATCATTGATTTAGGATAAAAATTGCATCTCGTTTGCCATTGGACACCTATCATGAATTGATTGGGTATTGTCAAGCAGTATACATTGCCAGCAAACAGTTAACACTCTTGGTCATATTTATATCTTCAAAGATGTGCTAGCATGTGTAAGTGTCTATGTGGCTGCAGAGTACACATGGATCCAGAAACACCAAAAAAATGAAAATATTAACTTAAACTCATTAAGGGGAAATGTTTTATCCTGTAATCAGCCTATGTGAAATCCAACTGCACAGTACCAAGAAGGAAAATATATTAAAATTCTAAATATATTCCTGTGGTGGTGATGAACTGTTTTATTAGGTTTTTATAAGAAGTTTATGTTGTGGTTCATTTCACTGTATCCCCAATTCTGTATCCCTTTTGTGTTGTCTGTATAATAAGGTGTTTTGTGTCAATCATCCCACCCCTTACATGACATGTAACATCCCCTCTGCCCCAACCCCCCTCTCTGGGGCAGCTTGTCTATCACTTTGGGGGGTCCCTCCCAGATTGCAAAATCTCAGGGAGAGGGCTTCAGGTGATAGGTCCCCTGGGGGGAATTCCTTTGGCTCTGGATTTTAGTGGTCCAGGGCTTGGGGGTGGGCACACCTTGTTACCCCCTGAATCCCCTGATTTGTTGACTTCTTGTAACCCCCCGGAACCTCTCCCCCGCTTATAAGGTAGAGGAGAGATGCTCTCAGCCTCTCAGCTTCTCAGTTCTTCAGCTTTGCTCTCTCTGGCCTCACTGGACTGAGGTTGGACCAGCTGTGGACTTCTGTGGCTGGCCTGAATAAACATCTTTTAACCCGCTAAGCTGAGAGCCAGCCTTTTCCTCTGCTGCCGTTGCTGTCACGACACTACCTGGTCCAGCTGAGAAGCCGACCCAGCAGGTGATAGCCTGCGTTCCATCCGAACTGGAAACATCTGTGGCTGTGTTGACCTGAGCTAGCCAGAGGTCATCTCCCGCCCGGAGCGGGGACAGAACCAGACAAATATTCCAATATATTTTCTTGTTGGAATAAGATACTTTTGCAAATATCTACTGTAGGCATTTAGGATTTTCTTTTTTTTTTCCTCTCAATCATAATAGCATCAATCACTCCAGGGCAAAAACTAGATTCGTGTCCAGACGGTATATCTTGAGACCTGGTGGCTGTAACTGCTTCACAGTGCCTGTATTTTATCACTTTGAACATGTCTAAATTAAAGGAATATACATATGAATGATCACTTGAGTTTGAGTAGGTCCCAGCTCAGGTCATTTGCTTCTGAAAGTACACGTCAGCATGCATTTTAGTGCTGGAGGAAATGTGCAGTCCATCGAGGGGATGTCAGCCAGTTCCAGGCTCCTTCAGTAATCATTTAAATTATTCTTTCTGAGCCAGATGATATCTATACCAATTAGGAAGACGAAGTGTTGCAGTATACAATTTTAATGCAATCTTGCATTGAGCAGCTTACCTTGTGGTATTTTCACATAAGCCCCTGAGTTTGGGATTACCTTAGAGCTGTAAATTACATTTTTTTATACTCTGTATAATTCCCTGTATAGTCTTAAAATTTGACTCATAAATCAGAATTTTACAATTGATATTTGAAAGAAGTCTACCATAGTAGTATAATCTGTCGCATTGTCCCTCATGCCTGGCAGGCGCTGACCACAGGTTAGCTCAGCCTTGCACTGCCGCGAGTAAGGTTGGGGTTGCAGACGGGGCAAGCAACCTCCCCCCTGTAGGGCCTTGGTTCCCCGCGCCGGCGACAGGACTGACAAAGGGCTGACTCTCTTGAGCAGGGTTAAAGATGGTTTATAGAAGGGGAGTCCAACTGGGAGCTCTGCCTCTGTCAACTGCTGCCCAAAGAGAGCCCCAAACAAAGCTGTGCACGAGCTTTTAACTGGGGGAGGATCAGTGGGTGGTGACAACCGGTCAGCCAATCAGTGAACATGGGAGTGTAACCAGGGGTGTCAACTCATTAACAGCAAACAAATCACAAGAGGAGGGAGGGGGAATTCCTGGGCCCTGGCCTATCACTTGACACCCTCCCTGGATCTTGCCAGAAACCAGGGAAGGGCCCCAAAGTGACAGACAGGGCGCCCAAGGGGAGAGAGAGGGGATTGACTGGGACAGGTGGGGAAGAGGGATGATAGACATATAACGGGTAGTTATATAACAAACACATTGGGAAGGAACCATTACAAAACCCGAGGGGTACAGTGGAACAAACCAATACCGATTACAATATAAAATACTTAAACAAATCTAACAAAACATGTACCGCCACAATAATCCATTGTTTGGGTGCTCAGAGTTGCACGGTCAAGTCAAAGACACTTTCTTTTTCCTTAGTGATTCTCCTTATCCCACCTCATGTTTATGATAGCTGAATTTTGTTGTTTCAGCTCACGTTCTGTAGGGTGCAGACTGAAGGGATCGTTTCAGCTCTCCTCCTTGGGGCGCCGCCCCGCAAACAAAAAAACAAAAACCAACAAGCTTGCAGAAAAGCAACAAAATATATTCTGAGAGGAACAAAAGGGATGGTGGCCAGAAGGAGTATTAGGAATATTCAGGGAGTGGGTAGCTCAGTGTCCCAGGCTTTGAGAGCTCTAAATGCCGAGCAGGATAATCAGGCGCTGCTGTGATGGCAGCCTCTCTCCCAGAAGTGAAGCGAATCACTGCTATTATTGAGTGAGATTCTTAAAGATCATATGATGGAAAGCCCTGCAGGAAGGTGAGATGCTGTTCCTTATTGCTACTGCCTTCTCTCTCAGGTATTCAATGCGCTCAGCTAATGGCTGCACTAGTCATTATTTTTCCTATATTTCACATTATACTATATTACACCAGTCACAGTCTTCCCCCTATTTCACTGTTAAATGAGACTTACTTTTCATTTGAATGTTATTTAAGAAGTTAGTGCATCTAATTGCAGGTTTCTGACTCATTTATGACAGTTTTAAAAGCTTTATCTTCAATTTTGAGAGCCTAGATGACCCTGATTACATGAACTATGAGCTACAATTTGACTTTCTATATTTTCTGTGTCATTAAATGCTCTGATTCATTTCATGGCAGTGTGGCATATATCTTTGCACCTCTGTGTGTATTATGTATATATTCAGCAACGTCAACAAATAAATGTTGAAGCAATGTACTAAACTATATTTATCATACTGCTGCTGTATTAGTCCTACTGTGAAAACTGTGCCATATAAGCCCTTCTAACACAGATAGCTGAGTTAAAATTTCAGTTTCTTAAAAATGCATGTAAGAGATGTCAAATGTGGCTTTGTCCTAGAAGTTGTATGATGTCATCCAGTGGTAAAGAAAAGAGAACTAAGCTGTATGTAATGATTAAAATAATGTTTAGGTATATATATAATTTAGGACAAGTACCCAACATTTTGATACTTTGAGGGATTGATCCTTATAAGTATTGAAAATAAATAAGGTCTATTCATCCTAAAAAATCCAATAAGAGAGATAAAAATCTACTTAGATAATGAAAACTAGTAAATTCTGAGTATGTGGCATGAAATGAGTAAACCTTTTGGGTTATGCAAAGATAAGATTTGTAAGGGTCCTAATCTATATGGTTATAGTGAGTAGGACTCAAGAGAGATCATTAGGGTCAAAAAAAAGTCATACTGCATTTGATATACCTTTGGATATTTCTAGTATCTATTTTTTAAGAAGACGTAATGATCTTACTTTGAGAAATTTTTGCCAACTGCTTTTGACTTTTCCTATTTATAGTGCATTTATGTAAACAGTGTCCTCTTCTGGACAAGTTTCTGAAGGCTTTGGGGATATTTTATTTAAATAATGAATCACAGTTCTGGAACCTACATAAAGATGGTAAGAAAATAGTTTGTTTCGGGGGCATGCCAAAGAGTATGGGAAGAATCCTAAATAAAATATACCTCTTCAAAACTGGAAGTGAGTGAAGAAAATTTTACTGAGCACCAGTCTTTATCTGTGGCCCTGGAGGGGCAATTGCCTGGGCAATCAGTCTAAAGGATGATCCAAATTGTCTATACAGGAGCAAGATGTAATGAAACTACACAGATTTTTGTCTTAGTAGTATTTCTTGCTTATAGGAATTATACCTTTCCTAGTAAAATTACAGCATTTCTCCTTTGAGACTACCAGCTAAAACTGGATCTGTAGGTAGCTAAGACCACAACCATATTTAATAAATTGATAGATGTGTCCACCACTATTCCTAGGCCATTTCACTCTGAAATGTGAATACCCATAGTATTAAACTTTGTTTCCCTCTGAGAGTAAAAGCATTAAAATTCTCTATTGTGTGTGGTCCCTTGTGTATGCTAATTCCTGCACTGTGTCCTGAAATAATTTGGGAAAATGTCAGTTGTGTCAGGCAAATGAAGTACCCAGACTGTCCAAATAATTTTAAGTGGGAGTTTCAGAGCAGCAGAATTTCTGGGTGTGCTTAAACAGAAAGATATAAATGTGTCCTCTGTGACTTCCAGTTGATTCATTTGTATCAATTATCTTACAGAAAGTAAGTTTTTCTGGGGGATATTAATGTGATAAAACCAGAACTCTTTTAAATGGTTAAACAAACATTGCAATACCCTTGACCTCTCAGTTGTCTCCAAAGAACCATGCCATCGTTCTTTGGAGACAAGTAGCAGCCATCAGACTTTGTGCCAAAAGTCCTGTTTCTGTATCAGCACATTCTTCTTTGGTTTGGGTCACTGGCAAAGAGAAAGATTCCACCTCCATGTTTCCCATTTGAATACCTACAGACATCTTCTATCCATTATGACACATTTCAAGGGAAAAGTCAGAAATCTCTCAGCTTTCAAGGACTGACTGACAGAGTAATGAATAAAAACACCTCAATTTTATCAGGCCAAAAGCAAGACCAGCCAAACTGCAGAAGCCACAATATTTTTTGATATTTTATTGACTGTCACGTCAGGCACGGAAGCGATCTAAAACTTAGTGTAACACTTACTAAGCTATCTTGAGATTCAATCTCTTTTCTTGATAGAGATATAATAGGAGGAGGTGGAGGAGTATGTGTTTATTTCCTTATTTGTTTGTATGGCATTGATTTTTTGATGGGATCCTTGCAGACAGTAACGGGGTCACTAAGGATCATTGCTCCAGATGGCAGTGTCTAACTCAAGGTGTGAAAGGCTGGCATGCTTCAAGAGGCTCTGGGGCTGTGTCAAGGCTGATGCTCATCAAAACACTAGTGATTTTGGGAAAACCCCCTAATTCAGTTCTTCTAGCTTTGCAACACCTTCAATGCCATTTGTTTCAATATTAGTGAACAATCACCTTTTGAATGTCAGATCCCCCTTCTACAACTGAGCTCTGATGCTTGAAACCACTGCCAATTTTTTGAAAATAGCTAAACATATTAATGTATTATTTAGTACTATAGACTGTGTTTTTTCAATAGCTCTAACACTATGGCAGTGAAAAGAAGTCATGACAGAATTTGTATTAGTGTCTGTTTCTTCTCATGATTTTTTTTCTCCTTGTTCATTCATTGAGAGGTTTTGAGCCACGGATATGATTTTGGAAGAAAGGGAGCTTAGTATAACAGAGAAAATATCATGGTTATTTTTGTTTTTTTTTAAGGGTAGTTTGTGTCATCATAATGTTTTTTTTCTGTAAAGCAGAAAAGACTGCTCTACTATCACCATTCTCTCCATAGTGTCTCCATGAAATTTATTTTCTTGCAAGCTGGAACAAGAAGAGGGAATTGAGATCAATTTTTTTGACCCACAAAAATAACAAGTGAAGAAGCACAGGGAAATTAAATGAAATAAAGTAAAATTACATTGTATATATGCATGCATATATATATGTATATATATATATACACACACACACACACACACACACACACACAAGGAAATATCAATAATACTTGCTATTTTCCTAGGAAAACATCACTCCATTTAAATAGTAGCTATTATAGATACAAGACTTCCACAGGCCATTTTTTCACCCCTTTCCATCAGTGAAAGATTTCTCAGTCCAAAAGGGCTCAATTCAATGAATAAGGATCCTTGGTGCAGGTTTCCAAGAGTACTTTCCAGCATCCAATTTCCTTCCCCACCCAAAGGGAAAAAGCACCACCTGTCTTAACAGAATAGTTTCTGTCTTTGCAACTACCATTTATTTTCAAGCCTTGCTAACCTTTATGCTGACTCTTAAGAAGCTTGGATAATTTTGAGAACATAATGAGGCTGTAATATCCTAATTGAGGCTATAAACTCGTAATTTTGAGACTATAATTGTTATAGTTGACCTGAGGGATAAAAGGGGCTGAAGAATATCATGAAGTAGCTCCAGAATCAAATTCATCATTTCTGCTGTAGAAACAGAACCCAGGGTGATGGTTTATGCTGCATAAAAACATACAGGATGTGCTAATGTGAGAAATATCTAGAGCATCCTTTTTGTTCACCATCCTTTCTCTTGCAAATCCCAAATTATATTTGCTGTTCCCATGTGCAGTATGCAATGGCATTCCCCACAGCTCTGGCACCCGTCAGTGCTGCTGGAAGGACTTCTGGCACCCTGGTGCTGTTTCCTTTCAGCCTGCAAGCCCAGATTTTCCTTGCACAGAGATAAGGCTGTACTCAGGGTATGCACTTGTTAATGCCTTTGTGTCCTACTGATAGATTTGCCTGGTAGTTTAATTGCCTCATTATAGATACTCAAGGCTGGAAAAAGCTGATGCTATGATTTTACTACTTTTATAATAAATATTACCCACCAAATTTTTTATTTCTTTTCCTCACAAACAGATTTTCTACTTGCAGGTTTTTGCCCTTGGGAAATAATAATAATAAAACCAAAAACCTTGCTGTTTTCATATTCTCTTGCTTTTCATTTCTGCAGAAGAATGGGAAGGAAGGAAGAGCTGCAGATAGTTCATATTTTCTTGCTTTATTCACCTACCTTTAACAATGTTATTTTCTCTTTTAAATTGGTAAGTACGGGACCAAAATGTAACTAAAATAAAATAATTCTTTTATCTTCCTCTGCACAAACCTTGCAGCTATGTGTAAAGGAATCTAGGTAGATATCTACCCAAAAAAAAAAAAAAAAAAAAAAAAAAAAAAGAATAACTGAAAAACCTTCACACTATTTCTCCCAAGGCTAGTTTTAGCTTAGAGTTGGAGAATTTCTATAGGAAGAAAAGGTTGACAATATAAAAGAGGGTGGTTTGGTTTTTTTTAGTGTTATTTAATAATGTCTTCCAGTGTCATAATTTGAAGCACCTTTCTTCCCTTAGGCATAAGATCTTCTCTGAAACATTACTCAAGAGAGGTTCCTTTTTTCTTCTAAAACTTAGAGTGGAATCAAAACTATTGATGAAGTCTAAAAACTTATAAAAGGCAGTATAGTAATTACTGTGCTGCCTTTTTTCTTCCCTTCAGTACTTGGTAAAACTTTAGCTCTGGGAAAAAAAAACACTTTGACATGATCAATTTTCTAATACATTTCCTGCCTTATGAAACTGGTAAAAGACCTTGTTTGATTTGACCCATTACAACTGAGTGCTTCTCCCTCCACCTCCACCCTTCACCCTGACTTCTTAATTCAGCTGTTTTCCTTGCAGTGCTGCTGAGAATGGATCATTTGGTGAGCAGTGACATCAGTTGAACTTCATCCCCTTTCTTTTACCATCTGGAAAACTGCTCATTTGTATAATACAAGTCAGAAAGAAACCATGTTATACTTGAATGCAGCCAGCATCATCAACTGAAATTTTAGCCTAGAGCTTGAAAAAATTTAAGGAAAAAATATATTTTTTTTTTAATTATATAAAAAATACTTTCCCTGCTCATCATTAATTTTCAGTAATATCTGAGCAACCGTGCACAGTTACAGTCTCAGTTTCTGTCACAAGATGAGAGATACAGAAAACTCCCCAGGAAATGAATCTTCTTTGAATCACTGAGATGGAATTTTTAATGTCATGTCAAATGGATTCCTGAATCTTGGCTGCAATAGTGCAATGTGTAAATTGTAATGAGCTTTCTGTAAGTGTTCTGTTACCTACAAATACTTGAAAATAAGAAAATCCAAACAAATTAATCTGAAAAGCTGTGTGAATGCCTGAATAGGTAGTTTAATTATGTGGTTATGTCACTCCCGATTGCCTTGTTTTCATATTTGATGTTAGCCCAAAAATATTTGCAGAGACCTAATCAATGTAATTTATCTCACAAAGAGATTTCATCTGCTTTTTTTCAACCTAACTATTCCAACTTCCATATGACTTACCAAATTGAGATTTTTAAACTTTTTTTACCAGTTCCTGAGTTGATTCCCTTAAGCTAAAAATAAATAGTACAAGACTGAGATTCTACTGAAATTTATTTCAGATTCAGTATCTTTAGTCAAAGTTTTTTTAACAGTAGTATGATAGAAAACCGGTCTAAGTACAAATCCTCGCTTTCCATATACAGCTAACATCAGTAACATAATTGTAACATTGACTACTGATAGAAATCTGTATGGAAACTGGGAAAATTAACAGCTGAAACATGAAAATGATGGTATATTAGTATGCCTATATATGAGCAGAGTGAGAGCATATTTTTTTGTGGGAATAGCATCAGGGAAGCAAATGCACATCTGGAAGCTACAGTCCCTTTGTGCTTGACCATAAATGCCTCCAAAGTCTGGGATCAGTCAGAGCTTCCCTGTAGGAAAGCTTCCCTAGCCAGAAGTGTCAAGCATCATTCTATAATGGATTTCAGAAAGGCAGGTCCTGCCTGCCCAGCCTGGTCTCTGATGAGCAGGTGACCTGCCTGGTGGATGAGGGACAGGCTGTGGATGTGTCTGCCTGGAATCCAGCAAAGTTTTGACACTGTCTCCCACCTCTCCCATCTCTTTCCAGGCATCTCCTGGAAAAGCTGCAGCCTATGGCCTGGACAGGTTCAGTCATTTCTGCGTGAGGAACTGGCTGATGGCCAGGCCCAGAGAATGGTGGGAATGGAGCTGCATCCAGCTGGGACCTGGTCACTGTGGTGTCCCCAGGGATCAGTGATGGGTGCAGCCCTGTTTAAAATCTTTATTGGTGATCTGGATGAGGGGATCAGGCCATGGGCTGAGGCCAGTGGGGTGAGGGACACCAAGATGTGCCAGGTCCTGCCCTTGGGTCACCCAACCCCTGCAGCTCCAGGCTGGGGCAGAGATGCTGGAAAGAGCCCTTGGGGAAGGGCCCTGGAGGTGCTGGTGCCAGCGGCTGGACAGGAGCCCAGGAGCGCCCAGGTGGGTAAGAGGCCGATGGCCCCTGGGCTGTCCCAGCCATGGTGTGACACAGCCCCAGGGCCATGATTCTTCCCATGTACTCAGCACTGGTGAGGCCATGCCATGAGTGCTGTGTCCAGTTCTGGGAATCTCAGTTCAGGAAGGACATTGAGGGGCCATGTCCAGAGAAGGGGAACAGGGCTGGGGAAGGGTCTGAAGCACAAGTCCTACAAGGAAAAGCTGGGGGAGCTGGGGTGGTCTTAACCTGTAGAAAAGGAGTCTCAGGGGGGACCTTCCCACTCTCCCTGACAGGAGGGTGCAGCCAGGTGGGGGTTGGGCTCTACTTCCAGGGAGGGAACAAGGGGAGGACAAGATGACGTAGTTTTAAGTTGTGCCAGACAAGGTTTAGGTAGAACATTAAGAAGAATTTCTTCACAGAATGGGTGATTGGGCTTTGGAATCGACTGCTCAAGGAGGTGGCAGATACACTTTCCCTGGAGGTTTTAAGGGAAGACTTTATGTGGCACTTGGTGCCATGATCTAATGGACATGGTAGACTTGATCTCAGAGGTGTTTTCCAACATAACTGATTCTGATAAAAATTGTGCAAATTATATAAATATATAATGCTATAAATGGTCCCATATGGACAGAATGGTATAATTTTATGAGAATGCCCCATGAGCATTGAGTTTATAAATTAAGCTTTCTCAGTTTATAAACACCTTATTGAAACTTTGATTTTAATTTCTTCCTTATGGATACTAATGCACATCTTGCTGCTCATTCAGGAATTCAAAGTACTACAGTGCTAGCCTCTGAAAGCTTACTTCATAGGGACTGATAATCTATTTAAATTCTCATCATTATGGAAGAAAATTAGGTAATAAATTACAGGGATTTAGAGCTAAAAATCAAAAAGCAATCCCTTTAGAGTTTCTCTTAAAAAGGGGCAATACTGTGATATGAATAAGCATAGCCATTTCATGATTGTAGGGACTGAAACTTCTAGGAAAAGTAGATGAAACAGATAAGTGTTGGAGTCCAGGGCAATCCTTTGGCTGCCCTGGAGGGTCAGAGACGTGGACAGGGGGATCTGGGACCCTGGCACAGAGCCCAGAGGGACACTGACTTTGATCTCAGTCCATGGGAAAGGCTTCCTGCACTGCGAGAGGGTTTGCAGGGCACAAGAGTGTGAAATATAGTGGTTTAGCTTATCACAGGGTGAAAAAAACAGTAAATTTAGATTTCTAGCATTGAAGTGAATGGGGGCAAGATGGAGAATCTGGGGTGTTGTCTCCTACTGCTTCTTTCTTCTTCCCTCACTCCATTTCGGCAGTGACGTTGGCACAAAGTGATTTAGTGGGGATTGGGTCAAGGTAAAGATGACCTGTTTAGTATAAGTGATAGGCATTGGCGAGAAATAGTAAACAAAGAATACATAGCAATTAGTATAAAAGATAAGGACATCCCTGGGTGGAGGGAGTTGTCAGATGTCCGAGCAGCTGTGAACAACTTGTTGGGCACTGAGGAAATTGTAAGAAATAACAAACAAAACATGCAACCTTGAAAAATCAGAACCTGAAGACTCTGTCTCTTTCATCTGTTTGGCACAGAACTTTGCAGAGGCCAAAAAAGACTCTAAAACCACCTGAATGTCAGGGAAAGCCCACGACAGATGAGAACTTCTATTATCTGCAAAGTTAACAAGAAGACTGGACCACTTTGAAGTCTGTTCTTGCAAAATGTCATTAAAAAAAAAAAAAAAAAAAAAAAAAAAAAAAAACAGTGTGGTCTTTATTACCATTAGCAGTGATCTTGTCAGGAATATCAACTACCATATCCCAACTCAGGATCTGCATTTCTGAAAGGAGCTGTGACCCGGAAAAGTGAGGTTTGGAGCCAGAAGTTGGCACTTTGGCTTTTGCAGAGAAGTCAGAGCCTTTCACTGACTCAACATCAGCAGCTGGAAGTGCTGGGGCATCAGGGACCTGGAAAAGGTGCACATAACTGTGGAGGTTTCTGTCAGCTTGGCAGATCTGGAAAAGCAAAATGATGGAGGCTTCTGACAAAAACCCATTAACCCATTAAGCCTGGCTTGATATTTTCCTTTTTTGTTTGTTTGTAGTAGGTTCTCTCCCCCCACTCCAGTAAATACAGAAAATTTACATTTGCTGCTAATACATTATTGAGTTTCACATCCTGTTCAGAATCTTTATAAACTGCAAACAAGACATAATGGTCAACCTGCAATGCCTCATATGATGACATGGTCAATAATGCTAAACAGTGGCTGAATAAACCCTCTTCATTAATCCTGAAATAATTCACCAGAGAAGAGCATCATTCTTACTCAAAAAAGAAAAATAAAATAAAAAAAAAATCAAATTCACCTTAAGATCAAGAAAGATTTGTCTCTGATTCAAGGCTTACTGATAAAGCATTTTAAATGTTCCCCTTGTGATTTATAAAAACAAATGTTGCATAGACTAGGATGGACAGCAGTTTTATCCAGTGAGGACTTCTGTAGATCACAAGCCCTTAAAAATGGAGAGACCTTTGGCTGTGGTCTGCTCAGAGAGGAAAAGCTGGTCAGTGCAGCATGGCAGAGCATAGCATGGCACAATGTCCCAAGGGGTTCTGTACACAAAATGAGCTAGGATTAGGATACGATAAAATGACACTATCTCTTCATAGAAAGATAAAACCATTACCCACAAAATAAAAAAATTCCAATGGCTGTGCTTTATTATAAACACATGATACATCCAGACATGCATGCATTTTCCTAAAGTACTTAAATAAGGCTTCATGCACTTCCACAATGTGTCAGAGATTGGCTTTTGCTTTGATTTTCACTGAAATGTGACAAACTTTGTTTGCTTTGCAGTTCTGCTTCCCGTTGCAAATAATTGTCACTTTGGTAACTCTAGTGAGTGATTAAGGCTGAGACTGGGCTCTGTTTTACCTATTTTGCTCATATTCACCAGTACAGCTGTCTCATTTTCACACAGAAATGTCACTGTTTTGCTTTGTTATCCAAAACAGCTCTATGACAGTTTTGATGCACTTGTTTTAGCCACTGCAGCTGGAATTATAAAAACAGGCAATGCACTAGCAAATAACTAAAACCCTGCAATTTTCTGCCTCATGACAAAAATCAGAAATTTTAAGAAACCACTATTTTCATTGCATGCCATGACAACTCTGCAATAAGACAGAATCTGGTAGATGATATTTAGCCCTTGCATTAAAAACCACAGTTTCTCATAAAATCAAACTCTGAGCTCAATGTTGTCCTTCAGCAAACTTTGGGAAAGCAAACAAGCAAAGGAGGAAAAAACCCACAAAAATTATTTCCAATATTAAGATTCACAATGTCTGCTTGGAAGAGAATACAATCAATTAATAACTTTAGGTTAAAAAAAAATAGCT
This sequence comes from Riparia riparia, assembly GCA_020917445.1. Classification (NCBI taxonomy): domain Eukaryota; kingdom Metazoa; phylum Chordata; class Aves; order Passeriformes; family Hirundinidae; genus Riparia; species Riparia riparia. The sequence goes on along the minus strand of JAIXNV010000017.1, from coordinate 1,231,754 downwards.
TATAATGCACAGGATTTGGACTGCAGGATATCTTCTAGTCCATAGTAGGGGAGTGAGTCAAAAGAAGCAGCACAAATGGCCACAAAAGGCTGCTCTAAAGGCCAAAGGGAGAATTACTTTGAAAATAGAAACACAGCTATGGCACACTAGATTTTTTTTTAACCTAATTTTGGGGGGGGGGTTGTTGTTGTTGTTGTTTTTGGGTTTTTTTTGGGGGGGTGGGGGGGCAGGCATGGAAAGCAGGTTTTTTTCTCTTGTTAAACTCAGGGGGAGAGATCTCAGGACTTTCAAGTGTCTTATGTATTCCAGATACACAAGACCATCCAAGGTGCCCTCATGAGGCCAACAGACATGACACAGCACCTGCTGGTCTTCTGGCTTTTGAAGCAGCAGCTGGAGACTGGGTATAGCTCTCTAAAAATGATGCTTGAAAAGGAAGTGGCCTTTTCTTCAAAAGGTAGTGGCCTTTTCTTCAAAGAGACATGGACTATTTCTTTAGGGAAGGGATCCAGGACTGTGTTCAATGCCAACAGAAATGTGCAATCAAAAAAGAGTAAATAATACTTGGAAGCTTTTTTATTCCTTCCTTGGTGTTAAAGGCAGTAAAAGCCGGTTTCTTGCTCAAATGAATGGTTTGGATGCAACCAGAATATGATCCTGGGAGGGATCAATGCAACCCTTTATACCTGTAGTCACAAACACTTTAAATAAACAAAATAAACAATAATTTTTGCTGCTGGGTTTGTTTTTGACCATCTGTCTTTTTAGTGTGCTTGCTTTTTTTTTTTTTTTCCCTTCTCCATTACTTAGTTTTGTAGAAAGCATTTTCTGCTTGCTTCTGAAGCAGAGTAGAGCAGAGCTGGACCCATTTCATGTGAGTCCTATGTATTTTACTAGATATGGTTTATTCTCCTTCTCTTTTCCCTGAGTTTGTCAGTGGCATCTAAGAACACACCTCACAAACCCATAATACCTCTTCTTGACTCTTCAGCTAGAGATAATATTGCCAGCAAAATCTGTCCTTAATGCAGAAGGCAAAGAAGCAAAAGAAGCAATAAGAGTGTCTGTGGCCAATCTGCATCATGTATCAGACTGTGCAGTGCAGCAGAAAATATAGCATATTAATTAATTTGCTCTAAATCACTTTAACTTCATAGTAGGGTTAACAATGTTAACAGTTTTATGAGTCTGATTTTGCTTATTGCTCATGTAGGGATAACCAGATGTTCTAAAAGAAAAGAAACCAAACCCAAATCACATATAAATAACCTGTGAGGTTAGCCTGGGCTTTTATTAGAGGACAGAAAAACAGACCACACTTTTTCTAGATGACAAAGTATAGCTTGTTCCCACAGAGAATCTTTTATAGTGTCATAAATCTCCATCTGGCATTTCATTCAATTCATTGTTCAAATATTTGCTATCTACTCATGCATTGAATTTTCTTTGCTTTGTTAATATCTATTAATATGTGAACTTATTTTCTAGATACCACAGTGGAAGAAAGCCCCTGGTGTCATAGTGCTCCACCACTTCTTGTATGAGAAAAACAAACAGATATATTATCTTCTCCTTGGGAAATTGTTTATCTTGAACAGTGAATATTTTCTCACTAAACCTGTTTTTTTTTCAAGACTGGACTTCGGGTTTCAGAATGCGATTGCCACAGGTACATCAAGGAATTCTCATTATCTGTAAACTGTCTGAAATACTTCACAAGAGCCACGAACACTGACCTTGGGAGGAGTACCATGAAAGATGTTGGACATCTAATTTATTTTCTCCATGTTCTTAAACTATGCTCCATGTTGTCCAAATTTATAAGTGGGAGGGATGTGTCTACCTAATTCTTACCTAATTCTTACCTAATACCCTTATTCTAAAATAAGTTAGTCTAAATGTGTGTGTAAATTACTCTGGAGAAGGATTCTGTCTGCCTGAATTAAGGCCCTGGCACTTCCCCCCTTCATCAGAAGCTCTTACACTGTTTTACCTGAGACGTTAAATGCAAGGGTGAAAATACCAGTTTTCTCACTCTGAAGAAATCTCAACTGCAGTTTTAGTATTCTGAGACATAAGGATCAGACCAGATTAAAAATAATCAGTAGCACTTCCATCACCATCTACTTTGGCTCACTTTTGTTCAGGAGAAAGGAATCCTACTGTCACCCTTATTATTCTGAGCCACCTTTTCCTCCCTGAATTTACCTCTCTTTTCCTTGTTCTTTTGTCCTCAAAACTGTATCCAGGAGCACATTTTCTGTCTCAGTTCTGTAAGTCCCAGGGAAGGGGTGGAGTACTACTCCCTGGATATGTTCAAGGAACAACTGGACACATACACACAATGTGTCCGTGTCAGAGCCATGTTTTCTTTTTTTTTTTTTTTTTTTTTTTAATTTATTTTGATTATTTTTATTTCATCCCTAATGTTTTCTTTAGGTTTTTCAGTTATCTTTGAGGAAACATGATCTAACAATCTAGAAGTTAGTTAAGTGACAGGAATTGTTCTGTAAAAGTTTTGGCTTTTAAAATGGAGATACAGTTAAATAAATGACTTATCCAGTGTTTTTACTTTTTAAGTTTTAAGCTGTTCTTTTCTCTTTTTTCCATCCTTTTCTGTAACAGGAAGTCAAAAGTCTTTTGCAATGGGAAGAAACTAGAAGCAATCACAAGCTAAGAATATCCTGGAGAGGATTTTAGGAAGTCTTACAGTCCTATCTGTCCTGTCCCATCTGTCATACTATATGACCCATGGCTTTTTGACCCATCCTTGCCCAGTGACAGAGGCTTTTTACAAGCACACAAACCTTTGTGCCTCAAAACCTTAGAATTTGCTTCACCATTATGTAATATAACAGCAAATAAGTTTTTAATTAACACTTTGACCTCACTGAAGTCCAAATTCTCCTTGCCAGCCTAAAGAAAACAGTGCTTTATATCAAACTTCAGTCTTTCCATTTGACGCAATATGGTGAAAAAACACTTGCTTCAGTAACACTGGAAATGTCATTTCAATTCAAAATGTCACATCAAAACATCCAGCATTACCGTGTCAGGTCTCTCCATTTGTTCCATTTCTTTCAACGGTGAACATTAATGTTGTAGTTTTCATCCTGGCTTTTCATCCTGAGATCCCTCGTAGTGCGGAAATTCAGAATTTTAACAGGGATAATAATATTTTTTTCTATATTTATTTTTTTCTGCCTTCTCTGTTTTGGTTGTGTTCTCTTTGAGGCATAAGTTTTCTCTTATTAGATTAATTAATTGCAAATAATGAAATAACTGCATGTAAATTTGTTCCATTGGTACTTAAATGTTAATGTGCAAAATAATACTTGTAAAATAAGTACTTTAAAAAGGTGATTTACTTTTTTTCCCCCACATATGAAAGAATTTCTGAGATGGTAATATATATGAAAAATTAATTTTGGGAATATTTTCCATTCAATGATTTATAAGTATTCTATATTCTCTATATTCTTTATGGAAATGGATTTATAAATGGGGCTAAAAGTGAGTCACAATCCATTCCCATAATAGCTGGGGAATATAATTATACATATATTGCAAAATTATTTCAGAACTAAAAAGGGTGAAAAACAAAACTCTTTCTTCCAGGTCAGATATTTGAGTAAGCTTTGGATAATCACTTGAATGTTTGGACATCCCTCTGAAGCAAAGCTTTTCTGATGTTTATGCCTCATTAATCACAATCAAGAAACTGGAGCAGTTTATATTATATGCAAAAAATATTTAAATTCCTTTTATATGGTTTTCCCCAATCGGTCTGCAACATTGTCAATTCTGAAGAAGGTGAAACAGAAGAAATATATATGAATTAAATTAATTTTTTTGCCCCTAGTTATTCCCTGAAGTGCCCTACAGGCATACATATGTGTGTGTGTGTGTGTGTGTGTGTGTGTGTGTGTGTGTGTGTGCATGCTTATATTTACATACACATATTGTTTTGTCTGCATGTACATATAAGTTCATGCATAAATTTATTCTTTTATACTTGCAAAGAAAGTGATTTCTTTGCAAATAGGGATTTATGTCCTGCCATAAAAAGGACAGAATCTGAATCTGAATGAAAACTTCAGTACCAGCACAGTCTCTATTGAGGTATTTTTGAACCCAGCCATGATCTGTATCTAAACTGGGATGGACAGGAGCCATGGCTGCCATCTGGTCACCACTCTGAGGGCTCTGTGAAACAAGTTGGTGGTGCCATACCCCTTTCTTCTTTCTTGTGGACAGATGTACACCTTCCACTGACATTCATGGCCTGCATCAGCCACCAGCTGCAGCAGGCAGGTTAATCATATGAGGAGTGGGATGGATGTTCTCCAAGCCACAGAGGTGTGTCCCTGTGGTTTTCTGTGCTGGGGGGGCAGGTTAAGGGAGGGCGGGATATACTGCTAACACAGGAACATTAGGACATGTCACTAGGGAGTCAAAAGGTGTCTGGTTGGCTTCAGGTTTTGATCCACATTTTGTGTGACAAAGTATCTGGTTGGCTTCAGGTTTTGACTCACATTTTGCGTGACAAAATGTCAAATATTGCAAACTCCAGACCACTCATCTGGCTGCTGGATAAAGTTTATCTCACTTCTCCCATTTCCTTGTCAGTTTGCTGGGCACCATGGACCTGCCTAAGAGATAACCATCAACAGATGGAAGGAGTATGTGGCAGGGCTTGGCAGTTGTGTGCGTTGCTCTCTGACTTCCTGTTGCAAGCTTTCATGATTTCATTTCCATATGGCAAATTTTGCTACCAAAACATGATTTTTGGGCCATGTAGGGTTTTCAAGGATTACAGTATTTTTTTCTTTCTGTCTTTCTTTTTCTCTTTTCTTTTTTTTCTTTTTCCTTTTCTTTTCTTTTCTTTTCTTTTCTTTTCTTTTCTTTTCTTTTCTTTTCTTTTCTTTTCTTTTCTTTTCTTTTATTTTATTTTCCTTTTTCTTTTCTCTTTTCCCCTCTTGATCCAACCTCATCCTACAAGTCTAGGAAGGATTACAGTAAAGAATCAAGCATGTAATTGCCACACACTGTAATCAGGGTATTAAAATTTATTACCATGAACTTGTGGTTCTTCAGCATAAGCTCCTATAGTGCAGACTTTCAGCTTTAGTTCAGGCAGTAGTGTGCAAGACAGATGGATACCCTGGCTCAAGTCCGTGCTGCGCAATGAACACGATGAAGAGATACCTAAACAAGAAGTATATCCTTATATACACAAAAATAAAACAGCTCACCTGAGACTGTATGCTGTAATCATGTAAAACATGATGTATTCTGAGTGACAGGGATGACTGACACTGGACTGAAAGATCTGTAGTGTCTTGGAACACTTAGTGCACAGTGGTGTTATATAATGTGTATGTAAAGATGATAGGTGGACTCACATATCTCAAACTTTTGCCCTTTCAATCTAGGAGTGAATAGAAGTAGCCTGTGCATTTAATTCAACTCAGGCAAACCATGGAATAGCTGAGCACGCTCCTACGCACACACTTTCCCTAGGAGAAACAGTAGGAATGCATGAGCATGACAAGTTACTCCTGGGAGCAAACCCCCAGAAAGTTTTGCAAGGCAAAGCAAAGCCTAGGTACTAGTCTATATGGAATAAAAATAATCATAAAAAATACATTAAATTGAGAGGACAGTCATTGTTGGATGGAAAGTGAGAAGGAATTCTCTAAGTGTTGACTAGCACAATCAGATAAGAAGGTTATTGCAAGCCAAATAATTGAGATGGATGCTTACATAAAGTAGCTATCAGATCCCTTTCAGATTAAAAAAAAGAAAGAAAAATTTAAAGAGAGAGAGAGAGAGAGAGAGAGAGAGAGAAGGATTCATTTTAGTCTCAGATGGAAAACAGTGTTAACTTACTGGGGAACCCAGAGCAGAGCTGTCCTACGATAGATGGAGCCTCACAGAGACAGATTTGAGAGAAGCCTGAACACAAATACATAAATCAGTGATACATCAAGCTGAGATCATGACAAATATGTTCAGAAAATTTCTACTGGGCAAACTTCTGTTTGAGATTTAGGGAGCATGTAATAGACCAGAATTAAAAGATAGCAGCACTGAAAACTCACTGTATCCTGGGGTCATGGAAGGAGTGTGGGTTTTTCCTTACTTCTGCTGAAACACCATGACATGGTGCACAAAGGAGCACTTGCCCTCCATGGAGGTTGATATTGGCTGTGCTGTGCTACACAAAAATCATGATGAAGCAGACCAATGTCTTTGCCAGTACAGCTGAGCCTCAGCAGTGGTCATGCAGATAGTTTGGATGGGAGACTGCTGCTCAGTGATGTGATCACTTGGTTCTCCATGCTGAGAAATTAAAATTACAAGCTCAACACAAGCAGTATCCAGAAATATCTTCCTCCTGTGGATTCCAATGTGATATAAAGGTATCTAGTGTTAATTTGATAACTAGCTCATAACCTCTGTCTCTATTCAAAGCATCTTCCCAGTAGTTCATAGGTAATGGGAAGAAGGGAGATGAAAATACAGGGTGGAGGAAAAAAAAAATTCCCAAAGACCCTTCAGCAGCTGCTTTGCTTGGTTAAGAGGGAGTAGCAGAGGATGAAGAATGCTAAGGACATGAATAGACAGAAAGAGTGTTCCCAACCTATGAGGCTTTAGTGGAGTCTCTGAAATTTAAAGGATTCTCAGGAATCTGACACATTTTCTTTTCCTGCAGCTTCAACTAATAATAATCTGAGTTTTTAATAGGCAGTGAAAACTTAAATAGACCATTTTTTTTCTCATTTTAATGGTACTCTGTGCTAAATCCACATGAAATTGAGACATCAGCAGAGAGGATTTAATTTAGAACTCTTTCAGCACAGAGTGCTTTAAATTAGCCCAGTGAAAGCAGGGTCTAGAGATAACAGCACTTTGAGATAGCTGTTTAAATAAAATTATTAGTTTACCCATTTCCAACTTGAATGAACTAATGGCAGCCAGAAGGTTTTTTCAACAACATCTCTGACTGCAAAGAAAAGTTAATGAAGCCACCATGCTGGTTCAGGGCTAGCAAGAGAGACTTCTTCATAACTCAGGTCTTTATGGTGATGGGTGACAGCTCTGCTTCAGCTCTGATGTTGCATAGAGGGGCCTGGCAGTGTGCCCCAGATGACACCTTTCCCCTCTCACTGATGTCCCTAAATTGAAATACCTTCCATTAACATAATTTAATGGAAGAATGAAACAGAAATAACATTGCAGGAAACAAAAAATAACCTGTGATGAATCACAGGAACATTTTTACAAATACACTCACATCCATGCCACTTCTCCAGTTCAGACTGACAGTCCATGGAACCAGCCAGTGAAAAGTACACTGCAAG
>JAIXNV010000017.1:1198104-1224287 GCA_020917445.1 Riparia riparia | reverse complement strand
ATATCAAGGGGGAAAAAAAAAAAAAAAAAGAAAGAAAACAAACAAACAAACAAAAAAACCACCAACCCCCACCCCCCAAAAAAAACCAAAACAAAAAAAAACACAAACAAACAAAAAACCAAAAGAAAACAAAACAAACAAACCAACAACACACACACACACACACACACACACACACACACCCCACAACAGTAGAATAGAAGCAGAAGCAAAGCAAATCTTTTGGGAATTATTCAATACACTGCAATAGCCAAACAGGAAAGTTCCAACATTTTATTCTGTCATTTTTGCCCAAACTTTTTTTTTTTTTTTTTCCCTGAGCATTGATTTCATTTAGAATGTATATCCATATCTGATGTTTATTTAATGAAGATAGGTCTAGCCAGAGTGGAAAACGAGGTACCTTCTACTATGGTTGAATTCCTAGTTTTCCCATCCACTCAAATACCTGGATAAAACTAAAAGTCAAAGTCAAAATTTAAAAAGTATTCACATCCCAGCCTGGAAGAAATCTTTGTGAAGTCAATGAACTTGAGAATGCTACTCATTTGAGTATATGGGTCTCTAGAAAGTGATGTACGTACCTCAATGTCTTTGTCAGTGGTAATGGAAACCTTCCCTCTCAAAGAGGAAGATGGAAGGCAGTGGAAGCAAAAGTTCCAACCTTTGCTCCAGCTGGGTTTAAGACAAATCATGGACTGAGCAAACCAGGAACAGCAGTAGAATGGGATCTTGAGAATATTGACTGTGAGAATGCATTTTCACTGCCTTTAAGGATTTCAAGAAGGCAGAACAAAAAAAGAAATAACTTTTTTTTTTACTCCTTCCATGTGTATGAGACCTAAACTACCACATAAAGTTGGACTAATTAGCTACTGTTACAAGTTATGGGAGGTCATTCTGAATTTCATGAATTTCATTGTATCAGTTCATCTAAAAGTCATTATTCTTTTTATTGTTATTATCATTATTATTCATTGCTATTTCTATGTTTTACTCATGATTTTATTAGCAGAGTGAAACATGCTCAGTGTCTCAGTAGGACATGGGATTAGAAAAAACTTCTCAAGCATGTTCATGGACAAGAAAATCTATCATGTTTGTTTAAGCTGCATTCCACTAATCCACATTACTGTGAAAGATTTGGAACAGGTTTAGTTTTCAGAAGCAAGTTTAGGTGCCAGACCAGCAGTTGGTGGGGGCTGCAGAGAACACAGGGTTCTGCTTCTGCCCAGACACCAGCATATCCTTAAGCAACCCATTCAAATAATTTTGCTGTTTTCAAAGCCCTCTGACCTACTTCTGGGACTGAGTTGATGTCAGCATCTCCAAACCTGGACTTTGGAGTAGCAAGTCAGGGATGAGCATGGCTGCTGCCTGCACACCCTGCTGTGCAGGGAGAGCATGGCAGAGATGCTCCACATGATGTAATTTTAAAGCCTTTGATTATACTCTTACTTGTTTAAGGCAAGAATGTGTGCAATCACCATCACATGGCATGAATATTAAGGTCAGATGCAATCTCCTGCTATTAGAGTAGGAGTTGGCTTACTCACAGATCACCTACTTTTCCAGAGCTGATTACAGCAATTACAAGAAAAAACACAGCTCTCTTACAGCCAGGTCCCAAACATCTTCCTTCTTACGAAAGCAGGCTGCTAAGGTGCTCCACCTCATCAATCATAATTAGCCATCTCTTTTCTTCCAGTGGTTTGTATAAATGGAAATTTATTAAAGTGCTGAATCATAACACAATTGCAAAGTTAATTTTATCCAGGCAGACTTCTAAGACATTGGAATGAAAAGAGAATTATTATTATTTTTCCACCCCTGTAACTGGAATGTACCACGCTTTATATTCTCTTGGCAACAATGAAATCTATTTGGAGCTTGAGCTGTGTACTGTTGCTTTGTTTTCCCACAGATCTGTATCTTTTTATGTCAGACTGAAAGTTCTCAAAAGCAGGGAGATTGGCTAGGATTATCTAGCAAAAACTTCAATTTATATTGATTCATATTGGTTCACAGTAAACTCTCTAGGGTTTTGGGATTTACTTTCCCTAAGCTAAATTTGTATTTTCCATCATGGGACTTCTGGTCCTCAACAATGTACTGGCTGAATTATTCTTATTTAACAGACTCATACAGTGTGTCCATCACAGAGGGTAGGTAATATTGACTTGTGATAGCTGTCATAACTAGATTTCAGAGTACTCTAGTAAAATAAAGGAAATTAAAAGAATGTAATTCAAGACAATGAAATTACTTCAGGTTTTCCACAATGATTTGGCTTTGAGACACTTGAAGGATATAATGACATCACAGAAATTTAGGTCATGATTTTAATATGAAGCAGTCACTGGATGGTCCAGGATCACTGCTGCTAGGATTCCCTGTTCCTAAACAAAATGTTTCCATCAAATGACTTGTTTTCAGATGACTTTTACAAAACTAGCTTGTTGATAACTGGGACATGATTAGATTTGCAAGGGTCTGAAATCTTAGTCTAGCTACTGTGATTAGCAGATTAGGGGCAGGCATATCTGTAGGTGGATCAATAGGTAGATCTACCCAGCCAGCCCTAACTTTGATCAATTATTTTATTTACTCTCTGAGCCACTCAGATATGAACAAGTTCCAATCTAAAACTGTGCACACAGCCATCTAAAAGACAACATATTTTTGACCAAGCTCATGACTGATTTCTGTCCACAAATGTCTCAGAGATATCCTGTTTGGTGTCTCTGCAGAGAAAACATTCATCTTCCTCGATTCAGTGGTAAAACCAGGCACTCTGTCATTAAGGCACCAGGACCAGCCTTTCCGGACAGCTGTCTTCAAGGAGAGCTGCTTCAAGAATATGCAGACATATTTTTTGCACAAAGATGCTTAACTGCTGTCACTAGAGAGATTTCAGCATGAAGAAAGTTATGTCTCCAGCCTGAAAAAAAAAGAGATTTTCATTTTCACATTCACCATTTCTAATTACTTTTATGCATTCACGTATTTATATTTATTTATTTGCATACTCAGTTGATTTAATTGAGCATCTAAGCTATATTTAATTTTTGGACACTTAGTAAAATAGTCTGTAAATCAGTGTTGTGTTTCCCTGATCAGCAAAAGGGAAGCAGAAAAATGTCTTCTAGAGACCTCCACTTGAAGATCTGTCTACCAAAAGGCTGAGCATCTGAATTAGGAAAATAGCATCCTATTCAGGTGTGTGCCAAAAAGTACCCTGTTTTTTTAGGGGTGCAGGCAGTAGACCTGAAGAGATTCTTCCAGATTCATTGGTTGTTTCCATAGAGCTTTTAGCAAGTCCTTACAGACAGGTTTGGTTTGCATTCATGGTTCCTTTCTCCAGTCCTTGTTATATTTAAAATGTGAGAACTGAGAATTTCTACTGCCTCATCCACAATGCACCTCTTAAACTGACTTTTCTTCCAGAAGCCAGACATTTTCCAGTTAAACAAAGTCTTGAGCAGCTAATGGCTTCAACTGCCACCATTTTATAAAATAGAATACAATTTATTTTTTTTTAATTAAATGATTTGTGGTTATTCAGTGGTGAACATTATTGATTTCTCTCTGTGTCCCTTGCTTGCTCGATTTCCTCCATAATACTAAACGCATATGATTTGTTAAACAGGCTTAGCACAACTTGAATTTTTGTTTTTCCATACTTGCTGGTATATTGCTTTTAATTTGTCTCTGGAAACCAGATAAAGCTCCATAAGTCCAACTTGTAAATTTTTGCCGTAGTGTCTTTGAAGCAATTTCATGTTTACTTACAGATGAGAAATTAAGACAACAGCAACAACAACAACAACAAACCTAACCAAAAGCAACAAAAGAAACAAACAAGCAAACAAAGAACCCACAAACGAAAAAGAACATTATTAGTGGAAGAAAAGAGAAGCCTGACAAACCTTTCCTGTGATATTCCTGAGCTGGACAAGAGGTTTGAGTTGCATCAATATTTTATTATATCTTGGTGTTTTTTTTTTTTTTGTTTGTTTTTTTTTAATTGCCTAGGTAAAAGGTTCAAGGTTGCAAAATCAAACAAAATTCCAAACATATTTGTATAACCACATTGAGTAAAGAGACAGAGAGGCAAGAAATAAGGTGGGTTTTTTTGTGGGGATTTTTTGTTTGTTTGTTTGTTTGTTTTTGTTTGTTTGTTTTGGTTTTTTGTTTTCCAGTCAACATAGATTTGCCAAGGGGAAAGACTAGATTATCTTTGAGGTCTACTCCAGGGACCAACTCCTAGTTCCTCATCAGGGGCACCCTCATGGTGGCACCTGTCCTGGATATTGATAAATAAGAGTATGATATCTACCTACTAGTATATTCCCAAAGTGTTAGTGTTCCCTGTAAATGTGACTTGGAACTGGAATTCATGTTGGGTGAAGGGAAAAAAACAAACCTACTAGATCTGCTTAACTCTGAAAATTTTACTTAGACATATTTGTTCACAGTAGAACTCAAAGGCCTTAAATTAGACTTTTACTACCTATCATTTATCTGTGAAGCCTGTGGTTACAAGACAGCACAAGCACGTAAAACCAGTGTCCAGAATTTAATCCTGTAAATTTTCATGGTAGTTTTTAGCTAAGACTATAATTTCCAATGTATCCATTGATTTTTATATGATTTTGAATGATGATGATGACCTAAGATACACCAGGTATTTTACCAAAAAATGACCCTCATGAAGATTTATAAGGCCAAATCTAAGTGACTTCAGACACTGGAAAGTATGAGAATTGTTTGATTTGCAGGCTTTGTAAATGGAGAAAGCCAAAGAGAAGGTAATTTAAATTTTACTGATAGATCAAAAGGGTGCTGTGAGCATGCCTCTAGTAGCTAATGATGATAAAGAATTCAGGGAAATGTTCATATCATCCAAAGGATTTATTAGATTTCACCCAGTCTACTTTTTTCATCTTCTATAAAACTAATTTACTAAAGGCTTTAACTGTGAAATTGCTTGTTTTCTAAATAGTGGGGATACAAGATCTCACTATTCCATATGACGCAGTATGGAAGCAAGAAATAATGCACCTAAAAGTAAAATAAAATTTAAAAAAAAAAAAAAGGTAAAAATAAATAAGGCGATGCTTCAATGTTTTTGCAAACATAATGGGAGCCCCAACTGTCTCTTCTATTATGCAAGTATAATGGGAAAGATGGAGAGGAACTTCTCTGGAGTGACAGGACTAGAAGGAATGTCTTCAAACCAAGAGTAGATGAGCTATTAGGAAGAAATTCTTCCCTGTGAGGGTGGTTTCCTCATCCCTGGAAACGTCCAAGACCAGGTTGGATGGGGTTTGGAGCAACCTGGGATAGTGGAAGGTGTCCTTAGTTGTTGTGGTAGATAGAGGTAGAAAGATGCCGCAACCTTCTGGAAGTGTCCCCAAGCGGAGACCCATCAGGAGTCACAGGCACACTAACACAATTACTCAACACTCACACTGGATAGCTGTAATAAATCCCTTGGCAGCAAGAAAGGGAAGGATCTTCTTATATAGTTCCTCTGAGAGGTTTTTGTTCCATCTTGATGTGAAGGAGTCCAGGGATGAAGACAGGGGCACAAGTGAGGGACCAGGTTTTATATATGGGGTAGCAAGGGTGGAGCTGGGAACGGGGTCCAATGGGTGAGGGAGAAAGTGGTGCTGAGGTAGGTAAGGTACAAGGAGAAACAATGGGGGAACAGGAGCAGAATGTGGGAAGAGGATTGCACCAAATCAGGACCAATGGGGCCTCAGGAAAGGGAAAGCATTTGAAGGAAAGGACATAAAAGGGGTGTGTAGGGGGACAACAAACCAACTGGGAGAGCAGAACTGGGGTACATTTGAGTAACAACCAAAGAACTCTGGGAGGAGGCAGTTTCTTCTCCTCTTAACATTAAGGGACTTGTCCCACTTAAGGCACATTCCTCCAAGGGAGCCTCAGGTGCTCTCATTTAGGAGGTGTACTGGGCTCCACAGCTCCCCCTTCTTTATTAATTATGAAGTCTTGCCCCAGAGACTATCAGACAACATTTTAAATAACTGAACATACATAAAACAACCAAAAATATTTAAAGAATACATAGAAAAAGAAATCGACCCTTCCCATATGTCCCACAGGTCCAGTTGTGCCTTCAGCTTGTTTGGCATCCTTTCCACTGTTTGTATCTTCCTCATCCTTGTTTGACGCCTGGGTGCTTTTGGGATTGTTCACTGCCTGACACTTGTTCTTTAGCAGCTCTACTCGATTCTGCCAGGGAATGCAGCAAAGAGCAGGGCCACTGCCAGCAACATCACCTCAGGCACTCTCAAGGCTGTCATGGCTGTACTTACTGATGGTTGTGTGGTTGGGAAGGGTACTTCTGTTAAAAGAATGTAAGCACTTCTTGTAATTAAGCTTGAATTTTCTTTTCCCCAACCTTTTCTCACCTTTTCCCACCAACCCTCTCTTCCCCACTTTTTATACTAAAAGAACAGGGGTAAGGTGAGAGGGTTAAGGAAAGTTAGGTTTAGGGGAAAGAAAACTGGGGCATAGGGATGGGCAGAAGAAGCAACAAGTAGAAGAAGAGGGAGAAGGCAAACTTAGCCAGATTAAGGCTAGAAATCTGTCAGGTATCTCTGTGTTTGGTGCTGTTGGCTGTCATGCTCCTGGTGACCGGAGAGCTGGAAATCATCTGGTGGGTCTGTGGCATCTCCATATCCAGGCTCTGTTGATCTGGTCCTTGGAGTTGTCCGTGTTTTAGTCAGGAGGGGTTTGGTTAATAGGTTTTGAATTTGTATTTTCTCGACCAAGATAAGGTTTGACATTTTTTTGCTTGGGAGCATCTGGGGCCCAGTGGTGTTGAGATACATGCATAGCCTCTGCCCCATGTTATTAAGAGGACAGGGACCTATTATTTGGTGAGTTTCAGGGCCCTTAATCAGCACTAGTGCCTTCTCATTAAGTTTGGCTTTTGTCAAATTAGAAATATGTCTGAGCACAGGGGGTTAGGCTCTGAAAATTTATAGCGTAAAGAGCCTTACAGAGCCTCTCAAGGAGAGAACTCATCTCTGTCCCCCCGTGTTGCTGATTAAGGACTCACTTGATTGTTTGGTGTATTCTTTCAACAACTGACTGCCCCGTGAGGGAGTGGGATATCCTGCTGTTATGTTTGACTCCTCATTGATTGAGAAATTCTTTAAATCTTTTTGAGGCATATGCCAGGCAATTGTCTGTCTTAATTTGCTCAGGGACTCCCAAGGTAGCAAATGGAAAGAGAAAGTGCTTGGTAAGGTCTTTGGCACTTTCTCCCGCATTGGTGGAAGTGAGTATCACTCCCAATAATGTGTTGACTGACACGTTAACGTATTTAATTCTCCCAGTCTTGGGAAAGTGGGTAATGTCAGATTGCCACAACTAACAACTGTTCAGACTTTGAAGGTTAACTCTGGAACCTAAAGAGGGGATCTGATACTGTTGACAGTTGGGGTAAGTGGTCATGATAGCTTGTGCTTGATCTTGTGGCAATTTAAAGATTCTCATCAGACCAGGAACATATTGATGGAAGAAAACATGGCTCAGCTTCACCTGTGAAAAAATGTCCAGCTCATTGGCATGGTGCACAGGCATGGGCAGGGCATCTGCGTTCTGGTTTCCCTCTGCAACAGAGCCTAGAAGATCAGTGTGTGCCCTTACATGCACGATGTGAAAGGGTTGCTTTCAGCGGGACAGAAGATGGATAAGCTTCAAAAGCAATTTAAACAAATTTGGGGTTGTGACCTCTTTCAGCAAAAAGTGTTCAGCCCTCATACCTACTCCAGCTACATAAGCCAAATCGGTGACCAGATTAATAGGTTCTTCAAACCTCTTGAAAGCTCTGAGCACAGTTGTGAGTTCTGCAGGAGAACCCTCAACTCTCTCGACATCACACTCCCACCTCCAAGTCTTTGAATCTTTCCAAGTCATAACAGACTTGTGAGATCTGCCTGAGCCATTAGTAAAAACTGCCAGGGCATTGAGAGGTCCTTGATTTTGCAATGATTTTGGAACCAAATTAAAAACTGAATTAAACAACTTGTGGCTTGGAGGGTGGATCAAATTTTGGCCTGGTTGGCTATCTAGGGTGGACTGGAGGTGCTCGCTGGTCTGGAGCAAATTTCCCAGATCCCCTGTGGTCAATGACACATAGATACATGCAAAGTCACACCCTGCAAGGGTGCAGAGGCATGCCCTGGCTCGCATGATGTGCTGAGCCGTCAGTTCTTAGGGTGTTGTATTAGTTTTGAAGGGCTGATGGTGGAGAAAGACCCACTCAATAATGATGAGAGGATCTTTTTATTCAATGTCCCATTGAAAGATTAGTGCATGAAGTCTGAATGACTTACCCAAAATTATGAGTGGGAAGGGAAGATCCAGGTGAGTCCAGTGCACTTGCTGTGTGGAGCTGGCTTCTTGGACTTTAATGATGGACTCTTGGGCATCTGGGGTGATGGTCCTCGGTGAGTCAAGGTCTTCGTTGCCTCGTAGCAGGTTGAAAAGAGGGGCGAGGTCCTCTGATGTGATCTCTAGCAGCAGCCGCACACAATTGATGGATCCAAAGAGCTGGTGGAGGTCGCGGAGGGTCTTCACATTGTCCTTGATGACCAGCTGCTGGGGTACAATGTTCCTCTCAGCAATCTGGAGCTCCAAGTAGGTCCAAGGGTTGGTGCGCTGAATCTTTTCCTGGATCTTGAACCCAGCTTCCTCAGCTCTTAATCGTCTTGGTGACAACTGAGACTTTGGCACAGATTAAAATATTGTCCATGTAGTTTTAGATGATAGAGTCTGGGAAGAGTTTTCTAATAGGTGATAGGATATGGGCCACGTACCACTGGCAGATAGAGGGTGAGTTTTTCATACCTTGGGGAAGAACCTGCCAATGGTACTGCCTGACAGGGGCTTATTGATTTAGGGATGGGACTGAGAACACAAACCTGGGCACATCTCAAGGATGGAAAGGGATGTTAAAAAAGCAGTCTTTTATATCAATGACTGCAAGTCTCCAATCATGGGGAAGTCTCCAATCAAGTGGGAGAGCAAGCTGGGCTGTAAGGGTCCTATGTCCTCTATGACCTCATTGTTTTTTCATAGGTCATGTAAGAGGTACCATTTTTCTTTTCCTGACTTTTTCAAGACGAAGACTGGGGAGTTCCAAGGGCTGTTGGTAGGAGCTGTGTGGCCCTTGGGAGGTTGTTTCTCAACAAGGAGCTCAAGAGTCCGCAACTTTTCAGTGGAAGGGACCACTTGTCAACCCGCACTGGGCGATGTGCTTTCCACGTGAGCTGCGGGTGTTCTGGTTTCAGGCAGATTTTGGGAGAAACCCTCCCACGGGGCTCCCCTCCCCTCCCCCAATCGGTTCGGGAAAAGACTTCCTCCGAGAGAAGTGGAAAAAACCTGTTTATTAAACAGACAAAGCACTCCCAGCACAATACCCGATGACAAGAGCTTCATGCCGCTCACGGAGGGATACAAACTTAAAGAAAGTCTCCTCTTGAAGATAGTCACAGTGCTCCGTTGTTCCGTCTCCGCTGGTGTTGGGAGAAAAGGAGATGTGCAGGGCTGGTCTTGGTGGGGTGGGTCCCCTGTGGAGGCCCCCAGTGCTTCCCCCAGGTCCTTAGTCCAGAGAGGTTGGAACAGTTCTGAGGAGAGGGCAAAAAAAGAAAAAAAGGGGAAAAAAAGGGGGAAAAAAAGCTTCAGCTATTCTACAGTGTCTAACTACGCTAGCACTAAACTAACTAACTCCCTGGGGACAAAAAAAAAAAACAAAACAAAACAACAACAAAAAAAAAAAAAAAAAAAAACAACAACAAAAAAAACAAAACAAACCAAACAAATAACAACAACAACAAAAAAACAAAACAAACAAAAAAAACCCCACAGAACAAAAAAAAAACCTCAGAGCTTCTTTTGTCTTGCAGTGTTCCAACTCCCCTGCTTCAAGGTCACTCGGATGAGCAGAGTTTTCCTGGGGAAAAACAAACCGCGCTTCCCCTCCCCTTTGCCCCCAGTAGACGACTGGGGGACACACAGTCACCCTAGGACAGTGGGGTTACGTGCTCTCCAGTGGCCTAACTAGAAATCCCAAGATGATGATGGAATCACTAGCCAAGTTCCCCATTGAGACAAGTCTCTTCCCCAAAATGGGATGACTGCTCTTACCACAAATGGCCTGATGGTGACGCCTTGTCTCTCGGGTCCCTCAATGATGATTGGATGTCTGCTCCTCACGGAGACCACAGCTTCTCTAATACCCGAGGTGACTCTAATAATAAGAGTCAGCTCCCAGTCCCACGGCCACTCAGAGCAAGTAATGATGGCGACATAATTTCCGGTGTTTGCCATCCCTGGCAAACACAACAATAAGTTATTGTTTTGAAACAAGCCACTCTTAGTGATTGGTTTATCTTAGTCCATGATCGCAACCCAGAATGCCATTGAACTGTCTGGAATAGTGTCCCAGTCAGGAGGTAGTAAACACACCTGTGTGATTGGTGTTCCTGTGCACAAAAAGTAGCATGGGTCTGTGCAACAGTCAGTATAGTTTCATCTTGCAGCCCAGCAGTTAGTACTTGTGGCAGTACAAATATTTCCTCTGGCCCATTAATACAGTCACCAATTACAAGTACATCTCAAGTGCCATCTTTAGGACCATGTTTACCAGTAGCTACTTTATAAAAACATTCATCCTCAAAATGTGTGAGCAAAGCACTCACCAGTTCCCATTGGGTCCCCACTTGAATGTGTTGGAAGGCTTTGGTGACATAGAGCTCCTCCTCTTCAGCGAGGGAGTCATCGATGACGATGTCCTGGTGAAATGGGTTTTGGGAAATAAGGTCTCAGAAGTGGTGTGGAGGGCAGGGTGGAACGGCTTTCCATTTGTTGTCATCATGTGGGGCCATCCCACGCTCTGCCGGCAGTTTCCCTTTTGCTGACCTCAGACATTTGGACATTGGTGGAAAAATCATCTATAGTCACTATAGTCTGTAAAAGGACCCTTGGGAGGGCAATAATCATCAGAAGATTTGTGTCTTGGGCAGTCTTTAACAAAATGTCCAGGTTCCCCACAACTGAAACACTTACCATTGTCTTTTGTTGAAGAGATGACTTCGGCCACTCCCTTAGATACGGTCATTGCAATAACTTGCTCTGTTGATGCTAATTTTGTGCAAGCCTCACTAATTTAGTTGAATATAGGTTTGGGGTTGAGAGGAAGAGCTCTTAGAATGTTTTTACATTCTGAGTTTGCATTTGCCACTTCTAATTTACATAAAAGTTCCTTTTGAACCCCGACACTATCAATCTGCTTTTAAGTGGAATTCTTCAAACTATTTATAAACTTTAATTAAAGTTTCACTTGAAGTTTGCTTAACATCTGCCAAGTTTATAGTGGAAGTGTATCATCAGGGGTTTGCAGCAATGCTGTTTGGGCTGTGCTAGAAATGTTGTTTAGCACAGCCTCGGGGAGATCATGGGCCCGGTCCTGAGGTTTCTCAAAATCACCTTCTCTGCTGAGGTGTACCAATGTTAGGTGTGCTCTATTAGCATCACCTCTATATGATTGAATAAGACCCCTTAATCATTTCTTCTCACTTCTCTCCCATAACAGATATTCAGCAGGGGAGAGAAGGCATATCATGTTTTTAATGTCAAGGGGCACTAGAGTGTGAACAGAGAAGGTGATTTGCAACAGGTTTTTGAAATAAAGTGATCCCCTCCCACAGTCTTTTCCTGTTTTGCAGAGTTCTTTTAGTTCTACATATGGCACTGGTTCCCACCTGGGGTTCACCCCCCGCTTCTATAAATGACTGGAGCCACATAGGGTCTTATTTTTTCTGCGTGCTCTCAGTTGCCATCCCTGGCAGCCTGCCTCCTTATATCAGCCCAGAAATCCTCAGATTCAGAATCTGAGGAGAAAGGAGAACTCTTGGCTGTAACACGAGACATCCAGCAACCTGGAACTGCCTGATGGTAAGAGGTTTTGACACCAAGATGGCGTCCTTCTAGTTGCCATCATGACCACTTCTCGTCTTGATGCCGTGGGAACCAGAAGTGTGTTGGTTCCCAGGTGTGGGGCCACCTGTTGCGTCGTGGGGCAACAGTGCATTGTGTCTAGGGAAGTTACAACCACACGCAGGGAAACAGACGAGACAAGTCTTTGTTGTAAGGACAAGAATCCATTTATTCCCCCCTACCCTGGGCCAGGGAGGGAGTGACAGTGAAGAGAGGTGAAGATGAAGAGTGCAAGCAGGGGCAGGGCTGTGGGTTTTATTGGGTATTTTAGGGGAGGAGTCTTAGGTTTAGGTCAAAGGGCGGGAGATCAGATTTCAGCCTCCTCAAAACAGGACTCCACAGCCACCGATGGAAGGGGTGGAGTTTGAGGGAAGGGAAGCAGGATCTGTGACTGGAAGTGAGGTCTCAGAGGAGGGGGAGGTCCCAACACAGACATGCCCATTGGCACAGAGGTGGGAGGGGTGGGAACAGTGACTGGTGCAGGAGTGGCTGGAGACAGACAAAATGGCAGCCATTTTGGTGGGAATGGTGCCATTTTGAGGAAAAAAGGCAGGAAAAGTGGGAGAAGAAGATGAGATAGTGGAGCTAGCCATGTGGCTGGAGGCAGGAAACACACACATGGCAGGAGGTTGGTATGAGGTGATCTTTAAGATCCCACACTCCAAATATTTCAGCCCTCTGCATTGGATTAGTTCCACTCATAGTTCATCCCTGCAGTTTGTCAGTCTTGGACACTGTGGGAACAGAAATAATAGGGGGAAAAAAAAAAAAAAAAAAAAAAAAAAAAAAAAAAAAAAAAAAAAGAGGAGGTAAAGCTGGAGGCTTTTGTTTGTGCATTGCAGAGTGATTTCCAGCTGCTATCTTGAAATTTGGAGTGAAAATCTAATGATCAGTCCTGGGCACAGAGACCCTAGACATGAACACTTGCTGCTGCAGAACGAACCAAAGGCTTCTGTTAATAACTTCTGGTAAAGAGGTCCAAACCTACATTATTTGTGACCACTCAGTCTGTGAAAAGTGTATCCTTTACCAGCAGCTCATTACCTACCAGAAGATCATTTCCATCAGCAAAAGCAATGGAAGAAATAAAAGCAGTGCAAGAAACCTATTTAATTCTCAGTGCTGAGTCTGATGTGGGTTTAGATTTAATAAACGTCTACTAAAAACAAAATAGTGATCATTAAGTCTTTGAACCTTAGATACCAGCGGGTCAGATTATTTTCATGCCAGTATAAACTGGCAGAGAAGTGAGACCTTCCTAATGAAGCTGACAAGCAGTGTTGTGCTAATAATGATGTTCAGTCTAACTTGGCTTGGACTGAAAAGGAACTGCTTCTTTCAGGAGAAAAATATTCTCCATTTGGGATAGATAGAATTTTTAGCTTGGGTTTATTTTTTGGGGTTTTTTTTGTTTGTTTGTTTGGTTGGTTGGTTTTTTTGTTGTTGGTGGTGGTTTTTTGTTTGTTTTTGGTTTTGTTTGTTTGTTTGTTCATTTGTTTGTTTTTTTTTCCCCTAAATGCCATTGTAAAAGTATGACTTTTAATTTGTAAATTGATTACTTTCTTGCTTATTTAAATCTTCCTGTTCATGAACTTTATAGTGCACAGCAGGATCTAGGACATGTTCTAAAATAAGCAAAATTTAAAAAGTAACAACAGGAGACCTGGTTATGACCAGGTACTAGTAATTAAAAATATATCATCTGCAAACTTTCCAACTACTATATAAGCAACCAACTGATATAATGGTAAAACAGAACCAAAAAAAACCCCAGTATGCTGGAGAGCCTTTTGCAGCAGCAACATCTGTCTTAATTATGTAAATAGAAGGCTATCATCAAGCTTCAAGTTCTCTTTAATAAAACCTCAGAGACAGCCAGTTTGTATCACTTAGACAATTGCAGTTCACATACACAAGCTACACTTAAAAGTACACATCCTTTATGTGCCAGTTGTGAACTTAATAGTTACAGAGCTGGCATTCCCTGTTACGAAACATGATGGGAAGCACAAGGACTCCCTGGGGAACTTTGACAAACTGCTTCATAATGGTGGAAGTTAGAGCTGCTTTTTGTGCATGATACTACTGCACATTACACTTCCAATGAGAAAAGTTACTTTAGCTGAGGTAACTGTGTACAGCTAAGCTATTACCACTGTGTGGTACCTAAAAGTTTGAGTAAATTTAGATTAAGAAACTCTCACGACTCAATAGATTCTTGAGCTGCCTTATGACTTAGAGGAAAATATTGTGCTCTCACACAGTTTCTGATCTCTTGCCCTCTAAACAAGTCCCTATGGAATCAGAAACCTGCCTAAAAATATGTGTGGCTGCACTCTGACAAGTGGGCTACTGGTGTACAGGTACTAAATTAAATGCAGCAGTATTTGCATTTTGTGTTTGGGTACTTAGGCAGATTCTCATCTGCTAAAAATTAGCCTCCCACCATAGACTTTTTGTTGCCCTCATAAGCCACAGCTCAACATCGCGGCTGACAGGGGAAGACAGCAGAGTTGGCCTGAGCTGTTTCCAACAGCATGGCTGCTTCCCAGCTAGTCTGGGATTTTGTGACATGTGGGACAGCATTGTGTCACCCTGCCTGAAGCAACTGCATCAGCTTATGCTGAGCAAGTAAAAAAAAATATTTATGAAATCTCGTGAGGAACTCAGAGTTTATGGCTCTGATCCTGATGTTTCAGGTTAAACCTGCAGTTGGACTGTCCTGATCTTCTGACAGGTTCTGTGAGGTAAGTTCCTGGTTCCCCTGGGCTGCTTTTGGAACAGCTACAAGCACCTATCCCATCACCTGCTGAGCTGTGTGACATAAACAGATGGTCTGAGGCCAGGCATAAATCCCAGCTAACCCCCCAGGTTGTGTTTTTCCTCTGCTTTAGCCATGAATATTTTCCAAAATTACCATGTGATTGTTCATTATACCCCCTCCTAATGGATCAGTTAATTCCTCCAATGGATTGTTGTGTCATTTTTGTGTTCCTTTAAACATGAATCAGACTACAACCTGAAGCCTGACCACAGTTATGCTTTAGGGCATGACTGTACTACACGGTCTCCTTGAATCATGTTTTTCTGATTACTACACCACTGTTTGCCACACTTCCTCATTTTATCTTGTTCTTATAGGTATTTTCTGCAAAATTAGGGTTCTGATCACAGATATTCCCTTCTGGTTTTCACAGCCTCTGTGAAAACCTGGACCATTTGTCTCGGTTTTAACTTTGTACCCTTCTCTTCTGTTTCATATATCATTGATTTAGGAAAATGTACCAGCTACACATGTACCAGTACACATGTACTGGGTTACATTATTCATCCCTCATGCAATGAGGATTAAATGTGAAGTCTCCTCTTTCATATCAGAGGAACCCACTTATGGCGGTAGATCTCTTATGAATCATTTCGGGTGCCTCCTTCGGGACTGATTCCTGGAGAGATACCCATTCAGTTCTCTCAAAATTCAGATTGCATTGGTAGTGCAAGATCCTGGAGTACATGCTTAAAATTATCCTGGTCACCCATATTAGGATTCTCCCTTGAATTATACTCCTATCCCTGTTTCTGGTCTCTCTCTACTCCACTCACCACAAAAAGTCTGCATCAACTCCTACTCTGATTTTTAACTTCTCCCCCTTAAATGTATTTCATCATGTAAATTACCTAATAAACAAAGAAAAATTATTATAATGAAACAAAAACAACAGACAGTCCCCACTCTGCTCTGTATGCTCTCTTTCTGTTCATGATTCCTGCTAATGAGCAAAACTGGTGGGTTTATATTTCTCTGACAAGATAATTTGTGGCTCAGTGTTTCCTGCACTGCCTGAGCACATTTGTCATAGTCCAGAGTCCACTACACTTAGACAGGAATGTCATGGGAAAAGCAAGTGAATTATAGTTTGACTTAGGTTAAGGTTAGACCTCTAAGTTGGCAGAAAGATAAGTCCTGGGTAAACTAGACAGCTGTACTCAAAATGGACAACCGAAGTGCCGAGGGGACCTTAAAAAAAAGAAATCTGTACAGCTCCTAGAGTTAACCTTTACAAGGCTACAGAAGTACTCAGGAAAATGTGCGGGGTGGATGAGGAATAAGAAAGGTGAATCACAGTGCAGGACTAGATTGCTTAATCCACATCCTCAGATAACACAGAGGAATTAAGTCTCTGGTGACTAAAGCGTGTTGCATCTCAGAACTGAAAAGCATATGCAATTCCTCTTGAAGTAAACAATAAAATCGGGAACTAAATGAAGGGAGAAAGAAGATCAGATTTTGCTTTCAGGTCCAGTTTCCATTACAAAGCTTGGAAAGAGTACCTAGGACATGAAATGAGGAAAGAGGCACAAAAAGTCTGGAATTCTGTCAGTAATTGTTTTTTGCTGGAGAAAAATCTGAAAACAGATATGATAAAGTGCTGACAGACAGAGCCCAGATGCTTGGGTCAAAGCATTATAGATGAATTTAAGGGATTGTAATTACAACAATATGAGGTATTTACATATGAATATGCTGATTCAGGCAACAACAGGGAGATTGACTAACAAATAGTACCTACGTAGAGAGGTGTGAATATGAATAAGGGAGTGAATAAGAACTTATGAGCTGTTATTGATCATCAAGTCCTTCCTAGAAGATCTGCAGATCACTCACCCATTAAGAGATTTATTCCTCAAAGAAATAAACATACATCTACAAAGAACAGTCCATAGATCAGTTAGGTATCCAAGCTATTATTATCATCAATGGAGATCAAGTGAATATATAAAATGAAATACAGGCACACAGCTGGCCAAATTTAGGTTATGCCTACTTTGATTTTCTGCCCAGAATGCAATACTTAGCCATATGTTTCTGATAACATCCTTAAGAGAAATTTTTAGGAGATCTCTTAAAAGGAAAGATGTCCATCTTGGTTCAAACCTAAAAATGATTTACCTAAATGGTAACTGCACTAATTAAACTTACTGTTATCCTATCCCTGTAAAAGAAAAGTTCACTGCAAGTTCACTGCAACTACTGAAAAAAGAGTCAGGTCAGCTCCATTTCCAAAGTTTGATGGTTTGGCAATGAGTGACAAGTTTAATTCTCCCTGGTAAACTGCAAGAGAAACTCTTTATGGTGGGAAATGGGACAAAAATGAGCAGAATTTGGGACTTGACCCATTAGAAAGGTTAACTGCAAGTTTACAGAGTCTCAGTTAGGTTTACTTTCACTCCATATCTTATGAGTTGTTTTCTTTTTTTGTTTGCTTTTTCTTTTTTTGTTTGTTTGTTTTTGTTTGTTTTGTTGTTGTTGTTGTTGTTTTGTTTTGTTTTTTTCTTCTCCAGCTACTAGAATGCATCATTGGTGTATTATTCAGCCAACATCTGACAACAAACCACACATTATAGCAGCTATTTTAGGAAAATATTTAAATATTTCCTGCTGTAACTGAAGGAAATGGGTGCTTTCATTACATTCCTAACTGAGAGTTTTAGCACAGCCTCACAGCAGAACTCCAGGATGTCTTCTTTAGAGGAAACAAAATACAAAATAAAATATAGCTGTTATAAACTGTTAATTATAGTTTATAATAGTAATAATCCCAAAGAACTTGATCATTACTGTAGTTAATGATCAATTTGTTAGGATTTAACTGCCATTACTTCCATCTAAGGATACCTAATTAGCAAACCAGTCATTAAATAATAGTAATGACTAATTATTCAAGGATTAAAAGCTTAAATATAAATAAAAGTGAGATCGAGACTCTTAAAATTAATGTGTTAATGTACCCCTTCTTCAGCTTGAGTACAGGCTACATCCTTTCCTTATGACTAACTGACTTTCTATAGGGTTTTAATTCCCTCTAAATTAGTTTCTTTTAAAATAATCTCTCCAGATGCCATTGCACATACATATTGGCCATTGCTTCATAAGCCCAGATCTTTCCATTTAATAGAGTCCCTTCAATAATGCTAAAATTGTTAACTTTTTTTTCAGTGTTCAACATGCTTTTTGGGGAGTTTTTTGATCTTGTATTCTGTATTCCTGGCCACATCAAATCAAGCTGCCTTCAATTATCATGAATAATGCTATTTCCTATGTAAAATATCAAATGTACTTACACAACTGTATCAGGAAAGCCAATACAAAGCAAATATATCCTGGTCAGCTTGAACCTTTTAGTTAGTGCAGAACCAGGTGCTCTGTGTGTGGTAGCAGAATGACAATGGTAGAAAAGACAAAGGCAGGATAGGCATAGTTTGTCTTAATAGAGAAAACCTGGATGCATAGACATAGTCCAGCTAGGATAAATATACACAAATACATGGATTTATCCAGCACACAAAATGTAGAGTGTCTGCAGGCCACTGAAGTCTTACAGATAGAGATGAATGTAATTTAAGTAGGGCAAAATATATTCGCCAGGTTGCACATCAGTTTACTTTTAACTTGTGTCTATTTAACAGAACCTATCTGCTTTACCAATGAACTATAAATAAACTACACAGTGTTTCCACAAGGGACCTCTCAGCCAGAGCTAAAGCAAAGTTAAATTTGACAAACCAGGAAATTGCATCATTTGTCCTGAATCTAGCTACAAAGATAATGGTAAACTACGTAACTTTGCTATTTAAACATGATGGCTGAATAACCCCAAGATTAATTTGTACTTCATAAATGGTTCCAAGTGCCAAGGCACTGCAGGGAGACAGCTAATATATCAAGAGAAAACCATTGTGCAGGATTTGTGCAATCCTTCCTTCTTTTCCTGAATTATTCTAAAGTATTTCAGTGGGAACATTTTGTGTCCACGAGTATAGTTTCCCCTCACTCTTTTTTTAATATAATATTTGTTCAATAAACCCCAGGACATACTCTGTTTATAGAAATTATAATTGTTCTGTTGAAGTCAGTGAATCTATAACTTCTTAGTCTAGTTTTTAACTTAACCCTGTGAGAAATCCTATTGAAATGACACATCGTTTTTTCCACGTTTCTGTTCTTGGGACTTTTTGTAGCAGAAGTATAATTTACCATGTTTAATGATACAAATGAACTAAAGGGAAGATCTATGTTTTCTTTATGAATCTGGAGTTAATGTTTCCAGCAGCAGAAGGTCATGTTTCAGCTGGTCAGTAAGAACATACACACACACAAGTTTGTCCTCTTTCAGCAAGATTCTGATTATTAAGCCTCCCTAGCTGGGTTTCATGTGAACAAATGTAGACACAAAACTTGTATCAATTATATTGCCAAAATACCTATATTTTTTCTATATTGGCTAGAGTAAATAATGCAAATGAACCCATATCTGTATTTCCAAAAGAAATTCTATTGATCAAAGACAATGAAGTAAATTTGATCTACTTTCTTTCTGTTTTAAATTTTACTTGCTCAAAGTTAATTCTGAGATATTATTGGTGATATAGGAAAGAAAGCATGAATACCAAATAAAACCTCTACTTTATTCTTGTGGCCCTGAACTGTAGCTTTTTGTTCCATGCTGGCTTGTGGAAGCTCCAGACTGCTCCAGACATTGAAAAAGTTTCAGAAAGAGGCTTTAGTGGAATGACTCCATGTTTACATCACAATCAGCTGGCAGGTACAACCAGCATGTGTGGTGCTGACATTTGGTGAAAAACAGTCACAAAATCATGCTTGCCTCTGATGAGTCTATTAGCTCTTATGTGTGAAAATAACTAAAAACCCCTAAGTTTTCTAAATTTGCTGTTTTAATTGTAAGGAGGCTGTGTGCATTTGAACATTTCTGTTTTAAACAATTTTCATGACATTGTGCCATCCTCACATCTTCTGCCTGTACTGCATTTGCTAGGGGCTCAGAGAAGGAAAAAAAGATCCTTTCTTACTCTAACGATGGATTTGCAGATTTCTATTCATCAGTGCTCAAAATGGAGTTTTATTCTGGTTGTAACGAAGAGTCAGGTTTCTAATGGAGTGCAGAGCATTTGGTTCTTTCTGAGTGGTCTGTGGTATTATGGCAATTCAGCACCATTAGCATTCACTGCTACAGGGAAGAGAGAACTCTTCTACATTCATTGATCTCCATCTGATATGCTTAATGAAAAAATACATAGAATATGATAACACTGCCTTAAGGAACAGAGGTAATTACTCAGTTTCTGTGTGTTGAGAATAACTTGCTTCTTTCTTTGGTACATATGAGAAAAGGAGAATGCTATAAGCACATTTACTCTTACTTTTTTCCTTCCCCCTATCCCCCACAATTCTTACCCCTTCAAATAAAATATCTTAACCACCTTCTGGTCTTCTGTGACCAGGTGTTATTGAACTGTGATATATGAAACAAGGAAAATGTGAGTAGTAACTAACTGGTGAAGGACTCTGGGTTGCTATGGCTGCTCTGCACAACAAGGTCGGGGTGTTTTCCATCATGCTGTAAGGAAACAGCAGGCTTTAAGCCTTTCCTTCTTGTGCTCACAGATTCCAGAATGCTTCTTTAAGTCATTAACAATTCTCTCCAGTGGTTTTGTGCACTCCACAAGTGTTCAAAGCTCTGTTAACATGCTTGCTTTTGAGCACAAGCCTCAAAACACTCTCTATGATTCGGAAATCTCTTTGCCAACAGGACCAGTACATCAAGGGATGTGATTCTCCCTCTCTACTCTGCTCTTTTTAAGTCTCCTCTCAGTAGTTCTAGGAAGGATGTGGAGCTTCTTGAGTGGTCCAGAGGAGGCCACAAAGTTGCTCAGAGGACGGGAGTCCTTCTGCTTTGGATCCAGGCTGGGAGAGCTGCCGGTGTTCACCTGGGGAAGGCTCTGGGAAGACCTCAGAGCTCCTACCAGTGACTAAAGAGGCTCCAGAAGGGCTGGAGAGGTACTTGGGACAAGGGCATGGAGGGACAGGACTAAGGGGAAGGGCTGAAAACCAACAGTGTGGCAGTGTATTAGATACTGGGAAGGAATTATTTTTTGTGAGGGTGATGAGTTGCCCAGGGAAGTTTATTCTTGGAATAACCAAGAATAAACCCCCCAGGAAGCTGGGGTTGGATGTGGCTTTGAGAAACCTGATCTGGGGAAGTTGATCATACCCATGAATTCAATTGTCTCTAAATTCCCTTCCAACACAAACCATTGTATGACTTCATGATTCAGTAAAACTGCTGTGGATGGGAGAAGCACAAAACACAACACAAAAGGTAAATGGCTAGACTCATAGTAAAAACTGAGTTTCTCTCATCCTTCCCAAAGATGTTTTTGTTTCCATTCTCTATTTATATGATAAACTTTGGATTTTGGTATATACCACAGCCACACAGGACAGAGAAGCAGCCCAGGTGAAATGAAAACCAAGGAAGTGATTTGCCAGGTCTTGTCATAAGAGACCTTCTAACTTCATGTAGTGCTGAGCTGAGATTTCCTTTAGAAGACTGAAATATTTTTAAGGGAGGTCACCTTTAGCAAAATCTTCAGAGCAGATTCCTCTCCCTGCATATATGCTTGGGAACTTGGATTCATTATCAGAACATGAGACTGATACGGGTTGAGAGGTGAGGAAGTTATGGGTGGGAGTTTCCTTGAGAATGGGCAGCTACATGATCTCAGTGAGTCTTACTTTTTCTCCAGTGTCTTTTACTACCCAGAACACAAATAACAGAGATTAAAGGGTAAGAATACGTCATGTGTATCCCTGTTTGTCTCTCCTTAAAAACATTGTTTTGTATTCAGTACTTGTATTCAGTTACAAATAGGCAGATTCAGCAAAGCTTCAGCCTAACTTCACTTAGTGCAAAGGCCACCAACTTGCCTTTTGTATAATGGGCTAACTCGGGAACCTACAATCATCACCTCAGCTTTAAGGACCCATAATCTTTCTAGGCTGAGGATGAAGCCATCAGGCTTCACCTCTGAAAGAACAGGGAGCAATGAATGATCCCTGGATATCTGGTAAAGAAGAATTGCAGCACTAAAATGACCCAGGTCCCCAGTTAGAGGTCGTTAAGCCCTGCTGATAACACATATGAGTATGATAAAGTGAACAAGGAAGTCAGGCTGGTCATAAGATGAAGAAGAAAGAGGAACTAGTGAGACAATCAGAAGGTAGGACTAAGAAAACTGACCTAAACAGTTCAGAAGAGTTAATGCAAAAGGACAACATGGGAAACAGACAAGTCATCATCATTGAAGACTAAAACCAGAAATATAAGAAAGTAGTCTTGAAATCTCAAACTCATTCTAATAAACAGCTTCTTTCTGTGAGGGCAATTTGACCTCCATTCTCTTCTTTAGCAGTCTGAGTTTGAAGTACAAATCGAATCTCTCCTGTACGGATGTGTCTCTGATTTCAGAGAGGTGCAGATGCAGAGGGAAAAGCTGCCAGATGTGAGAAAGACAGTTTTATATATGGAAATTCCTCCTCCAGGATACCTTTTTGGAAAAATTGACCAGGCAAGAAAAAAATCAAAAAAGAGGCCCAAAGAGTTTTAGGGACATTATTCAACAATTCATCTGCCCTCCTGGCAAGTAGACACAAAATTCCATGTCCTACTCCCTACTCATGCTGTTCTAGACCCAGAATAGTAGGAGTTATGTGAATCTGAGTATTTGTACCAGGACCACGTCATTTTTCACTCAAAACCCTAACTGGTTTTCACAACTAGGATGGGTGGGGACTCTGAGCAATCTGGTCTAACGGGAGGTGTCCTTGCCAATGACAGGGGGTTGGAACTAAATTATCTGTAAGATTCCTCCCAGCCCAAACCACCCAAACCATTCTGTGGTTCCAAGTACATATGAGAGGTGAGCCTGTTCAGCATGGAGAAGAGAAGACTGAGAGGGGACCTCATTAGTATTTACAATTACCTGCAGGGCCCAGGTTCAGCTCCAGGGACCCAGCAATGGCACCAGAGGAATGGACAGGGACTGAGCCCAGGAATTTCTACCTGGACGTGAGGCAGAACTTCTGTCCTGGGCAGTGACTGAGCCCTGAACAAGTTATTCATAGAGGGTGTGGAGCCTCCCTCACTGAGGATATTCCCTCTTGACACAATCCTATGTCCTGTGCTCTGGGATGGCCCTGCTTGAGCAGGGAGATTGGACCAGATGACCCACTGTGGTGCCTCCAATTCTTAACCACTCTGGGTGGCTCTGTGTGTGATTTGCCAAGGCACTGTCTCAAACACCACACATCAAGCTTGGCCATTCATCCTGACAACGTACAGGAGCAGCAGCACACTCCGAAGATGTGATAAATATTTTTTAGTGTCCCATTACTGCGTAGCCATCTGCTATTTATTGCAATTTTTCAGACCATAATGCATCTATCTGATATTTATATAGATGTTGCTTTTGTTACCATAAGAAGTGTATTGTAACTTAATGTGGCATTAGCTTAATGTTCCATTAAAACAGAGTGCTGGCAAGTGTATGCATGTGCATATGTATATCTAAATCACTATTTTCCTACTCATGTTGAGGCAGTGCTGAGAAGTCACACAGATACTGAAATTCTGCTAGACAATATTTTCAATACTGAAAGAAAATAATTTGTTTGTGCAAAGCCACTCATTTCCCTAATTACAATCACTCCTACTGTAAGAGGAAATTGATAATTGAGTACAGCAGGAAATAAAAAGACAAGAGTTTTATTGTCTGTTCCATTTTTACTAGTATTATTAACTTGTTCCTATCCTTGGACCACCACCACCAACAACAACAAAAATCAAGGAAAATAAGTCTCTGATTGGTTTCCCCAAGTGTGAAATTATATCAGGCAGAAACTGTGAAACTGTATATATTAAATACCAATATAAATGTTTCTTATCCCAGGTTTTCAACAGAGACAAAAGAGAGAATTCCCACGAAAATGCCTGCACTCTCTGTGAGGCATTTAAACTAGCCAGGATTGTAAAGGAGATGCTTACCTGTTTTAACCACTTTTGAAATTCATAACAGTACAGAAAACCTTGGATGAAGCAAACTAAACTAAGAGGCTGGTTAAGGTGTGTCAGGTATCCAGGAGACAAGAACCTCTCCATAACTCTGCCAAAGCTGTCAGAAGGACTTTGACTGATGTGTTTTCAGGCCACGCATGTAGGCACTGAGCAGTGTGAGGATTTCAGGTGCCCCCGGGAAGGAGCAAATACTGCTCTATTATCAGTAATACCCTGTGTATAGCTCAGACTGCCAGCAGATTTTACAAGTGAGCTGTGAAACATGATGGTGAACACTGGGCAGGCTGAGCTGAGTGAGTGTTTCAGACTATCAGGTGCCCTAAGCAGTGAATGCACTAATGTCAAAGTAACCTTGAAAATGTGTGTTTAAATATGTTAACCAGAGAAAGACCTGCAGAAATGCCACAAAATATCAAAGGAGAATAAGACTACATAAATGCAATCTAAGAGTTTCTTTCCTTATGGAAACGGGGGTTTTTTGGGTGGTTTTGTTGTTGTTGTTGTTGTTTTCTTCTCTACAGCCCTCAATGTATTCTATCAAGCCACAGAAATAGTGATTCATTGCACTGATTTACCACTTGCTGAGGGATGCTGCCAGTTTGACTTTTCCCATTCACTCCTGGGCTGACCTCTTTATTGAGTTAACAAATGCATAAAACTAGAATAATAAATCCATGAATCACTCCCATAAATGTAGCTCAGTACAAGGCAAAGCTGTGCTGGTGGTACTGATCCCCCACAGCACTATAGACATCTGTTGTTTTTTTTCTCTAGGAAGCCCCCTTTCTTTTTTTTCTTTTTTTTTCTTTTTTTTTTTTCATGTGTTATTTGTAGACATTGGATCTTGGCAATCTGAGGCTCATCCCTATCTCTCTCCATGTGCAATATATCATAGGATGGGTTCATATCTTTGTATCAGGA
Organism: Riparia riparia; assembly: GCA_020917445.1. Classification (NCBI taxonomy): domain Eukaryota; kingdom Metazoa; phylum Chordata; class Aves; order Passeriformes; family Hirundinidae; genus Riparia; species Riparia riparia. The sequence goes on along the minus strand of JAIXNV010000017.1, from coordinate 1,199,397 downwards.
CTTTGGGACCCTCAAGTTGTAGTGGTCTGTCACACAGCATTTATGGGACCAAAATAGTCTTGGTGGCTTTAAAGCCCATCAAAATCCTACAACACAGCAGTGTCAGCACTATGTGGGGGTCACATATGGAACTCAGGGAGGAAATTTTGCACATGGGAGACATAGATCATTCGGGTTGGAAAAGACCTTAAAGACCATCTAATTTCATCTTGTTTGCCATGGACAGCAGCACTTTCCACTAGATCAGGTTACTTGGGCCCCCCCATCCAACCTGGCCTTGAACACTTCCAGAATGGAGATGAAACCTCATCTCTGTGAACAAACCACTGCTTCAGACCAGTGCTGATGGTGTATTGCACTGGTGAGCTGCAGCTCTGGACAACCCTGCAACTAAAAATCTCATTTCCGGATGGCAGGACTTTTGTTTTGTTTAGAGATTGTGTGTTGCACTGGTGAACTGCAGCTCTGAACAACTCTGCAACTAAAAATCTCATTACAGGATGGCAGGACTTTTATTTTGTTTAGAGACATGCTGCAAGGGCTCTATTTTTAAAGCCCACTTAGAATGATGGTGAATTTATTTGTGTACATGGTAATGAAAAAAAAAAAAGTTACCTCATTTCTAAGCAAAATGTAGTCCATTTGCAATTTCATTTTTCTGTGCCAACTCTGTAAATATGATTTTCATATATATAAAAAGAACATTGATGATTAACCCAGAGATTAATTACTACTACAAGAGTGATATATCCAGACAAGTGAAGATCAGATTTCCATGGTGCTCTGCTGTGCTGCACATCATGTCCTTACATTTTGGGCAGCTGAAACACAGATTTTTTTTTCCCAAGGGGAAATAGGAAAATTAATAGCAGGAAGTCACACAATAGGCCAGTGCCAGGGGTATGGCCTCAGGGTCAGGGCTGGTCTCCTAAAGATGTGTGGTTCTTTCTGAGTGTGAAGAACAGAAGGTACAACTGATATTTCACCTCCTCAAACCAAGCAGAGAAACAGGGGATGCTCCCTCTCTCACTGGGGGAAATTTCCCCTGATTCATGTTGTGGAAGCAAACTTTTTGTGCAGGGCTGTCCTGAAAGAAACAGAGAGAGCTGATAGGGAGGGAGATTCAGAAGAGGGTATGGGGAAGAACTGGAGAGGCGAGGGAGAGGCGAGGGAGAGGCGAGGGAGAGGCGAGGGAGAGGCGAGGGAGAGGCGAGGGAGAGGCGAGGGAGAGGCGAGGGAGAGGCGAGGGAGAGGCGAGGGAGAGGCGAGGGAGAGGCGAGGGAGAGGCGAGGG
>JAIXNV010000017.1:1168232-1192524 GCA_020917445.1 Riparia riparia | reverse complement strand
AAAAAAAAAAAAATCCACAACTAATTATTTGTGAATAGGCTTCCAGGGGGACCTCCAGCAGGCACTTATCATGTGAATGTGTGATTCCTGCAGATCACTATTTCTTCTCCCTTTGTTCTTGTTCAGCTCATCTGGAAAATTGCGCTATTTTTCTGTAATAGTGATTTGCTGGGCTTGGTTTATTTTTCTTGGGAAACAAACAAGTATAGCCTAGTTGAACAGACTGCAGAAGTTCATGGATCTTATAACAGCAGCACAGGACCTTGAACATCCATCCACTACTGTCTTGTAATTTGTAAAAAAATTAGGTGAAAGACACTCACTATTCCCAGCAATTGCAGGAATTTCAGTTATCTCCTTCAGGCATCAGGTCATTGGAAAACTCTAACTGTAAACTCTTCTTTGGAGGGCTGTAAGCTTCAAACCTGTGTCAAGAACAAAGAAGATGAAAAAGAACAGTGGCACTTGGAGGACTTTGGCCACGTGATATTCCTGATACCCCTACATTCCCCCTGACTCTCCAGCCCTGCAAGGACACCCCTATAGCCCCTCTGAGGTTGTGCTGGATATTTATCCCTGCCCTTACATGCACTCAACTTGGGCATAATTGTGCCAAATGTCTCTGAGCTGGGCATGCCATAAAATTCAGATGCAGATAACTTTACAAATATATGGCTGACTGTTTGGAATGGAATACTTTGCTCAGTGCTTGTCAGTGGGGTTTATGGCCAGAGTATTTCTTTCTCACAGTTTACCAGGAGCATTCAGGAATCTTCTTGTGTCCTTGCTAATACTGAACAAGTAGATGCTATCATTTGTTATTTATTAATTTGTTATTTTATTTTTATTTCTTCTGGGGCAAAAAATCTCTGCATAACAAGTTGACATAAAATTTAAAATGCACAGGGGGAGAACTGTAAGTTAACTTTATTGCCCGGATTTAGTTCCAGCCCTTTGCACCGAGTCCCATTTGCATACATCAGAGATTCCTGGACTGTGTGTGTGTCCAGGTCACTTATTCATTATTATAATTTATTTCTAGCACAGCAATACCTCGAGGCCCCAGGGAGAGGCAGTTACAGATACATGCATATAATGAAAAGAGAGTTCTTGCCCTGAATTGCTCAGTGCAGAGCTGCCTACCTCAAACAAACAGCATCCCATGCAGAGATGCCAGAGCTGCCTCTAAATGAAATGATAGATTTGTGTGGTATAGTATAATGCCATGCAGAGACACTCTCAGTTCTGGAAGCAGTGTAGTTACATGACTACAGACCTATATCTGGGCTAAATTTGCAGCAAATAATGTATAATCTGACAGCTACAATGCTTCCAGTTTTAGTTGTCTCTGAAAGTGCATTTTCCTGTGCATATCTGTTCTTTAAATTGGCTGCCTAAACAAAATGGGTAAAATAACAGCTAAAAGTTTAAAACTGTCACACTCAGGGGAGAGTGCAAGGGTTTTTCCACTGTGGCTTTATCTGTCAAAGTGGGATAATGTTACATCTAAATATGCCTGTCTTCACTAAGGAGAGAGAAAACAATGAAATCAAAAAAAAAAAAAAAAACCCCACAACCAAACCAAAACACACACACACAAAAACAAACAAACAAACAAACAAAAAACCCACCAAAAAAAACCCACACAAAAAAACCCCACCCAAACCAAAACAAACAAACAAACAAAAAACCTCACCACAAAACGATACAAAAACCTGACAACCCCTCCCCCCTATCAAACCCACAACCCAAATCCAATTTATCTAGCTTTAATCAGTCATATATTTTAAATTCTCACACCTTGCACACAGAGGTAGACCTGGCTAGAATGAATTATTCAGAGTAGTAATGAGCTTGTTACAGTATGAAATAACACTAGATGATGATTTTTTTCTTTCTTTCTTTATAAAGTACTTTACTACGGGCAGGAATTAGTGCAAGAAATTCCCATGATCTGTGCTGTACAGTCAGATTACATTAACACACTGGTCCCTTCTGACTCTAAGTCATACTTAAGTCCATTAACTTAAGTATGAAGTTAGAAGAGAAAGGGAGATAAAACTTGGCAGTGGAAGTAATTGATTTTTTTCAGGTAAGAAATAAAATAAATCAGAACAGCAAACATCACTTAGGATCAGCATGTTTGTTTGTTTGTTTGTTTATAATGTTCAGCAGATTGAAACACTTTACTTTGGGTTAAGTATCCAAATCAACCTGAGGTAATCTGATTAAATTCCTTTAAGAACATGTTTAATAAAAGCACGGGTGGAATTTCTAACGCCCAGGGGCAGATGTGAAGGGTGCCCTAGGAAGATGGGAAAATTATAGGATTTCTAGTCCCTTTGAGGAAATTTTTTGTCAGCTTGATCCTCCCATCTCTTCCTTATCTATGTGTTGGTATGGGGTTTTTTTGTTTTTGTTTTTGCTGTTTTTTTTTTTTTTTTTTTTAATTTATTTTTCACTTTTATGTAAAAATATAAGCATTACACCTTGTTTTGTGTTTACAAGCACATTTGAGGGCTATATTTGCAAAAACAAGCTCAAACAACATAATGATCATTGTTACAGGATTTACTTGATGTTATTAATGACAATATGGAGCGGCTAAACAAAAGTCAGAATAAGGAATATTGCATAAAAAGATTGCAAGGGTCCTCAGTCTCTGATATTATGTTCTGTTTTGGAATGAGAAAAAATAAATCAAATGTCTGAGATTCTATGAGATGCTATATTCTGAGCTACAAGTATTAATTACATCTGTATTTTACCTACTCTGATAATTCTCTGATATCTCTCTCTTTTGGGACTTCTAGCATAACAATCAATTTCAAGGGGTTTGAATCTTTCCCCATCCTCAGAATTCAGTTTATTTCCCCAAAGGCCAGGTGTATTTGAAATGAAGATGCCAAACTAAAAATAATTAATTAAATAGGCAGAATTAACAATAAAGAGCAAGTTAGTATCTTCCTTTTCCCCATGGCTAATTTTTTTCCCCCCAGAGGTCATAAAAACTGCTGAAGCAATTATCATCCTGTTACATTCTGGAAGAACATTTTAAAATAATTTAAAAAGTAATCTGTTTTTTTAACATAATTACTATCATTATATTTTTTACATGGCAGTGAACTAAGAGATAAGTACCTTCCAAATCAATAAATATCTTAGCCTGAGGCCCTAGAACTTTATCTGTGAAGTGTTTATCTCACTAATCCTCCCTAGAAAAACAAAATAATTATTGTCTAATGATGGTAGATGTGAGATTTCTGTTTCAATTACTAAGCAGGATGTGAAAATATTTTTTGATATTAAAGGAGTATCTGCTGAACCTGGTTGGAAATGGAGTATAAAGTGAAATATGGGACATAAATCCACTGGGTGGTGGGGTTTTTTTGGTTTTGGTTGGTTGGTTGGTTGGTTTGGTTTCATTCAGTTTGGTTTGGTTTCCTGTTGTCCACAAAATAAGACTCAACATAAGAGTTTGGCTCCCTCCATGAACCTTGCAGGAATCATTCCTCTGCTGTTAGTCAATCAAGCCCCTGGGGAAGGAAAAATCCCATTTACTAATAAGATTTCAAGGGTCGACAAGGGAAGACTTTTCATTATAATAGTCTTGTTTTCTGAGAAATGGTTAAAGACTTCCCAAGGTGAAGTACTGAGAGATAAAATCTCTTTCTAATCTCCAGGAACTGGCACTTTCTTTTATTAATATTGCTTCCCCACTATGGGCAACAACTCTGGAAAACGCACAACACATGCCTGACATTAGGCACATTTTCAAAATGCATTGATTTCCATGACATTCGAGCATGTGTCTAAGGAAAAATTATGATTCCTTCTCCCCCATGGGAAAATAAATTATCCACTGATTTAAACTTCATGCCTACATATCAATAAATAATTTAAGTTCAAAATCCCTGAAAAGGTATATAAATAATAATCTCATTCCCTGTGCATATTTCAAATTTCATTTTCAGGGCCGTTGCTATTAACAGCTACTAATGGTTTCATAGAATAATTAAGGTCAGAGGGGACCTATGAATATTATCCAATCTAGCCTGATACTAAATGCAGGCTTAATTAAATCAGGTTGCACAGGACCTTGCCCACTTGTGTTCTGAGAATTTCCAAGGATACCAATGGAATCCTATTATTACTATTATTACTTTTGGTTTTGTATGTTGTTGTTTTGCTATTAAAATGGCATATTGCAAAAAATGAAGTAGAAGTTGAGACACCGAACACTCCCAATTCTGTCATCACTGCCCCTGTACAAATTTTTAATCCATCTTTTAAGTGGGATCTTATCCCCAAATATGCAGTAAAAAAATTGTTATTCAAATCAATATAACTGGAGAAAAAAAAAAAAAGGCATTGTGTCATCTGGAGCCGCTCAGAGAGTGCCAACCCTAAGGCAATTATGCATTTAGAGGTCTTTTCCCTCCCTGCTCCCTTCCAGGTAACTGTAAGGACATGATATTCTCAAACTCATGGCAAACCTCTCCTTCCCAAGAGGGGTGGGTGAAGTGGGTGATGAGGGTAAGAAAGAGCAGGCTGCAGAGGATCTTTAGGAAGAATATAAAGGAGGAGAGGGAATCCAGAAAAATTCTTGACTGGAATACCAGTTAAAACCAGAACACACCTAAAAGCTTGAAGACAGAGATATTCATACCATTTTTTGCCATTGTATCCGTTTTTCTGATGGGTGAGTGTGGGAGGACGGATTGTAAGAGAATAGGGATAGTACGGTCGGCAATCTCTCCCAATGAATTGCAGCTGTACTGATTGCCAAAGAGTGGGAACAGCCTCACCCATTGCAAGGTTACAGTCTAGGTCCAAGGAGCATGGATGTTATAAAAGAGTGAATTGTCTGGTTGAGTGTTAGTTGGAGTCTGTTGGTTTGGCTGTGAGGAGGAAGAGTCAAGTGGTTCTGCAAGGGACAGATAAGGTAAGATCCTCTGAGCAACAAACAGGGTTGTGTGTCTGCATAAGGGATAGGAAGGAGTTAGCTGCTCCTGCAGAGGAAAGGGTACAGAGAAGGAATCTGTGTTATATAGAGCTGCCCATGGGGAGGGTACAAAGAAAAGGTCAGTGCCCTAAGAGGTTACTAACTAGCTGATGCTTGGAGTCGTTGTCAGTGTCTGTCGTACCACCTCCATCAGGTGATGGGTAGAAACAGGGGATTAATCACCACCAGCAGGATGCTGCTGCAGATGAGACTCAAGTACAAGGGGGAGATTCTGATCAGGAAAATGGAGAAAGAGGCTGATTTCCTTACTGACTGATGGGAGCTGGTACTGGCCAGCATCCTGGAGAAGTAGTAAGTCAGAAATCAGGGACACCGGTGGTCAGATTCACCAAGGAAAACAGTTTCTAAATAAAGACTAAAAAATATGAGTGAGAAGTTGGCTTAGGAAAAAGAGATTGGAGCAAAGGATTGAGAGAACACCTATAAAATCTGTAAGGATTATTACACAAACTATTCAATTTAAAGTTTGTTTTGTTGGGTTTTTTTTCCATCTTAAAATAAGCCATGTGAGAAGGGAAACTGTAGTGGACTAAAAATCACCCACTGATCTAGGAGCCACATCAAGCAGCGTCCTCATGCTCTCCTGGGCCTATCACAGAAACCAGACACTATTTCCATTTCTTTAAATCCTACTGCTGCAGCATTTTATAATCCCATTCTATTGTTCTGCTTCTCTGTCATCATTTTACTCTGTAAAAATCGGACAGGGGATATATTTACAGAACTTTTTGTTCCTAAAGTAGTGCAGCTGTAAGTTATTCCTGAGCATCTGCTATCAGATTCTGATGGATGTCCTGAGCTGTTTGGTAATCTCTGTGAAGTCAAAATTGAATATGCTTTTTCACCCTGTTCTAGTCCAGCATTAGCACCAATCTCATCCCTTATATCTTCATCTCCTTTCAGCTGTTCACTCTTGAATGACTCCCAGATCTGGTGTTTGGGGGGGTGTTTTTTTGCGGTGTTTGTTTTGTTGTTGTTTGTTTGGCTTGTTTTTGGTTTGTTTTGTTTTTGGTGGGGTGTTTTGTTTTGTTTTGTTTTGTTTTATGGGTTTCTTTTTTCTTTTAGTTTTCTTTCCCCTTCCTAGTTCCAAAACAGTATTTCAATTATCATTTTTTTTTTTCCAGAATGATTCTCATCTCTCTCTCACAATCCTAAAATAGGCCCTTAGATATTCAGCCCTCATAACAGCCAGTTTCTTTGTATTGATTTTGAAACAGTTAGATTAAAATAAAAGAATAAATTAATTAGCACTTACAGTTCCAGAATTGGATCTAATGCCTGACTTAACTTCACTCATCTCGTGGATTTTGCTAACTTGTGTAGCAATGCACTTCATTGTGCTTCAAGAACTGAATTGGCTCTTTAATGAGAAATAAAATAAAATAAAAACCTAATTACGTTCCTGCTGTAACTACAGTTGGCAATTCAGCTGTATGTGCATCACTCAAAAACACGCAGTAAAAAAACCACACAGGGGTACTTCTTCCTCCTACAGCATATACTCTGGCGCCCCAAATCCACAGGGATTGCATCATGGCAGACCAGCTTTGTGTCTTGGGGCCTGACTGGAGCATGTTCCATACAAGTTGGGTCTTCCCTGGAATTTTCAGGAAACTTCTGTGTAGAGATGTTGGCTTTGTGTATGACTTACTGTGTACACTCATGGATTCAGAGCTGAGTTCCTGGTGGGTTTTTTGTGAGGTAAATAGGTCCAAAAGAACACCTGACATTCGTGTGACAAACAGTGAGTCAAACTCACCACCCGAGCATCTAAAATCATAATCTATTCTGCATTCCATTTTGATTCCTCTGACGTTTCAGATTATATTTTGCTCAAATGAGGGGCAAACCCACTACTTTAATGCCACGTGGATGTGTGTCACTTTAAGAGCTAGCTCAGAAAAATGCCTTTCTTCCTAAAATTAATTTTCTTATATTAGGACGTGTTTTTGTTTTGACATTACAGGCCTGTGTATGCTGGTAAACTAAATAGAAAGAGCAAGCATAAGTATGCACAAATAAATTTAGCTCCACATGGGAAGTCAGCCATTGATTTTGCTAAAACTGCTGGACTCATCCTGTGCATCTTGCTTTAGTCACTGCAATTTAGGACTCTTGTAAACAACCCTTTCAGAATTAGTAATGGGAATACATCCTTTAATGGAGAAGCAGGGAGCCCAGCAGCATGAATGCCACACATTTTGCACCATCAGGTCTGAGTGGAAAAAAACAGTCCCTCATCATATTTAAGTCACTTGAATAATACTGCTGAAACCAAACCACATTTTCTTACAATATTTTAAGAGATTCATGAGATATAAGTTCTGTGTGGATCTGTAATATGTCTTTTTCCCCAAATCTGTTAAAAAAAAAAAAAAAAAAAAAAAAAAACCCCAAAACAAAACAAAAAAACCACCTCATTTCTTGAAGCACTTCTGTTTTCTGTTTATCTCATGTGATCTGAGAATTATTTCACCCTTTTTCCATGCTGGCAGATTAAAAGATTTAGTACCAATCTAATAAAAAAATGATTAGTATATCCATTCTGCCTGGCAACTTCTTCAAACACGACCGCATATAATCCAATGTATAATCCTGATTAGCAGAGGACATGTTCAAAATGTAGAGGTACCATCTAGCAAGCTGCTGAATGAGGCAATCCTGATGTATCTATCCCTGCAGAATAAGGAAACTCTGTTGGAGACAGTATCTGTTGGCAGGTGGTGAAGAGAACAGGAACATTAAAAGGAAAAAGATATAAAGGAAAGATTAAGCCATAATAACAGAGAAAGTTTCTCTAATAGAAAATCAAGGCACCGCTTTGCATGGTTCCGTTCTGTCTGGGTTGTTCAGGTTGGCATTAAACAATATAAGATTAAGCACTTGTCAGATGAACTAATGAGTTTTGGATTGATTTCTGTCTTCTGAAATGCTACTAGCACTTTTGACAGGTATGATTTATAGGGCATTCTTCGGGCCTGTTCATGAGAAAAGCTGTTTATTTTGGTTGATGGACAGGGTTTCTAATGTTCCCAGTGGAGTGTGCAGATGGCAGGAAGGACAGTAATCTTTGAGGCCATCTCTCAATGTCTAGGGTATGACTCTTATAAATTTGTAATCAGGATCTCAAGAAACTAATGTGGGCAGGCTTCCTCTGAAATTGTTTTGGTGACCTTTGGCCAATATAAGGTTCCCTGAAAAATGTATGTCTGGTACTTCTGCTGTTTAGTAAACGGAGCTTGTGTGGGCAATCAAGATACTTTCCTTTTTAACTGATGTTCCACATATACATAGAGTTTTGCATATTTACAGTTCTCTTCCCTCCAGCTTAGGAGACTCTTCTTTTTTGGTACATTTTATGTCTATGGACATTTAGTGCATGGGTAGACTATGAAAAAAAAAAAGAAAAAAACGGCAGCCACGCGGCATTGGAAACTTAATAGAATCTCTAAGGTATGAAAAAAAAAATCTAAGCAGTTGCACTACTGAATAATTTTTATTCTCATCTGCTGTTCTTGCCATTGATTTTTTTTTCCCCCTATTTGTCTTGCTCATAATTAGATTGTACAGTCTTGCAATGTAGGCCAGCTCTAAGCTGATACGGCTGCATTGACTGAAATAAAATTTAAAAAAAACCCTACAGCAATACAGAGAAAACATGAGCCTGTCTGCCGTCACTTTCTTACTTCTAAAACTAAGTAATAAGTTTGTAAAGAGGGTTTAAAATACATTAAGTAACACTCATATAAGCATCTCCTGGAAGCTTCAGAGGGGAAGAATGATTACATGTGAGTTTAGACCTCTAGGATGGACTGTTTCCACAGCAGTCAGGTGATGAGTGTTGGTGATACCATGCTGAGATGATCCCACAGTTTGACTTAAATTCCAGTCCTGCAGAGATCAGCTGTCAGAAATCTGGCTTCCTAGAACTAGGAATTTAGGAAGTTTGATTTTTGGAGACTGTAAACTGCTGGCAAATTAAACCTTAGGCTTAAAAGTTTGAAGTCTTTGACCTGTTCAACTACTCAGATCCTTTTTGTCTCTTGAGTCCTACTACTAATCTCGAAGATGGGGCATTTCCTCCTCACCCCCCTTTCTCAAGTGTGTGTATGTCTTAAAACAAACCCTAAATTTTCAAGAACACTCTGTCTCTGTATCCTTGTGCCTGTGGGATGATGGTTTTTCCTCAATAAATGCAGAATCCAGATTGAACATCAACAGAGGCATAATGATGCTCTGTTGAAGAGCTGAGACACTGAAGAATTGGCTGCCTCTGTTATCTCCAGAGGCCTTTGGCACAGCTTGGGTTGCTCTTGGGCACATAAGACTTCAACACAGGACAGACAGAGGTGAGACAAAGCCTCTAGAAGACTTGTGTCCTGGATAGGAAGCTGCTTAATATCTGTGATTAAGCACTTAATTCAATGCTTGAACATACCTCTGGGAAGCCTCTTATTTCAGTCCTGGCTGCCACTTTTCCCCCATTGTCCCTTCCCCAGCATGGCCACCAAAAGCATGTTGGGTGATGGAAGAAACACTAACAAGAGTATCAGCAGAGATGGAAACCATGTGGTGGTGTAAAATCAAAATTATATGTTGGTTGTTTGGTTTTAAGGTTAGGTTTTAATAAAATTGTGAAATGGTTTGTTCTGTGTAATCCCCTGTCTTTGTAATGGTTTCAACTTGTTTGTGAGCTGGTGTGTTAAGTTTGTTAAATGTCAATCATTCCTCCCCCCCGACTCCCTATTGTCAGTCTTCCCTCTCTCCCCTTGGGCGCCCTGTCCGTCACTTCAGAGCCCTTCCCTGGATTCTAGAAAGGTCCAGGAGGGGTGTCGAGTGATTGGAGGGTCCCCGGGAAATTCCCCGCCCCGGTCGTGCGGCTGGCTCTCCTCCCCAAAGTTTACGCCCCTTGTTACACCCCTTTATCATCCCATTGGCCGACCTGTTGTCGCCACCCCTTGATCCTCCCCCAAATAAAAGTTCTTGCAAAGCTCTGTTCGGGGCTCTCTCCGAGCAGCTGTCAGCCGCGGCGGAGCTCCGTGCTTGTCGCCCTAATAAATCCATCTTGCTGCCCTGCTCAAGAGAGTTGGTTTCTTTTCTGCCGCCGTGGTCCGACGACACCCGTGCCCGTAGCTGTGTGGGAGAACCAAGTTCCCACGGAGAGGAGGTGGCTCGCCCTGCCTGCCACCCCGATCCTTCAGCACGCTAGCCACAGTGTAAGGCTGAGCTAGCCTGGGGCTGCGCCTTACCAGCATCAAGAGACACTGTGACAGCGTTCCTGGCGCCCAACGTGGGGCCCTCCGGCAACGGTGAGGACCTCATGGCACGGACTGGGGCTTGAGAAGAGCCCGAAGAAGCCCTTGGGCATCACGCTACCCTCGGTAGAAGCGATTTTCCAACTCACTCCCGAGGGCGAAGAGGAGAACTCCAGCACACCCTTGGAGCCCTCTTCAGGTTGCGGACCAGTGACCCCGAGCTTCTCCAATCCCGGGAAGGGGTAAGTGACCCGAGGGGCACTTACTGTTATCGGTCTTCTCCTGAAAAGGGGAAGCCGAAGGGGAAGGAGTCCTTTTTAGGGCTCTGGCTGCGCAGCCCAGGGGGGTAGGGTTTGCCCTATCTTTCTGTAAGAGAACCTTCCCGAGGGTCACCTTTGTTGTTTTCTGTTCTGTACCCTTTTCTTTTGCGGTGGTTCCTCGGTGTTGTTCTTGGGGCCATTGGGTTTTATTTGTTGCGGTCCCCCAAGGAAGTGAGAGGACTCGGTTTTTAGGGACTCTGCGGTTAGCTTGTGTTTAAGATCTTATTTCGCTCGGGTGTTAGCTGGGGGCGACCCTTTTGAGAGAAATGGGTGTAAAGCTCTCAGTCGCTCAAAGGAACGTGTTTCATAGTTTAAGTTCTGTTGTTGAAAATGCCCACTTAAAAATATCAGCGGGCGAGTTGAAGTGGCTGGTCTGCTGGCTTTTTTTGCATTTCCCTCAAGTCACCCCTGATCAAGTCTTCACGGCTCAGTTTTGGAGCAGTGTAGAATGGAAATTATTTCAATTGGCAGGATCAGGGGAGAAGAATTCCCAAAAATATTTCAATTTGGTGGCGCAGCTGAGCGCTGCATTAAAAAGGCAAAAGGAAATGCAAAAGGGGCCAAGTTGCGGACAGCCATCCCCTTGTTCCCCTAACCCCTCTCCTAGACCCTCTCGTCCCCAGAAGGGCACTCTGAAAGGGGCGACAGGCTCCCAGCCTGTCCGCTCAGGCTCCTTCAGAATGCCTGGATCCCCCCTCCCGGGCAGTCTCGGCCAGACTGCTCGGGGTCCCTCGAACCACCCTGGCCAGGTGGCTCGAGATTTTTCCCTATCCCCTTCTTCCCCAGTTCAGAGACTTAATGTTCGGTTCAGTGTTAATAGAGAGAATCAGTCGCAAAATGGCTTCCCCTCTCTCCCCCAGCCCTGTACCCAAGATGGTGGAGACCGCATGGCTCGGTTCTCCCCATCCCCCTCTCCTTCTACCCAGAACCCTTTTCTTCCCGCCCCAGCCTCGTCCAACCCCTTCCTATCCGCGACTCCTCCCCTCTCCCACAAGTTACCTCCCCTTTCCCCACCTTCCCCGAAAACTCCTCCTCTTGCCCCTCCCAGAGCTCCTCCCTGTTACCTCACCTCTATCTCCACCTCTTGCCACACCCCCATGAGGTCTACGTCATCTCAGACCACTCCCCCTTCCAGAAGGCGGGACCCCTGGATTTCCGGTTCCCACGCCCCCCCTTCCAGTTCCCACGATCAGGAGCCGGAGGACGTGAAGCTGAGGCCCGACTCCAAGACCCAGCCCCAATCCTCCCCTATCCCATCCCTCGCTCCTGTCGTCTACAAAAATTCTCGTGGAGGGCATCAGGTGCTCCCTGTCTATCATCCCTTTCCTCAGTCGACGATTAAGGACCTATGCAAAGCCCACAAGGATTATGGGTGGGAAAGTCCCTTTTTTCGGGGACTTCTCCGCACAGATCTCACTGTGGCCGCGGTAACACCAGCGGATCTAAGGCAGCTGTTCTCCTGCCTCATGACCTCTACAGAATTCCAACTCTGGGAGTCAGCATGGAATCGGCTGCTATTAGATGCTTTGCCCGGTCTCTTGGTCGACCCAGAGACCACAGTCGATGAGGAAGGGAATGCCCTTACCCTAGATCACCTTTTGGGTGAGGGACGATGGGCCGCACCTATCGATCAGGCCAATATAATACCACTCAAGGCCCTCCACGTTATCAAGGACAATGCCATTACCGCATTTTTCAGTATGGCCCCCGATGGTCCCACAGTTTCCTATTCCAAGATGCTGCAGGAACTGAAAGAGTCATTTACAACCTTCGTCGAGCGACTCACTCGCGCAATAGAATTACAGGTACCCGAAGCATCTGTAAGGCCAGGGATTCTTAGGGAAATGGCTTTCACCAATGCCAATGCACTATGTAGGAGTGCAATTTTGAGCCCACCCCTAGATCCCCCACCTACAATTGCAGACATGCTGAGAGTTTGTCAAGTTAAGGTGCCACTCATGCAATCGAGTGATGCAGACCATCGCCTGAAGACTCCTAAGGTTGCAACTGTGGACTTAACACAATCATCCTCGGGACAAACCCTCCAGAAAAAGCCATACGTCCCCGGACGACAGCGATGTTATCTATGTGGAGATATTGGACATTGGGCTTCCCAATGCGGTATAAGAAAAGAACTGGAGGTTTTAAAAAACAAAAAAGGGGGAGGTGGAGAAAATGGATCTTTGGGCTCTAAGCGCAATCAAAAAAACTAAAGGGAGAGCGCTGGTCCACCCAGCGCGAGGATAAAAATAGGGTGGGCCAGAAAGAGGGGGGAGCAGCTAGGGAAATGAGCGCCAATGATATGCTGCCTATTCCATCTAACATTGAACAGAAAATAACCGGACACGACTTTGCCACTGACCGTGACATTTCTAAACCGATCCTGACTACAGATTCGAAACACCTACCTTAGCGGTTGCGGCTCACTGAGGGTTTGCACTTGAGGACTGCCGACTGGACAATAACATCAATAAACATCGAAGAGCAGGGTGACTGGCCAGCCATCGAGGGTGAGTTTATCGTAATCGGGGATTGCAAACACACACCACAGGAGATTGAGATCCTCCCAGGCATGCTAGTTAACAACCCTGGAAGACTCGTTCTCTGGCTGCGTTGTACCCACCCACCAACTTATTTGGCCAAGGGTCAAATTATTGCACAAATGATCCCTACCCGAGGGCCCACGGAAAGACCTGAAGTCCCAGCGGCCTGCCCGGTGCAGGCCATTACTGAAGAAAGGCCTCGGGTAGCTTGCGAGTTCAGTGTGGGTGGGGAGGCCCTACAGATCACGGGCCTGTTAGACACAGGGGCAAATGTGACGGTGGTGACTGCGAAGGACTGGCCGTCACATTGGGCTTTGCAAAACGTGATTGGACACGTACAGGGTGTAGGGGGTATTCAATTGGCACAACAATCTAAAAGCGTGGTGCAAATTAAGGGGCCGGGAGGGCAATTGGCCAATATTCGCCCTTTCGTTTTAAATTATAAAGAGCCCCTACTTGGAAGGGACCTCATGGCACAATGGGGGGTCAAGATTGACATTCCCGACCCCTCTCAGGATTTTTCCACAGCGGTCGCTGAGGAGTGCCCTACCCAGAAACTAAATTGGAAAACAGATTCCCCAGTTTGGGTAGAACAGTGGCCGCTGTCTAGAGAAAAATTAAAGGCGCTCAATGAGCTCGTGGAGGAGCAAGTAAACAAAGGTCACATCGTTGAAACGAACAGCCCTTGGAACTCCCCGGTTTTTGTCATCAAGAAGCCGGGGAAAGACAAATGGCGGCTTCTCCATGACCTCAGACAAATTAATAACGTCATTGAAGACATGGGGTCCTTACAACCAGGGATGCCTTCCCCGACCATGCTACCCGAAAATTGGAAATTGGCAGTGATTGATATAAAGGATTGCTTTTTTCAAATTCCCTTACACCCTGACGATGCCCCGCGTTTTACTTTCTCGGTCCCTACCATCAACCGAGAAGCCACAAGGAAATGCTACCACTGGAGGGTTCTCCCTCAAGGAATGAAGAACTCCCCCATTATCTGCCAGTGGTATGTCGCTTCCTTGTTGTCTCCTGTTCGCGCAGCCGCGGACAAGGCCATCATCCATCATTACATGGATGATGTCCTTGTGTGTGCCCCGAACGATGACGTTCTGTCCCACGCTCTTGACCTCACAATCAATTCATTGATTGCTGCAGGGTTCGAGTTGCAGGAAGAAAAGGTTCAAAGATGCCACCTTGGCGGTACCTCGGACTGGAGATCAGTAAGCGGACGATAGTTCCGCAAAAATTAGAAATCAAAACTAAAGTAAGCACCCTCGCGGAGCTCCACCAACAGTGTGGGGCGTTGAACTGGGTAAGGCCCTGGCTAGGTCTCACCACCGAGGACCTGGCCCCCCTCTTTGATTTATTGAAAGGGGGAGAGGAGCTTAGTTCTCCTAGGGCCCTTACCCCAGAGGCGAAGAAAGCCCTAAAAAGGGTCCAAGATTGCATGTCCACCAGGCAGGCCCACCGATGTGACCCGGACCTGCCTTTCAAATTTATTATTATGGGAAGACTGCCACACCTCCATGG
The DNA here is from genome assembly GCA_020917445.1 of Riparia riparia. Classification (NCBI taxonomy): domain Eukaryota; kingdom Metazoa; phylum Chordata; class Aves; order Passeriformes; family Hirundinidae; genus Riparia; species Riparia riparia. The sequence goes on along the minus strand of JAIXNV010000017.1, from coordinate 1,177,850 downwards.
GGTAATTTTCCAGTGGAAGACCGTCCCCAAAAAGGATCGAGGTGGGGAAGATCCACTTCTAATCATAGAGTGGGTCGTGGGTCTTTCTTAGCCATCAAAGATCCAAAAGGATGACCCGGCCACAAGAGTTGGTAGCTGAGCTAATCCGCAAAGCAAGATCGCAGATTAGAGGTTTGGCCGGGTGTGACTTTGAATGCATACACATACCAGTTGGACTTCGATCAGGCCAAATTACGAAAGCAATGTTGGAACACTTGCTTCAAGAAAATGAAGCCCTGCAATTTGCTCTAGACTCCTTCACAGGACAAATTTCTATCCACCGGCCAGCCCACAAAATCTTTAATCAGGATGCCAAATTTGTTCTATCCTTAAGGAGTGTTCAGAGCAGAAAACCTCTCAAGGCTCTAACAGTGTTCACAGACGCGTCCGGGAGATCTCACAAGTCAGTCATGACTTGGAAAGATCTCCAAACTCAGCAGTGGGAGACAGATGTTGCAGAGGTGGAAGGATCCCCTCAAGTCGCTGAGTTGGTCGCAGTCGTTAGAGCATTCGAAAGGTTCTCTGAACCCTTTAATCTGGTGACTGACTCCGCTTATGTAGCGGGGGTGGTGTCTACAGCGGAACAGGCCATCTTGCAGGAAGTTTCTAACATTGCTCTGTACAATTTGCTCTTGAAATTAGTTAAGCTTGTCTCCCATCGAGAGCATTCTTATTATGTGATGCACACCAGGTCACACACCGAGTTGCCAGGGTTCATTGCGGAGGGTAACAGGAGGGCCGATGCCCTCGCTGCCCCCGCCGCAATGGCCCCCTTGCCAAATATATTTGAACAGGCAAAGCTCAGCCACCGACTCTTCCACCAGAACACGCCTGGCCTTGTTCGCCGATTCCACCTCACCCGGGAACAGGCCAAGGCGATTGTGGCTGCGTGTCCCTCCTGCACCCAGCACTCTTTACCAACTTTGAGTGCTGGAGTTAACCCCCGGGGTCTAAGAAGCTGTGAGGTGTGGCAGACAGATGTTACCCACTTCCCAGAATTTGGCCGTTCCAAATTTATACATGTATCAGTGGACACCTTCTCTGGGGCAGTCTTCGCCTCCGCCCACACGGGGGAGAAGTCTCTGGATGCGATCAAACACCTCATCCAGGCCTTCTCCTTTATGGGGATCCCAAGGGAGCTGAAGACTGACAACGGTCCGGCGTACCGGTCCAAGGAGTTCCGCGACTTCCTGCAGCAATGGGGAGTGGAACATAAAACTGGCATCCCCCACTCCCCCACGGGTCAGGCCGTGGTCGAAAGGACCCACAAAGACATCAAAAGGGTCCTCCATCAACAACAGCAGGTATTAAAGACGGAACCACCCTCGATCAGACTGGCCAGGGCGCTGCTTACAATCAATTTTTTAAACTGCTCCTTCGAGGGTTTGAACCCCCCAGTCGTGCGGCACTTTGGTGCAAACCCTCAGTTTAACACCAAAGTGAGACCGCCAGTCATGGTCAGGGATCCTGAGACCGGAAAGGCGGAAGAGCCTCATGATTTGGTCACGTGGGGTCGTGGATACGCTTGCGTGTCCACACCCACGGGACCAAGATGGATTCCATCCAAGTGGGTGAGGCCCTACATCCCAAAGGTCTCAGGATCCCGTGGCAAGAAGACCAATCTAGTCGCGGAGGCAGCGTGGAGGCGCAAGAGGAAGGAGGAAGAAGGCTGGGAAGAGCTCCCTTTCCCCCCGGATCAGCCCGTTTGTATTTAACTCCTATTTTTCAGTTTGTTTCAGTTGATACAATGAACCCAGCTGGAGCCCAAAGCCGCTCTCCGAGGAGCTCCCACATGACACTCGGAATCCACCTGCTACTCCTCGGCGTCTGTCTCCCTACTGCTGGATGGGTAATCCCGCAGCCGAAGGCAAATGTGTGGGCCACCCTAGCGCGTGCGATGGGGCAGGACCACATTTGCCTTACGACTGCGTCGGCAGACAACCCTTTATCGACTTGTCTTGTGGGGATCCCTTTCAAACCCGAGGAGTTCCCTCAAGGGCTCCTCCAATCGTTAAGATCAGGTAAAGCCCCATCGTCAAGCAACCCCTTAGTTTTATGGTCCTCCTATTTATCTACCCTGACCCAATCTGCTTCTTACCCTGCTGAATTAGAGCTCCTTGGTTCTACCGACGCTTTCTTTTGCATCAAGTTGGTTTATTTTCCCCCGAAGGGACAGGAGCAGCTCTACCACCGTATCCGATCCAGTGTCAACATGCCACGCGGGTGGTGCAAGGATACGGTGGAAGAGGACGTACCATCTAGTCCAGAAAACAAGCCCCTGTCCCTTCCTAAAGGAACATTTTTTATTTGCGGCGATTGGGCTTGGTCAGGCATCCCCCCTCACCACACAGGAGGCCCCTGTACATTAGGACAGTTGAGCATGTTCACACCCAATAAAACTACGCTTGCAAATCGGCATTACAAAAGTTCTACCGATTTGAAAATACAGAAGAGAGATCTGAGCGCGATTGACCCAGATTGTGATGCTGAAACTGTACATTGGTCTAAAGCTAAGGGAGTTGCGGTCACAATCTTTTTGCCATGGGTTTCAATCGCAAAAGCTCTAGGTGAATTGGCCCACCTAGAGTGCTGGGTGGCGAAACAAGCGAATTTAACAACTGATGCCCTGACTAACCTCCTGGGTGAGGAGGAAATGACGAGGCAAGCCACTCTTCAAAATCAGGCAGCCATCGATTACCTCCTTTTGTTACATGGCCACCGATGCGAACAGTTCGAAGGGTTATGCTGCTTTAATTTAACATCTAAAGCAGAGAACATCCATAACACCATCCAGCAAATGAAGGAAATGGTGACAAACATCAAAAGAGAGACAGACGACTGGTTGAGCAACATCTTCACCGGTTGGGGACTCTCTGGCTGGGCTTCATCTATTATTCGGACTTTGTTACTATGTTTATTTGTCTTGGTATTGGTTGTAATTGCTTTTGGACTCCTTAAGAGAATGTTATACAATTTAGTTACCACCCCATGCTCCCCCTCCGTTAACCGCCTCGCTATGACACCTGCGGACAGCAACGAGGAGCTGGAGCTAGAAGAGGACCCGGAGGGTGCCCTCGACGAAGAAGGACGTAATCCTGACGAGGAAGAACACGACTTAGGGTATCCCATGCAACATGAATGGTTCGCCTCCAGCTACCCCAACTCCGAATACCTTCCACCACTGCATCGATTCTACTCGTCATAAAACAAAAAAGGGGGAGATGTGGTGGTGTAAAATCAAAATTATATGTTGGTTGTTTGGTTTTAAGGTTAGGTTTTAATAAGATTGTGAAACGGTTTGTTCCGTGTAATCCCCTGTCTTTGTAATGGTTTCATCTTGTTTGTGAGTTGGTGTGTTAAGTTCGTTAAATGTCAATCATTCCTCCCCCCCGACTCCCTATTGTCAGTCTTCCCTCTCTCCCGTTGGGTGCCCTGTCCGTCACTTCGGAGCCCTTCCCTGGATTCTGGAAAGGTCCAGGAGGGGTGTCAAGTGATTGGAGGGTCCCCGGGAAATTCCCCGCCCCGGTCATGCGGCTGGCTCTCCTCCCCAAAGTTTACGCCCCTTGTTACACCCCTTTATCATCCCATTGGCCAACCTGTTGTCGCCACCCCTTGATCCTCCCCCAAATAAAAGTTCTTGCAAAGCTCTGTTCGGGGCTCTCTCCGAGCAGCTGTCAGCCGCGGCGGAGCTCCGTGCTTGTCGCCCTAATAAATCCATCTTGCTGCCCTGCTCAAGAGAGTTGGTTTCTTTTCTGCCGCTGTGGTCCGACGACACCCGTGCCCGTAGCTGTGTGGGGGAACCAAGTTCCCATGGAGAGGAGGTGGCTCGCCCTGCCTGCCACCCCGATCCTTCAGTGCGCTAGCCACAGTGTAAGGCTGAGCTAGCCTGGGGCTGCGCCTTACCAGCATCAAGGGACACTGTGACAAAACCAGATCTGTGAAGCAGCAAGAAACAGCCAATGTTGCATAACTGACAGAAATCACAGGAACATAATATTTTCCAAAATATGTTAGATATTAGGAGGAATTAGAGATTAGAAGAAGATTAGAATCTAAGAGGATTAGATATAAGGAAGAAATTCTTGCTTGTGGTGAGGCCCTGGCACAGGTTGCCTAGAAGAAGCTGTGGCTCACCCATCCTTGGGAGTGTTTAAGGCCAGGTTGGATAGGGTTTGAAAAGAACTGGGAACAGTGGAAGGTGTCCCTGCCCATGGTAGCACATGGAACTGGATGAGTTTTAAGGTCCCTTCCAACTGAAATCATTCTGTGATACTTATTAATGAGGTCATTGACTATAGAGTTATTTTTTTTATATCTTGCAATAGGACCCAGAATACAGAGAAAAAATAAGCTCCCAAATTAACACAGGACCAGAAAAGCCCTAAATAGAAACAGCACTTTTATACATTGGACACACATTGTTTGGTGCCAGAGTTGTTCCCTGGCTCAGAGGGCTTTACCCTTTTTTATACACAACATCCTAAATATCCTGAGTAGTTTTTGCTTCCCATTGGCTTCAGCTAAACAACACAATCACTTTTCAAAGGAATCTGTAGTACAAGCACCCCTTTCTTCTCACTTTAGGCAGATGTCAGGTCTCTCTGTTGAGGCTGCAAGTTATTGCATTACATTACTAAGGCATCAAATCTGTGCTGAAACACTGCCACTTGTAACCTCAGAGCTGCTGCCTCTTTATCTGTGAGCACACAAACTGTGGTGGGTTTGGAGTGGCTCCGTGTGCAAATACAGTGTAGACACAGTGTCAGCCTTCATATTTACAAATTACACCATCTTCTTTCTCTAAAGGTTTAGCACTAAACATGTTCCAGCTTATTCCTTCTTATCTAACTAGGCCTGCATGTCAAAACTGTCTGCAGAATTTCAGGTGAGTTCTCACTGTAAATCTGTGCATGAAAAATTAGTGATTGCTTTCCTCTAGTGAACATGCCACACTGAGCAATCACAACTGCTTTTCTCACATGTATGTGGTGTTGAACACTCCTCTCCTACTACTGTCAAGAATATCCTTATCTTCCCTTCCTTAAGATGTTTTTAAGTGAAGACCTAGCAGTTTGTGCAAGTTCTTCTATTATTCCCTCTGCTCATGAACTTCCAAATTGTGGCAAGAAATTTAACTGTCTTGAACCCTGACAACTATATTAACCATTTCTTCCTGTGTTTTATCTCATCTTTCTGCTGCATTGATGATGTCTTCCTCCTTCAAGTCATTAGCAAATTTCATAAGTAATCTCCAGTACTTCATGCCAAGATTGTTTAAAAAAAACTAATAATTCATGACCCCAGCATCTTTAGTAGTAATAGTAGGCTATTAAAGCTTTATTTAAAACTGAATAGTAGAGCCTTCTGTTACCGCTTGTAATACAGTTTCTTAGATCTTTAAAGAATCTCAAAGGAACCCCCATTTTCTATTCCTTAAAAAAAAAAAAAAAATAAAAATAAAATCTTATGTGGCAACAACTAAACTTGATATGATTTAGCTCTGCTGTTCTGATGACAGTTTTTTGTTAACAAAAAACTTTGATTTGAGAAGGATATTGATTTTATCTGTGCCATTTCTCCATTATTTCCATCATTAGACTATTCATTCAAGTTTTGTGCACTATCGAGATTGTGAACCTGAAATATGGAGGATAATTTGTTTTCCATTTGCTATATATGGTGCCAAGTTTTTTTTTTATTATTATTATTATTATTATTTTCCTTTTGTTATACATTAAAGGGTTTGGTTTTTTGGTGTTTGTTTGTTTGTTTGTTTGTTTGTTTTTTATTTTTCCTTTTGTAATACATGATAACACCTAATGTTACCCACATATGATGTGATTCACTCATGATATGTTCTTGAGACTTTCCTATGCATGGCCAGGTGTTGGACTTAAATGATCCTTTTTGTTCCTTCCAACTCAAAATATTATGTGTTTCTTTCTTTGAGTTGTTATTTTTAAGGACGTTTATGACACTATCACACCCATGGGCATTTTGGAAAAAAACTCGTGAAGCATTGGTTCTATATTGTTCATTGGCATTTTAGGACCCACTTCTTTATTACCATTCCAACCTTATTAGGAAAATTATTTTAAAAGAAAGAAAAAAATATCCTGTTTTAGGACCATGTGCTGGCAATAGTTTCTTTAGTCTCAGAAAATGGAAAATTAAGGGTTATGGTGAATCCTCACTCCTTCCCCATCACCTTCAACTCATGCCCACTGGAGGATGTCCCAGCTGCCACAAGCTGTATTCCCTCTGCCCCAAGAGCAGAATAAGTCAGAGTTTTCTTACGCAGGGGTGTGAGGTTTTCCTTCCCTTAGCCCTTAATGTCTGCTTTGGCTTAGGGATAGTTTATACTCACAAATTCTTTGGGATATTAACTTGGTTACAGCAAATTCCTTTCAAAGTTCATAGAGTCATTTCCAGGTTCAGAATGAAAACTCACTTTGCACTGCTATTTTATTGACCCCTGCAGTCAATAAATCTCCCCTCCCTCAAATGAGTGAGAGAGTGCAGCACAAAACCCATTTCTCATCACTGTTGTTCTTTGGTTTGATCTGTTACAAGCAAAAAGTATTCTGCTTCCTGTATTTGGCCCCCACAGGTTAAAAGGAGAGATGAAATTGGATGAAATAGTACAACTGTCACTTACTGGTTTCTGATGAGGGTCTGGGAAAGGAGTGCTCAGGACTTCAGCTGGCAGATGATTGTTTTTTGTTTTTTTTGTTTTTTTTCTCTCACACTGCAGATCAAAATTAATTTATTGGAAGAAAAAAAATGTTCCTTAAAAAATAATTCTTTTGATGTGATATTATAGGCACTCCAAATTTCACCTTCTGTTCTCAAAACTCTGCTATTAATACCCAGTATCAAATTAATCAATCCCAGACTCTTATGAATGATTATTACTTCTGTGTATATAGCAATTAAATCTCATGGACATGACTCTTCTCATTTTCCATCTGTTCTGTGTCAACAAGCTGTACCAATGACCTTTTCTACAGCCATGGCCACTCTCTGTTTGTACTGCAATTTCCCCACTTATGCAGTGAAAATAATGACAACTTTCTTTCCAAGGGCATGGGAAGACATTACAATGAATGATGTCCCATGGGCCTAATTCAAAGTCCACTGAAGTAGCTGAGAACCTTTCAGCTGACTTCAACATCCGTTCAATCAGGTGCTGTAAAAGCCAGATCATTCTACTAAACTCCAAATCTCAGGACTGATGTAGACTCATGTTTCAGGCAACAAATCATGTGGCAATCAACTCTAGCTTTTGCAAAGAGATTTGTTTATTAATTTATTCATTGTGAATTTTTCATTCCATAATTTTCAGCCCTTGGCAGGTCCCCAGTAAAAGTACACAGCACTTGTTGTCTGGAATGCTGTTCTGTAATTCCCCATCTGAATCCTATGGCAAGGGTTTTAATCTGTTTGGTGCAATTACTAAAAGAGAAGGATAGAAGTATAATCAATTGGGATATGTGGATTTTTTTTTTTTCCCTTTTTCTTTTTCCCCTTCCTCAAATGATGAAATCCCTAAAATTTTTCCAGCTGGTGCAGACTTCTGGATAAATTTTATTTACAGATATCTTCATGTCAAATGTCCAAATAGGACCTTTCTCCGCAGCCTTTCCTGTAACTTTCAGAATTAAGTTATGTCTGTCCTGGTAAATTAGATGTTTCTAGTGCTGTTCTCTGACAGTGAGGCTAACAGGGAAAGATCAACCCAGTTCACACAAGTAATATTTTTTTGCTATCCAGAGCTGAGTGGCTGTATGTAAAATGCCAGAGGAGATCAGTTTCTTGCACATGAAAACTCCCAGTCTATTCTGGGACCTGTTTGTAAGACTGAGAATCAGCCCAGGTCAGTGCCACGTAAGGTAAAACTTCTATGGACAAAGAGTTTGAAAGGCCATTCTTCAGAATCAGGGAATGCTTTTGGGCAATTAGAGCCTCTGAGGAGAGCAGAATGCAAGTAGTGCCTCTTGATGAAAAAAAACATTTTACTTAAGATCAGAAAAATGTGGTTCTTCCAAGAAAATTCAGGCATGTAATTTGGTCATCTGACACCATCTTCAGCTATCTCTGTTTATAGCTAATAAAGAAAAACATGTGTCTCCAGAGACTCATCTGGAGAAATGTAATGATGTGTGAGGAGTTTTGCTGCCTTCATGTAGTAGGAAGTCATGAACAGTTTGATCTACATAAGCCTTGGAAAATTCTATTCTTCCTCTAACACACACACACACACACACACACACACACACACAAACACAAACACACACCAAAAACAAACAAACAAAAAAACAAACAAAAAAAAAAGCCCAAACCCCTCTAATTCAAATTTTCTTATATATATATATATTTTTTTTGTTTGTTTTACAAATCTATTTTTAATTCCTGACTTTATAAAATAAGTTGTATTTGGAGAGAGCAAAAAATATACCTGAAATTAGTTGTGTTTATACACAATTAATATTTAAGACTAAATCTCAGGGCAAAGATGGGGGAAACATTGGTGGTTTGCCTGGGGAAGCTGTGAAATCTCCAGCATGGGAGTATTTTAAGAACAGCCTATGCAAACATGTGCTTGCTGATATTTTTCTGAGGCAGAGGATTGGACCAAGAGGCAGAGGATTGGACCTACTGAGACCCTGATTATTTTGCTATTTTGAGCCCAGGTTTTTATAGAGTAGCAGTTGTTAAAAACTTATAACTGGAATTTCATGTCACCCTCCTAGAAAATAAAAGTAATCAAATTGGAGTTTTCAGTTTTGAAGAATGTAAATTTACCCCTATTTTGTCAATATAAGAAATGTCAGTGATTATATTAGCTGACATTTTTCATAATGTAAACTTTTAAATAAATTTGTTTAATTACATGCGCTTCTCCAATGATTTTTATGTTAAGGTCTAAAAGTAAAAGAAGGAAACTTTTTATCCATTAGTGTTAACATCATATCAATTTATTGATAGTGAAACAGAGGCAATGAGAAGAACAAAAAAAGAGATTATTTTGAAATACTTGTGAATCCTGTAAAGCCATAATTTTGCCCATGTTTTCAAGCATTAAGAGTCAGTTTGACACCAATACCCCAAGCCAATAAAGTACTTGAAATACAAATTCTGCTGTCAATTTTGACAACATACTGAGTTCTGTGTTCCGTAGATATGCCTAAATCAAAATATTTGGACATCCAAACTTTATTATGGGAGAAGGAGGCCAGTGGACCTGATGAGTAGATACTGTTTGCATTTGCTGGCATAAATTAAAAGTGCCTCAAAGAGAGCTTAATGATCTGTTCCTGGCCTTTGTAATTCATTGTCAAGAATTCAGAACAGTGACCCTGTTTATTTCTCCTTTTAACCACAAGATGCACTATCTATTGTTCCTATAGAATTCAGACACATTCCACCTCACTAATGGCTCCCACCTTCTACTTTAAATTTTTGGCACTTTAATCTACTAAACCCATTATTTACTACTGAAATTAAATTGTTTGCTCTGTGGTTGTGGTGGTGGGTGGCTTTTTTTTTTTTTTTTTTTTTTTTTTTTTTTTTTTTTTT
>JAIXNV010000017.1:1148306-1168132 GCA_020917445.1 Riparia riparia | reverse complement strand
CTTCAAGATGGGGAGCCTCATTGGATTTACCACCTGCTCCACCAATGGCCTACAGACAAACATTATTACTTATTTAAGGCTGAATATATTTTGGTAGTGAGTACAATTTTAGCAGAAACTTAATCAACATGCCCCTGTTAAATATTTATCCAATTATGCAAGTGACAAGCGAAAAATGAATGAATTCCTTTTAACGTAATATAAAATAGCACATAGCAGAAAGGAATTTTATCATTAAAGATATAATGAGATCATGAACACCTCCAAAGGGGTGAGTTAATCAAATATGGCCATAATATGAGAAGCAGCCTGTCAGAAGAAATTCTATTTGCTGCAGTACGCGAGTTGCATTTGAGTTAATAATTGAGTCGCGTAACCACCCTACCAACCTTGTTAGAGGATGTCACACTCAGCCTTGCTGATTAAGGAGGACAAAAGTGGATGGTTTGAAAAGGGAATTCCCAGATGTGATATTGACAATAGGCGTAATTTCAGGAACTGCTGACTGACAGATACAGACCTTTCCCTCAGGTGTACATAGTATGTACTGCCCTCCCTTCTCCAAAATAATGATGTCCCAGGCCTTAAATGTATATATACATAGGTGTACTGGGAGAACTAGCTGTTTTGAGAACAGTCTGAAGCATATCACTGAAGAGATTCAAGATATATATATTTTGTTTTGAGAAGAATTTAAGGCCCATACCCTTAGCTAGTCCAAAATCTTACAGCTGACATCAGCAGAGCTCTTGTCATATACACATGCTAATGCTTTATCTCACAGTATGTGATCTTTTTCCATTAATATTTACCTGCTGTTCCATAATGACTACAAAACGCCTGACAATAGCTAGACAGTGGGAGTTCTGTGACTGCCACTTACTACACAAATCATAATTTAGCCACTGATACCTTGTGCTTCCTTCATTTTTCTGTCACATCCATCTGGTGTCCCTCCCACAGGGACTAAGAGTAGACACTGCCTCCAAGTGCAGCTATCCTGCATTGGGGATGAAAATAGTATTGCAAGAGCAATAGGCAAAAATTAGCATGTGATTTCTAATAGCAACAACATTAGATTACATAGTGGCATCTTCCCTTCAGAAGCTCAAGGCACTTAGGATAATTTGCAATTTGTGTTTTGTAGAAGAAGAAATGTAAGGCACTAAGAGATCAAAAGATCAGCCTACGATCATACTATGGACAGATCATCTTCCAGCTGTAAAAGGAAAAACAGCAACAACAACAACAACAACAAAAAGAGGAAATCCATTTAATTATTAAGAATAACTTCACTACAAGTACAAAATATTATTAAATCTAAAGCTGTACAGAAGCTGTCATAAATAAATCATGAATCTCGTCGAAAGTTATTGAAATTCATATTTTGTGCACTTTCTGAAAAAGAACCAAACAATTGCTGACACAGTTTGCTAGCTTTGGATAAATTTTGTCTTTTGAAAACTTCAAGAACGGAAGACACAGCTCATGCAGAAGGAAGTGCTATTGATTTAATCTGAACTCATGGTAACTTGTCTACAATGACCTATATTACTAATCATCATACTACCTTACTTACCATACTACCTTACTACCATTCTACCTCTTTTGATCATATAAAAGAAGACATGACAATGACACCTCTGAACCTTTTCCACTTGAAATACAGCTTCATCTGAAAGCAATCGTTTCCAGGAACTGTGATGTAATTATCGTATATAAATGAAATGTCTTGAAGAAGAAAATACTGTCAGAAAATACTATTTCTGGTGAGCAGAAATAACACCAGTAACCATAACACAGACATATATATTATAGAAAGATAAATACATATATTAAAAAATCAATCTAACATTGGATTTCAGATGATCCACATACAAGACTGTCTTTACCACTTATCTTGTGATTCAAGCATAAACCCATAATTCACTATCTGTTCCCCATTTTACTGAGCCTTGCAACATTTTATTTGTGAATCAATTTCCTCCTGTTAGCTCAGAAAAACTGTGCTTCACTTCCACCATCCTTTGTCTCTATCTATTCCTAGTTCCTTTAGTACAGAGAAAACCTCTCTTTTATGAGTTACTGCTTGCACCTGCTGCAATGGGAAACTCACCTTGGCTGAGAAAACAGACAGTTTATTGCAAACACTGAAGTATCCTGCCCTACTCAAACACTGAGTGAGACTGCTTACAGGACACTTAAAACACTGTCCCCAGAGCAGACCCAGCATCTGGGTCTTCAGTCAGATGGTGCTGACATCTGCTCAGTGTTCCTACTTCAACTCCCCCCTAATTCTGCATTGTGATCCTTTGCTGATTTTCCTTCATTAGTAAAATATGTGTAAAGCCTGCTGCTGGGGATGGGGTGGTGGTTAAGTAGCTTCCATGTGCAAATCGGTATTTTGCATCATTCAGGAAAAAGCAAACAGCCTCAGAGAGGAATATTAAGTAGCACCCAGTAAAATCATGTAGCAGATGAAATGAGGGACATGAGGTAGACAGCAGTGCATTAAAATGCATCTCCTGTATGTCTAAACACTCAAAATTCTAAAGCACTGGGCAAGCTTCTGCTATCTCAGACTGGAAAGCATCACAAAAAGAAGCAGCAGTTTTAGTCTCAGGAACTGGCTGAACCGTCTTTAGTTCAAGAAATCCTAGGAATGGGATGCAAATACAAGCCATATAGGAATAAATATGTGTAGGAAACCATCAAACACAACAAAAAGGCTTTGTCTCCCAAAAGAGAGCCTAAGGTGGAACCTGCTGGTTCAGGCTGTGCTAGTTGTCAAGTACAGTTCAAGCAACTGAGTCTGTGATCTGGTCTTAGCTGAGCACAATTTAGACCTCCAGATGTAGGTGTCTGTATGTGGGGCAGATTTCTGAGCTATTTTATAGTCAGTGGAATAAGATAATACAATTACATTGGCATTCATTGCACAAATTCAAAACCAGGTTGGGTAGAGCTTTGCACAACCTGGTTTAGGGGAAGATATCCCTGTCCATGACAGATGGAACTTGGTGAGTTTTAAGGTCTGTTCCAGCTCAAGCCGTTCCAGGATTCCATGATTCTCTGAATTTAAATGAGTAGCCAGTTTGACATAGTGATTTGTACCAGAGAGCAATTCAACAGGGCCAAACACCCTGACAAGCTCTCCACTGACTGTAAAGACAACTTCACCATCCAGCACAAAAGTAGCGCTTATATACAGGCACTTAATTAAGGATATTTAAATCAAACTCTAGATCCTGATGGTTTGGGTGAGGGTTTTTTGGAGTGAGGTTTCAGTGTTTGGGGAGGGGGTTTTGTTATGTTTCAAAAATAAAGTGAATGTTATGTGTGGACTTGTCCAGATAAGGAGTCCCATTAGTGCAGATTTTGGAAATTATTCTCTTTTAGTCTGTTAAGCTGACAGAGTGTTGCCCATAGCAAAATGTGTTAACCATGTAAAAGTCAGAAGCACCACATTTGATTCCTGATGAGCAGGACCGACTCACTCAGTTCTCCTGTCAAACACTAGGTCAGGGACAGCAACATACTAAAATAGGATATCAAAACAGGGTACCAAATCATATCAGATTCTCATCAAATTGTTACCCATGTTAATCTCTGTGTGATTGCTACAAGCACACCCCCTATTAGCTTGGAGTTGCTAGTGAGGCTGCCTATGAACTTGCATATTCAGTAGGCATTCTGGCAGGATACCACAGCACGAAGACACAGAAGGCTAAGCAGCAGAGCTATAAATAAAGTGAGACCCTGCTTCCAAGAAATGCTAACACCTACAGAGCTCACTATCTGTAATTTAACAGGGTACTGAAAGACCAAATTTTCCACTACTTGTGTTCAAAGTAGGGAAAGGAGATAGGGAGAAGAAGAACAACTGGAAGTGAATCAAAAAGGTGAAGAAATCTTTATGAGCAAATAAAAAAATGGAAAAGAAATAGTGTGTATCTTAGGGAGATTTAAATTAATTAAGTCATGGCAGAGATGAAGAAGAGCCAATTGGTTATTTTTAGCATGCTTCCTTTGCAGGCAGTATGTTCCAAACAAGGTGCTTTGGTCACATCTTCTGCAAGTCCATGTATTTTCAGAGCTCTGAGTTATTGTCTGTGCTTAAATTTAGATGAGTTGCAGGTTTTTAGATTGCTCCTGTATTTCAACTCCTTTTCTGTTTGCTTATTCGTTTATCTCCTACCATGTACAAACTTCTTCAGAACAAACTTTGGAAAGAGATCTGGTGATAGTATGTGGAAACTTGGTCTGTCTGATCCCCTTTGTGCTGTGTATTTTTATTTGATGGCCCTCAAAAATTTGTGAAAGCTGCAGAAGATGTGGGACAGAGTGAAAATCTGCAATTGTTAATGTATCATTTACTTATCCTTCCTGAGTTGGGACACATCATCTCTGTCATTTCAATGAAGTTTCTAACAGCAGAGAGAATTCTTTCCTTTTTGTCAGAGTTTGAAGAAGCACAATTGCAATTCTAGTCCAGATGCCATAGTGCTGCACGAAGAGTGGTGTTAGACAGGGATATTTTAACAGAATTACAATTTTGTGAGTATATTAGTGTCTGAACCACAAGTCTTCATTAGAATCTATCATCTAATTCAAAACCCAAATGTAGAGAAAGATCTCACATGAATTCTAACATCTATAAAATGGATTTTTCTTGTGTTGCCTTAAAAAAAAAAAAAAATCAGATTGTTTTTTCTTGTTAATTTGGGATTCTTTCTTGAAAAGAGAAACCACAATGCTTACCTTTAACAGAGTCAGTGAATAGTAACCTGTATTGATTTAGCTGAAACAACATTCCCACAAAAATATTGGAATAAGCAAATCAAAAGTTTGTAAAAACCTAGAGGATAATAAAAGAGGAGCAACAGTCAATTTATATTCATCAAAAACAAATCATGTCAAACCAATCTGATTTTGACACGATAACTGGCTTTGTTCATAAGAGAGAAGTAGAAAATGTCATATACTTCAAATTTCACAAAGCTTTGACACTGTCTTACATGAAGGACTTAGAAAAAAGTTTGAGAAACATTATACAGGTGACCCTTCAGGATGCAGGATTAGGTAGCTACTGCCAGAGCATCAGAATTAGCTAGCTACCCCCAGGCAATACTGTGGCTATTTAGGATTCTGTCATAAGTCTGGAACAATTCCATAAATGGTTTGGGTGAAAGGATACAAAACATATTTATTGCAGTCACAGAGAGCACCAAGGTGAACATCTGCACAGTGGGGAAGCGGAGTAGAATTCAAAAAAATTGGAGAGAAGTGGAGATAAAAGTATAGTGATGTTCTGGAAGGTCTAATGTAAAGTGAATATCTTGGAAATATGGAACCACACACACCAAAGGGGAATTCTGGGAATTCTGGAATTCTGAGATGTGGCAGAATGGGATCTGAGTAATATTAGACGGAGCCAAACAAAAATCACAAATGAACTCATCATAGAACCACAGAACGTTTTGGGTTGGAAGGGACCACCTTGTTCAAACTCCCGGGGCAGGGACACCTTCCATGAGACCACATTGCTCCAAGCCCTGTCCAGCCTTCCAGGGATGGGGCATCCTCTGGGCAGGGCCTCACCATCCTCGAAATAAAGAATTTCTTCCCAATATCTAATCTAACCTAATTCTGATAGTTTAGAGCTCTTGTCCATTGTTCTGTCACTTTTTGCCATTGTCCAAAGTCCCTTTCCAGCTCTCTTGGAGCTGACTTAGGCACTGGAAAGTGCTCTAAGGTCTCCCAAAGCCTTCTCTTCTCAAGGTTGAGCAACCACAACCTTCTCAGTCTCAACCAGAGTCAAATACCTTGTGCTGGTGCACAGCAGTCACAGTAATTTAGAAGGATGGGGGCAATTTGTAAAGAAACCTCAACAGAGAATTAGACTGATTTGGCCAGGTGCAGAAAATATTACTTAAGAGAAAGGTTTAAAAAATTAATAAACTTAATAATTAACAACTGGGAGAAAATGTGGAAGGAGCCTTCAATGGTAAAAGGAAGCTTGGGGAAAGAAATACTCTTTTTTCTGTCTATTGTTGTAAGGCCAAGAAATAATAAAGCGAAGAAGATTAAAATCCAACATCAGGAAATGCTTTCATTATTCAAGATTTTTAAGAAAAATTGAACCAACATTTGTCACAAGTGACATAACTGACCCTGTCTTTATGAAAGGAGATGGACTACATGACCTCTTAGTGTCCCTTCTAGTCCCATTTTAATTGATTTCTCCATGAAAAAAAAACATTTCTTCCTCTGAAAGATACACCTATCCTTAACTGAAGCATAAATACCCTGAAAGTAATTGTAACTCCTTAGGGTTCACAAAATACATAAGAGAAACAGCTGTAAAGTAAAACTCTTAATGAGAAAAGAGTCATCTCACAGCTGAGAATTAAGAATGGAAACATATAATCTCAAATTAAACATTTTTTAATGTGGAAATTGCTATTTTGATGAGGGGAAGAAAAAAAAAAAAAAAAAAAAAAGACCAATGCAGCATGCAAACCCTACCAATCTGATTTGACTGACTGAGTCACTGATATATCACATTTACTGATCTCTTTCTGCAAGACCCTGACAACTGAGAATGGGGCAAGGGAGGATTAGTGATGTTCTCTCTATAGTCCTGGGAGATGTAAGACTGACTCAAGGGGGGAGGTTCATAAAACATATATAGCTTTCAGTGTTATAATTGTCATTATTCACCCATAACAATGAGTTTGCTTTCATTGTTGCTGCTCTGCTGGCTGAAGTCCTGATTGAAAGAATGCAACATACAGCCACAAATCTGGCTCTGTAACTTTCAAAAACTTGTTGGCTTCTCAGCAGGTAAAATGAACTAATCCAACACTACTGTCCTTGGCAGACATGATGCTTTCCACTCCCAGGGGCAAAGAGTGCATCAAAGCACACACACCTTGACTGAAAATTCAGATCGTTTCAAGAAGGAAGGAAGACACTAGTAATTGTTTGTTGCAAAGTCTTACCTACTGGTGACTGTCCTGAGACCATTCATTTCAGTTAAATCATCAAAAAGGTGTGGGAAAATGTAATGATACACATATATCACTGACCCAATTTGCATTCATTTTGCAAACATAAAAGCAAAAGGCTTAAAGCATATTTAATCTACGATTCTCTGAGACTTAAAGGGTGCCTGAAACATCCATTCTTTGGGGCATGAAGCTGTCAATTGCTGATCTATGTCTTGCCAATTCCAAATCAGAAATAATGAGGCAAATCAGTTACATCTATCTTTTTTTCTTCTTTTTTTTTTTTTTTTTGCGGCCGGCGCCCGGGGCGGGGCCGGTTCTCTCCTTAGGAACCAATTACCAAAGTAACTCTGAAACAGCTAATGTGAAATACAGTCTTGCCAATCAGCAGATTTTCCAGGAGCATCCATCAGTCAGCTGTCTGCAGCTCTGAGATGGAGCTCAACTCTCCCTAAATTAATAAAAAGAGACCATCTGGAAGACACTTTTCTCCTGAGCAAGAAGCAAAGACATGTTGGCTATTCACTAGCATCATTGCAAAACACTTGTGGAATGTCAAGAACAATGGATATGGTTTCACATATTTACCTGTGTTCTCAAAGCCCTTAATTTGAATTTCACTGTGATTTTTTGTCTCCCTTGATGGACTGAAATTCCTACCTTGAAGCATGACCACAGCATAGTGCAGAGGCTCAGCTCAGATGTGGAGAAGTTAATTCATGGCAAATCCCAGCTCTGCCCATTTCTGATTCAGGTTCCCAAATCTGTTCAGGGCAGCCCAGTGAAGAGAGCCCTCATGAAGCCAAATGCAAAGAAGCCCAGAACAGAAGCATGCAATAAAGAAGGAGAAATGGAACAAGGGTGACAGGACATGGATAACAATAATGTAGAAAACAGAGCTTAATTTTCAAGATGCCAGTGGTACAGATATAAAATACATAGATAAAACACACATTTGACTGCTAGTCCATCACAAGATAAGGCTGCACAAATGGGAAAGAAACTTTCTTTAAAACAGTTTCCTGTGTCTTCACTGGGGTGTGCAAGAGCAGCTGGAAAATTCTCAGCAACCTCTTCTGAGGAACAGGGGCCATGGAGCAAAACCTTTTGCAGGGTTTCTGAAGTAAACTGAAAATATACCAAACTATCAACAGCAATGTGTTCCCACGATGTTTAGTTTTATTGCCCTCCTCTAAGTGTTCTTGTTTCATAGGCGCTTTTCTAAGCATTTTCCAAAAGAATGTATTTTTTCAAAACATGCCTGTAGTTTTTCCCCACGAGACTAGACGACTGCCGATGGCAAAAGTAAAAGAGACTGCTCTCTGGCACCAGGTGGGATTTTACGGCTTTTATTCTCAAGTCCTGCCCTGCTTGGTTGGAGCCCTCCCGATGACTCACCGATGCCAGAAAGACCTGGCCCTTCTCCCACCATGGCTTTTTCCCCAGGGGCAGGGCCCAGAGGCAGGGAACAGAGGCACCACCCAATAAGGGAGAAGCGGGAGGGAACAGGGCTGGGTTACATTTCAGTGTGGGGAATGGGCACTGCTGAGCAAGGACAGATCACATGATACATAGAAAAAACATTACAAATCCGATGAAATATAAACCAAATTAATGCATTACAACATTTCCCCTTTTCTTATTAAATTAAGAAGGAGGAAAGCTCGGTTCATGGGAGATGCTCAGAGTTTGGACCTTGAGTACATTTAAAGTTGCAAGAAATGACCTTTAGTGCAAACAAGCTGTTTAGAAAAATACTGTTAAGGAATAATGATAATTAGAAGGAGAAGGTTTGGCGTTTTCTCCTCCTCCAGGCAGTACTGGCCACTTGTGGAGCCTCTGCAGGTGGCTTTGCAGTTTTAGGGATGAAAGGTTTCACCCACTCAGCTGGCACCCACTTGAGACTGGGGGAGTGGACACAGAGGCGTACCCACGACCCCAGGTGACTTGATCATGAGGACTTTTTGTTACTCTGGTCGCTGGATCCTTTACTATAATATCTGGTGACTTTTGCTGAAAGACAGAGCTGGTTAAAGCAGGATTATTTAGTTTAACATTTAAGGTTTCTATTTTCAAAAAAAAATTCCCTTTGGACCTTTAAGACCTCCCACCCCCATTGTCCCGAAAGTTCAGAAATTGTTTCTTTAAAGGGCATTGAGATACCCAGTGTCCAGCCTGAGTGCACAGGAGACACGCTGTTCCTCTCTTGGTTGGTGGCCGTGGCACAGGTACAGGAAGCATGGTGTCTGCAGCAGCAGCTTTTTGTGGCAGCTTGACTCTGGAACTGTGGTTTTGATGAGCTTTTATGAAGAGAATCTTCCTGGCACACACCTGGAGCATGTCATCTAAAGTTGGAGCTGGTTCTATAGACAGGCTGAGGATAGCTGCTTTGCACTGTCGGCATCAGCCAGAGCCATCTCCTCCAGGACCTGTTCCTGGGCTCCTTCATTCTTAACCTGTAACTTGATAGCTTGGGTTAACTGCTCCACAAACGTTCTGATGGAAGCTGCTTTATTTTACTGTAAGGTTGAAAGGACTTACTGGGCTGGGTTGCTAATTGAATTGGCAGACTCTTATTATCAACAGCTGTTTCAGGATTTTGCCAAAGCTCCGGAAGCAAATCTTTTTGCAGGTCAAAGGGAACTCTAGTATTCTTCGCTAAATTTGCTTTTAAACAGTTGCAAAAGTATTCTCTTTCATATCCTAATTTGGCCTGAGCCTTGCATAAACCCTGAATCATTTGTTGGGGAAAGGGGTCCCAGTTACTGTGGACATCACTCCCTCTTTTTGACTGTTGATATGTGACAGGGGTGGCAGAAAAACTGGGATCATTTCCTGATTTCAGGTTCCCGCCTCACCCCCCCCCCCCCCCCCCCCCCAGCCCAGGGTGTGGGAACAGAGACTGTGGGCAAGGAAACCATGGGAACCAGGAGCAGGGAGGGGCTGGAGGCTTGAGTCACACGGGGAGGAGTCGAAGGGCGGAGGTTTGAGGGTAGGGGACAGAGTCAGAGGAGAGGGCAGTGCCAGGGGCAGCACCGAAGGGAAGGAGGGGTCTGGGGAAAAGAAGGGATTGCGGGAAGGAGGGACAGACAAAGGAAGAGACTCCTCGTGTCTCGGGAGCACATGGCTTTGGCCATTTTGGACAAAGAAATCCCCTCCATCTTGTGACCCCCCCCACCTGGGGACCACTGATGGAAGGTTTGAGCACTTGGACTGCCTGCAAAGGTACAAGCTGGGGAAAATTCACAAAGAACTGGGGTTTTTTTCCTTTTTATTTTGC
Organism: Riparia riparia; assembly: GCA_020917445.1. NCBI lineage: Eukaryota > Metazoa > Chordata > Aves > Passeriformes > Hirundinidae > Riparia > Riparia riparia. The sequence goes on along the minus strand of JAIXNV010000017.1, from coordinate 1,157,842 downwards.
TTTTGCAATGCAAACTAAATTTTTAAGCTATAAAAGGCAAAATTTGCATTTTCTTTATTATTAGAGGAGCCAGATTCAAATATTTTTTTTCGTTATAGCCTCCCAAAATTCTGGAAAGCTTGTTTGCTCTAATGATAAAAGTGGAAACTGAGAAAACAACCACAGAGATAGTTTTTTCATCTGTTTCTTTGAACAATGGGTCCCTCCATCATCCAAGGCATTTAAAATGTGGTAGTAGACTCTTTTTTGAGACACAGACAGCCTAGCACCCATTTTTGGGTCAGATTTTGAGTTTCTGTGTCCTCTTTACAGTGAGTGAGAAAATGAAAGGGAAAAAAAGCTTCGCTGGAGAGGAAAAAAAAAAGCCAAAAGAGGAAACAGTTTCCTTTTCCACACCCCATTCCCCCCCCAAGCTGCCGAAAGCACTTTGAAGGTTACTCTGAAAGCAAAAACCTTCCCCGAAAGAGAAAAAAAAACCCTTTTCCCTAAGGAACATCGTCTGTGAAAAAGATTTTCCCTTAGAAAACCAAAACTGGTACTCACCAAAATTCCCGTGTTCCTTTCCTTTCGTTCCCAATCACTCCTTTTGCCTGAGACTGACCCTTTTTGGTGCAAAAAGAGCTTCCAGTCTCGGTCCCCAGGATCAGTTTTCCATGAACATGTGGTCACTTTCTCTGGGAGCAGCTTGCCGGTTGAGGGCTTCTTTGCAGCACTCCGATGGGTTTTTTGAGTCCAAAGGAGAAAACTGCAGCTCTGGCCTGTAGAGTCCTGTGTTTTGGAGACTCCACTGCAAACACCAAGCCTGATGGGTGTGTCTCTGTGTGGGATTCCTGGGCCACGTGCTCCCTGAGTGGTTCTTCCAGCTTTTTGGGAACATTTTGTGGCTTTGAGCTGCACGTAAGGCGCCAGTTGTTGTAGCTCTCCACGAGACTAGACGACCACCGATGGCAAAAGTAAAAGAGTCTGCTCTCTGGCACCAGGTGGGATTTTACGGCTTTTATTCTCAAGTCCTACCCTGCTTGGTTGGAGCCTGTCCCAATGACTCACTGGTGCCAGAGAGGTCGCCTCCCACTGTAGGGGCCTTTTTCCCCAGGGGCAGGGCCCAGAGGCACCACCCAATAAGGGAGAAGAGGGAGGGAACAGGGCTGGGTTACATTTCAGTGTGGGGAATGGGCACTGCTGGGCAAGGACAGATCACATGATACATAGAAAAAACATTACAAATCCGATGAAATATAAACCCAATTAATGCATTACAACGCATGTCGGAAATGGGTTCACTCTCACAGACTTCTAGAAAGAAACTAATTTTTATTTGAGTATGTTCAACTAAAATTAATTACCAGTACATGCAAAGCAATGGAAATTAGGTAAGACTTTCACTGTAAAAGCTCCTGAAGGTAACATAAAATGGACTAATGTTCCTATTAGACTTATCACACTTGGAAGATTTCGGAGTCTTCATAGATTGATTTCCTCTTGGCACAAAGCCTGGACATTTAGATGGACATAAAAACATTTGCAATTCAGCCAGTTTTAAGACTACTCAAAAAAACCCCATATATTATGGGAGGTGCATCTATTTCTAAACCAGAAGTTCACTGAGCACTTTTAGTGGTCTATCCTCTATATTCATACAAGATTCTCAAATGAAAGTCAGGTAAGTGAAACTGTAGCTAGCTCAGTTTGATATTTTCCTCTTATTTATGTGTATTGCATTAGGCACACTTTGAAACAGTAATCCACAGTTTAGCTATATTACACTTTTTGTTATAAAATAAGGCACATTCTACCCATGTACCCATGGTGCAAAGGGAATACTTAGTCTGATTTGTCTCCTTATAAATGAGAACAAACAATGTTGTTTCCCTAAGGAAAACAAAGAAAAAAACAATTCCTTTCTAGAAAGTAGGATGTAGGCAGGATGCTGTAACATTCCATTTAATTACATTCCACTATCCAAAATAGATATTGAATGCACAGGCTTTATAAAATCTCCAAGGAGTAAGTCAGGTCAGCTTCTGAGACCAGAAAGGTCCTTTTTTGTTTATTTGTTAGGCTGGTTTGTTTTGATTTTGTTTTGTTTTTCCTATAGCTTAGTCTACCCTTTGGAGGTTCAAATTCACAATTCACCTTTAAACTTCAGTGAACCTCAGATTTTTGCTGATCCTCTGCCCAACACGAGCCACAGTCTTAGGAGCACACACTTAAAAAAAAATTACATTCCTCATATGTCTTTTGTTTTTTCTTCCTAGAGGACATGTTTCTTCAACACAGAAGATTGGAAAGTATTATTCATTCTTTTTTACCTATTTAGCTAATATACTTGAATTTCCAATTAAATGGATTTTAACACAAAACCCCAGTGACATTCATACACTAATAGAAGTACTTAGGTGGAAAATCCCTCTAAAATCATCAAGTCCAACCACTAGTAAGGACACCTCTTTAAAAATGTCCCCAAGTGCTACACATCTTTTAAATCCCTCCAGGGATTGGGACTCCACCACCAGGACTCCACCTGGGCAGCTGCTCCAGGGCTGGACAGCCCATTGAGTGAAAAAAATGTTCTGTAATATCCAATCTAAAGTTCATCTGTGACAACTTTAGGCCATTTCCTCTCATCCTGTCAAATTGCCAAGACAGGTTTTCTTTAGCAGGAGAGGTTTTTTCCTATTTCCTAAAAGATCTTTCTCACTGCTGTTAAAATATGCCTCATGGATAAAGACTGACTTTTTTCCCAGATGCACACCAGTAGAACCAGTGACTCAAGCTATATCTTCTACAGTGTCAGAATGAACAACTATGTCTAATTTATACCCACAATTCCTTGTTAGTCACTATGATCAAACTCATTTTAACAAAAGTTCACCCACTCTGTGATCTTCCCCCTTTTTAAGTAACCAGTTTGCAGTAGGGCTGTAGATGAAAGACTTCTCTTCACACAACACTACAAGTCAGCAAACTGTCAGCTCTGGCAGATTGTGCCTGGTCTCTGTAATTGAATTTGATTAAGAGTTTTGTTGCCATAACTGGCTTTATTCCCTTCCTATGTAAACATTTTACATCTTCTTATTGTTAAATATTGTTTTGCTTTGTTTATTTGGTAGAGCTGCCACAGAAGATGAACATTCAAATATAGAATTAATGAACATTGATGTAATTGTGTGGAAAGCAACATAAGGTTGGGAGGGGGGAAAGAGACATTCTGATTATTGGAGTGTTTGGTAGGAATTTATTTTACAAACACTATCATTATGTTGACAACAGTGAGTCAGTATGTTCCACTAGGCTTTTGTTGTTTTCAGGAATGGGAGGATGGAGCATGGATGCTATTTTCTTCATAGCACACATTCTATTTTGAAGTCACAAACAGGCCCATCTGCCTGTAAATGGGAGGAAAAAAAAAAAAAAATCTGCTTCCTGGTATCTCACCACCATTTAGATAATGTAAACCAAGTGGGGAAAAAATCCATCTAAGAGGCATGGCTATGCAGAAGTTGACAGCCACAGGATCACAGAATCATGGACTGGACTGGGTTTGAAGCTCATCTTGTTCCACCCTCCTGTCATGGACAAGGACATTTTCCACTAGACTAGATTTCTCCAAGTCTCATTCCATTCTCAAAGGATAAGCAGTACAGAAAGGTTTCCAGGGTTCTGTACAATCATTCTCACGTACATAACCCTTCCACATCAGATGCAATACTCACTGCAGCAACTCTGACACAGAGACCTCTTAGAGCAGCACCCAGAGACCAACTGACTCTGTTCCCTGAAGTCACTGCAACAGAAATGAGTGAAGAGCAAAAGATATTCATCTTCTAGTAGTGAAGAGAGGAAGATATTTTTGAAAGCATGCATAAAAATATCCTTAAACTCCTGAAATAAAGATGGTGTAATTTTCTTTAAACACACTGAAAGCTTTGTCTTCCTTGGAAGGACAAACAGTTCCTTAAAAATTATTTGTCTTACATATCTGTCATGGGTTAGTACAGTTTAGCTTTTAGTTATTAAAGAATGTAAAAAAATTCTCCAGGTCAGGACCTGGGAATTGTTTTGGAAGAGACAGAGTCCTATCAGAGAGTTAGTTAGAATATTGGCATCTGTTCTGACCACTGAAATTGTTAGTTGCGGCTTTGGGAAGTACCATATAAAACCCCTTGATTTCCTGTAGGTGGGTCCTTTTCCTTCTTCCTTTGGCCGGAGAGAGACAGGTAACATCAAGCTGGGCCTGCTGCTCCACCCTTTTGGGGGGGGGGAGCTGGCCTGAGGCCTGGCCGGATTCCGTTGGCTCCCGGGTGAAAGGGGAGGAAGGGGAAGTTGCTGTTTTTTAAGCTACTTCCTTCAGATTTTTCTGGGGCAGGGAGAAATCTCTGCCAAGTCCCTGATAAGAGCTATGGGCACCATTCAGGCTGAAGCCACCCTGATTTACACCAAGTGGTGGGCTGAGAAGGCATTTATGATCCTGCCTAGTTTTTATGATTCTGGACTGCCTGGGTGCTTCGACCTCTGATGATTCTGTGAGTTCTTCCTCCGCCATCAGCTTGGCCTTGAAACATCTAACACCAGGAGCCACAGAGGGAAAAACAACAACTCCAAGCAGATTTAACTCTTTCTTAGCAGCATGAAGCTTCCAAAGCTCAGCCCTTCTCTGAGAAAGTAAGAAAAGACAAAGTGAACATAAAGAACAGCAGCAGCAGCATGAAGTCAGTAAAGCATGAGTGAAAAGACTATTGGAACAGAGGGTTGAAGAGTTGGTTGTTTTATTCTTACTTGAGCCATGGAAATGAACTCTATACTTAAGTCATTCTTTTAAATTATGGGAAAGATATGCATTTGGGGAGATGATTGTTTTGTGTGTAGATTTAAGCAAAGGTGTTTGTGATGGACTAAGTAATATCCTATAAGATGCTTGAACAGAGATAAAGATGAGAAGTCCTCTGCACCAGTGAAGAAGTGAGAAGATATCTCTGTACCTTGAACTGAAGAATCCTTTGCTTTGGAGTTATTCATCTTTAAAAGGTGACACCCCAGTATGCAAAAGTCTAAGACCCATGACCCATAAGCAGCTTGGGAAACTGCTCCTGGGAGGGTCACAAAGGCAGGTTTCTCCGGGCGGTTGTTTTTGTGACAGTTTAAAACCCACAAGAGAACTGTTCTAAGTTGTCAGTGGGATCCATGACTCAAAAAGATACTCTTACCCTAATGAATTGATGAAAGACTATTATCAGATAGTAGAACCGACTGAAAATTACAAGTTTTGTCTCTTTATGTTGTTTTGTTAAAAAGTAAACAGTTTGTAAAGAGAGGGAAAAGTTTTTTGAAGTTTCATTCCATTTTAGTTTTTTCCAACTTTCTGTTTTTTCTATTCTTTTAGTGTATGTTAATAAACTATTTGTTAATTTTAAAGTTAAGCCTGCTTTGTTTTTTCTCCTAGTCTCTCTCTCACAAAAAGAGTAAGTACCAAAACTATGACAATATCTTTGAACAAAGCTGCTCAGATCTCCTTTATAATAAAAAGAAGGGCCAGAGAGCATTTCTTGGGAGAAGTAAGTAAGTAAATTTTTCCATTTTAAAGTGAAAACTTTAAAATACATTTAAAACATCTGCAAGGCTGCGCCTAAATGACTTATTTTTTTTTTTAATTGAGCTCTGACAGATATATAGGGGAGAGAAACAAAACCACCTTTAAATTTTCTATCAAAAGTGCTCACAGCTGCTTTAGAATTAATTACTCTCCATTATGCCTGTGCCTTCATCACCAGTCACTGTTTTCTATCCACCTGAATTATGACCAGGCCTTCCAAAATATATTCTACTAAACACTTCAACAAAACCACAGGAATTATTTCTCCATAAATCAGTCCCTATGTCTTTTTTGTGCTTAATAAAGCCTAGGTATCCTATATGGCTGTAGAAATAAACCTTACTTAGAATTAACTCCTTTAGTGAATAAATGGCATTTCTTATCCCAGTGGCAGCTCGATTACACCCAGACTGAGGTCATACTTTCTCATTAATGAGTTGGCTGTAACAGGGCCCAAAACAGGATAAATAGAGGGGGGGTCTTCAATCAGCTCAAGTTTGTTCTCATATCTGTGCACTGCAGGGATACCTAGTTAGCTTTCCATTAGTGTTAATCAAGCATGGTAGTTGTGCATCACCTGGGAGTTAAACCTTAGCCTACAATTTTGTACCATTCAGAGCCTTTAATTTCTTGCACTGAGAATCAATCCATGGATATGTCTGATCAGACCCCTGTAACCGATATATAAATAATCAATAGTTATGCTGTAATTTATCAATGTCACATTTATTAACTCTGTGATCATTAATTTTGTCTTTGCCTTGATTTTTTAAGTGCATGAGAGTTCACATTTTGATTATTACCTGTGTTTTTAAAAATAAAATCTAAACCTGGGCTAGTGTGGTGTGACTAAGTCAAACAAGGAAATCCCCACAAAGATGAGAGGTCGAACCTGTTTGATACTCCAGGATGGTGATCCTTACTCCGCTGCTATTCACACTGGTAGGAGGGCAGACCCAGAGCTTTATGAAGGGAAGGAGCCAGACCTGTCATGAAAGGCCAGCTCTGGGGCAGCCAGGTCATGGAATGTATCCCGTGGATGTTGCATTTCCAAAGAGCAAAACCACCTCCTTCCCTTGGCAGTGCTATCTAGCCAGTTTCTTTCACTGAACTTCATTAAAAAAACCCCAGTTTCACAAAAATAATAATTCCTCCCTTAGAATAATAATGGAAATACCACAGATGGCTGCTTCTATATGCAGTCCTCAGAGAACAGTGAGTGTTATCAGCCAAACACATGTGGCTTCCATTGTTAACAGCAGCAGCCAAACACCAAAATGAGTGTGGGGAGCAGAACGAAGCACCCCCTACATTTACAGTAACATGTTTTGCTCTTTCCCATAATTTATTTAAAAAGGAATGCAAATCAACTGACAACATTTTTTCAGAGTGGGGAAGAAAGCTCAACACTAAATCTTTTTTGGACTCCGAAGTATTTCAGAGAAAAGCCTGAAAGAGCTGTGGTTTTTTGGGTTTTGGTGGGGTTTTTGTTGTTGTTGTTGTTTGTTTTGGGGGTTTTTGGTTTTTTTTTGTTTGTTTGTTTTGTTTTGTTTTGTTTTCTGTAATAGTTACATATCCCACACATACATATAATAAGGGCACTTTCTTAAACGATTTGCACTTTCTTTAAATTTAATAACACACTTGACAATCCAGTGCCCCAGAACTGGATTTACAATAATGTGTAGATACAGTGTAATTGTTTATTTGAATGTCTACAAGGCAAGAGGAAAAAGTAATAATTAAAAAATAGCCTGTTGGGAGTGCAGGGGGAAAGTGCAGTACTGTTGGAAAAGCAAATTAATCTGGATTTATCTCCAGAGAGGAGGATTTAATCTCTTTTGTATCCTGATCACTATACATTTTGCCTAGCTGGGATAAATGTTTTTAAAATATAGACATCAGCCCTTTCTGTGTGACTGAAATGCGTATTTGCCACAACACTCAGCTGATGTCACTAGCGTATCTGCACTCAGCTGATGTCACTAGCCCCTCTCCACAGCCATACATGCACAGGCCAGCCCTGACCACCTGGTTCTGGTTCAGATTCACAACCCTGGGCTCTCCTGGACAGTGGCTTCAGATTGGCTTCAGATTTAAATATGTGTGTGAAAACATAGCTTTAGCAAGATTAACCATTACTATATTGCTTTCCAACCTGATTATTATCAATCCAAGCACCCACTTGCGTAGATCATATCATATCATATGTGCGTGTGTGTGTGTGTGTGTGTATATGAGATATACATGTGATTTTCTTTGATTGAAGGACTGCATTTCAAGCACAAAGAATTTGCATTATGAAACTATGTATTTATAGTTGCAAATAGAGGGTGTAAGAACCACAGTTTCAGAAGAGCATTGCAGGCTAAAGGATACTGAAGGCAAAAGGGCAAACAGGGCGTTCAGTTCAGGGTCATTGGATCACATTGTCAGAAGTGGGATTTTAAATGTGGGGAAGCCTAGTTAATTTTAAAAGCTATTTGCTGACTGAAATTTAAATCATAATACATAATACATATAATAGAAGAACCTGAAACAAATATTCCAGGAGGATCTTTTTACAAGTCTACTGCTTTATACAAGTCTGTTTTTGTGCTTTCTTCATTTAATTTTCTCTTTAGTCTTTTACTTTGCTCTTCTTATTCAGCCTTGCAAATATTTTTTTTAGCTCACTGGTTTCCTAGACAATAAAAATTGTGTCAAAAGATTGTTACTCCATTTTATATAATGGAACCAGACCAGAAGAATATTAAGTCCCCTTGATTTTTCAGATTTACACAGGCAGTTTACAATAAAAGCCTAAAATAACACCCAGATTTCCTGAAGCCAAATTCACGTCTTTAACCACAGTGCTTTGCAACTCAGTGGGGATCTTTATTACTCTTTAATGAGCTGTTGCATTAACTTTAACAAATATTACAGTTAAATTCCAGTCAAGCATGAAGAAGCAAAGCAAACATTAGGTCACTGTTAACAGCCTGAGGATGGTGTCTCAGATAAAAGGAACTCTGCAATGAGTTTGAGGACATATAAAAGTCTGGAACACCAGCTCCAAGCGTGACTCTGAATCTGAGAGACTACAGGTTGTCCTGAGATGTAAATCAAGGGGAACAAGTGGTCTCATTAAAGGTAGGACCCAGAGGTAACGCCATTCCCATAAATACAATGCCATCACCATATAACATTTCCAAACATCATTAGTGCCAAGACTGGGATCCTGTGTCCAGCCCTACATGTACATAAGTGGCACAGAACTTTTCAAAAAAAGTGGAAACACAAAAGAGAACAGCAAGGTGGTCATGAAGCTGGAGGGTGGGGGAAAAGCCTTTTGTTGGAGGAAAATCTCCTTCACAGTCTTGACCAAGAAAAGGTTAAAGTTCAATTTGATCAGGCTGAAAGAATCTGCAAAAGAGAGCAAAACTGACAGTCAGCTCTTTGTTCTAAGAAAGGGGAAACATAATGAGTTTCAAAGGTTCATGGTAGAAGATAAATTCAAACTACAAATTGCTTCACTTCTTTAGCACTGAAAGTTATAAACCACTGGAACATTTTGTCGTAGAGCATGATGGATTCACTTTTGCTTGAAGTCTTAAATCAAGACTAAATACTTTTATAGATATCTAGCAGTTTAACCAGATGTTATATACCTCAGAGAGTAATAAGAAGGTGAAATTGCTTTTGTGTGTGCTATGGGGGAAGTTACACACTAAAGAAGTGGTCTTCTTTAGTTTTAGTTGTATCATGAGTTGGCACAGTTTTGTTTTCTGATTATAGAGAAATGTGAAATGTTTTTCCCTGCCAGGACTGTGGAGTGGTTGAGGTGGGGGGAGGGAGGGGAAGGTGAGGAGGACAGAGACCTATCAGAAATCTAGCCAAGATGTTGGCAGCTAGTTTGACCAATAAGGGTGCCAGTGCGACTTTGGAAAGGACACTTAAAACTCTC
>JAIXNV010000017.1:1124961-1147906 GCA_020917445.1 Riparia riparia | reverse complement strand
GGGGCCTGCATGTGGCCCTTGCAGGCCTAGGAGGACTTAACCTTTTCCTAGAAACATGGAACTTTTAAAGCACAACTCTTCCTTGGAAGAGAGAAGGAAAACTACGAGGGTACGTAGAACTGCATGAAGTCAGTAGATTAGAAGTGAAAGAACTGATAATACTGGTATAGAATTGAAGAAGTGAATATTTTTAACCAGACCTTCTCTGGGGTAAACTTTGGAGAAATGGATTGTTCTTTGTAGCATCTTAGTGTTGTTGGGGAGAATGCTAATTCTGATCAAAATTGAGGACTGATATGCTTGAGATTTAATTGAGAACTTTAAAGCCCTGCTCCTGGGTTAAAAGGAGATCTCAGCCTTTGAGACAAAGATGGTTTTAGACTAGAAGAAGTATTCGTAAACAGTACCACAAATACGCAGAGAAGTCTTACTAATAGAACATGACAGTCTGCAAGAACTTTGGGCAGTTGCAGGTATGTGCTAACAAAAGCCACTAGACTATTGTGTCTTGTAGCAAACATCTCCATAAAGAAAAAAACCAAAAAAAAAAACCCTAAAACATCTACATTAATTGGTGTTTCCACCCAGTTTCATTAAGTTAAAACCATTACAAGGTGTCACTACTATAACTGTGCTGTGGTAAGCACCAACACCTGCAGTCAGATACCCTGCTCAGGTTCTGCAGCACATGCAGTTTCAGATATGAGACCAGAGCAGGCATGTTTGGAAATCGTAAAACCAGGCACAGCTCAAATACCTGAACAGCAGTCCGTGAGATGAACAAAGAAGGATCCCTTGAGAGGCATTTTTAACAAGAAACCAGTTGCCAGAGTATTTATCCATCCTGGATATTTGGTCCCTTCCCATATTTAAGGGTCAGCTGAGAAACATGGCAGTGAAGCATAACACAGTAGTTTGTGCAGGCAGGGTAATCCTTTCAACTCCTGCTGTTGGATTGCAGTGGGAATGGGAGCCAGGGGCTCAGCAAACACTAGAAGTTACCTTGTTTTCTGATGAGGTCACAAAACATGCACACACTATGGAACAGAACCACAGAATGGTTTGGGTTGAAAGGGAGTTAAAACTCACCTCTTTCCATCCCTGTCATGGGCAGGGATACCTTCCGCTATCCCAAAGGTACATCCAACCTTGCCTTGAACACTTCCAGGAATGGACATCCACAACTTGTCTGGGCAACTTCTGCCAATCTGACTGAGATCAATCTTGTAAAATTATGATTATTAAGATAATAAATTTCAATACTACCTTGTGTTTTAAACTTGAGATTTAAGATTACAGGCCTTTTTCTTACAGAGACTAGTTTGTTTAAAAATAATTGTAGGAAGGCTGTTTTCTCCTGTTCAGATAGGAGCACCAAGGGCTCCTGCATTTCACTGAAAGGTTGATGAGTATTTCTCTCTCTATCTTAATTAAATTTGAATTCCAGTTACAAGACTGCAGATACTCCATTTTGTGTTCTGGCTGAGACCTCTCATGTTGTTTACATCCCACCTTTGGGAAGGTTGTTACGCCTGCTTATTTCTTCCTGGGAAAGACATAAATAGCATGTACATTCAAGGTGTTCTTTCTGAGTTTGCATTATCTTTGTGGATATTGCTAGAAATGCAGGGAGTGTTTTACCAGTGCACTGAAGTGGGATTTTATTTCTCAGAGGACTTAAAAATGTCTTCTGTGCTGCACTGAATGTCATTCTTTAATGGTTTGTAGACAAGAACTGGCCAGAATTTTATTTTTTTTCCCTAGTTTTTCATCAACTGGAACAGTTTTATTAAAATCAGTATATCTGTGGAGTGTGGGTATCAGTGTGGAGGGAGGAGGTAGGTACATTTATGTTCCCAACTCAGATTTTCTCAGAAAGGCTTCTTGGTTCTTGCAGGGACTGTTCCAATAGTGACTGTCAGTAATCCTAGACAGCTTCAGTCTCTCCTCTTGTTCCCTTCAAGATATACATCAAAGGTTCATGTTCCAGTGGAGAGCATATTGTATTTCAAAATACTTCTCAAGAATGCAGTCTTTTACCTCTCTGGCTAAAGATAAGGGTGAGAAGAACAGGACCAAAACAGTTCCCACCACTGCACTAACACTTTTTTCTAGTTACATTTGATCCCCATTCCCACTTTGTTGTTGTCTAATGGAAACAACATTTCTAATCTTTGGAAAATCTCTACAAACTAGTTGTTCAACTGTCAAGAAAAGCAGCTTAATTTTTTCTCCCATCATCACTCAGGGCCTTTTAGCCTGTTCTGGTCTGTGGTGGTTGCACTGGATCAGCCCTAGGTTTTTCTCTCCCAGTAAATTCTCCAGCTGCTGTTTGAGTACTGTGAGGTTTTCCTGCAGAGGCCCATTTCCTCATTTTAGCATTCTATTAGGCAGCCCTAATGTGATACATTTTTTTAGCTCGATTTTTGTATGGGCTTTTTCTCTACTGCACAAAGTGATAACTTTACAAATCCTAGGAACTCACAGCAGACAGTTCTTTAATTTTTTTAGCACATCCTTCAAAATGAAACCTCCCAATCTTTGGTAATATTTCTTTTCTCTGATTCCCTTTCAAAGATATCAACACCTTCAGAAATGTCTAGAGAAAACCACTTTTTTTTTTTACCAAAAAGAGCATCCCTTTCTGTCTCTAAAACACACACACCCACACCCACCACACCACACGAATACCCATTGCATTTGTTCCTATAATTTCTTGTTCTCTAAGCTTCTACCATCAAACAAAGCATAGATTGTTCTTGACTCCCCCTTCTAAAAAGAAGAGAAGGCTTTTTTACTAAGATAATATTTTGCTGATCTAGCAGTTATAAAAAAGGGAAAAGTTCTCACCAGAAAATACACCCCAGATCTGTATCCCCCAGATCAAATGAGCAGAAAGAAATCTGTGATACCTCTCTGACTACAGGACTGCAAAACCTTTGACTATAACATGTTACAAGATGACTAAATAAACACAGAGGGAGGAAAAAGAAAAGGAGCTTATGCCTTCTTATTGGGCATCTCTCTAGCTTTCATTTTTACACCTCACTTCTTTTTATTCTTCTCACTTTTAAATAAGAAAACTCAGTCTTTCTAATCACTCTTCGTTGTGAGGCTGGTGGTTTTTTTTTTGTTTTGATCTGGTTTCCTCCATGCTTGTCATCATTCTGGTGTAAGGAGACAAAATCCCAGCCCCGAGGCAAATTTACTTTCCTCAGCCTGTTTCGCAGATGGAGTGAAGTACTTCACTCATTACAAGATGCTATTTATTAATAAACATATGATAAACATAAACCAGCAAATTAGCACTGTTTGAGAGAAAATACAGCAGTGGTTTAACAGGATTCAGTGGCAAGGTAAACTTGGTCATTTACTGTATGGAGGATAAGGGCTGACAGAACCATCAGAGGGATGATTTGATTGAGCCTGAAGGCTCAGAAAGGATCCCCTGGTCTTCTAAACACCTTCCCAGACAGGAGTCTGGGTGCAGCTGGATCCACTCCTAACCCCAGGCTTGGACAATGATTTCTGTTTAAATGTTTATATGTTCATAGCCAATTCTAGCTATGATTTCAAAGTTTACCACAATAATCACTTACCACAGATCTCATGGAACAGAATCAGAGAATGTACTGGACTGGGGGAGACCCACAAGGACCATTGAGTCCAGTGCATGTGAAAACCCAATGATTACACCATGTGCCTGAGAGTGTTGTCCAAACACTCCTCAAACTCAGCTGCTACGAGGAGTCTCTCACCCTGGACGAGCAGCCTTCTGAGATGTGCCCACTCAGTGGGATGTCCTGCTGTGAAGCCTTATGGATTACAGTCATATTTTCATACCAGCAGAACACCTCAGTCACCATTGTCCAAAGTCCACAATAAGCTGGGTGCAGCCCCCACAGACCCCACAACTGGTTATGGCTCCAGGCAGGGCACACTGCCACAGCATGGCTTACAAATATGCATACAAACTGTCTGCAGGTAAGATTTAGTTCACCTAAAAAAAACCCCTAAAATATCCTGAAGGTTAATGAGAATGTGCAGTGTGGTTTTATGTGACTTTGTTCCATTTGTTGATTTATTTATTAGGAAATATAATTTTAAAGGCTTTTAGAAGTCACAATATCTTTTCTCATGAAGACAAACCTTCATTTTCCAGAGATGCATTCTTTTTTATTATCTTTATACCAGTTAAATTGGCAAAACAACAGCACCAGGAAAAGAATGAATGAAATACCCTTCCCTGGCTTTTCTTCTCTTTTCCCCACTACTGATTTTTGCTTTCATTGTTCTTCTTCCTTTATTGACCTTTAGAATCCAATTGCTACAGTATTTTGTTTTAAATCTCTGGTAAAGATCATATATTTGGGTGAAGGAACAAAAGTTTTACAGCACAACCTATAAAATGGTCTGTAGTCTCTGAAAATGGTATTAACCTTATAAATCTATTTCAGTTTATCACACTGGATTCAGTAGCCTCTAATCATTGCCTTAAATATATTAATGTCCCTGCTTGCCACATCTGTTATCCCCTGGTTTGGGAGCATGGGAAAGCCATTCTATTGCTCTCTCACACCTAGACATTTTTTAAATGTTAATGTTATGCAATAGTTTGAACAAACAGCCTGGACTAAATGGCATGCTGGACCAGATCTTCCAGAGTCTGCAAACTCTGCTCTTCCACTGCTGTTAGACACCAGGAGGTCTGGCAGTGAATCCCACGTGTCCCTCTGGGGTGGTTTAACTCCAGCTGGCAGCTCAGCCCCACACACCCCTTGTCCACTCCCCATCCATGGGTTGCGGAGAGAATCAGAACAGAGAAAATGAGAAAACTCACAGGCTGAGATAAAGACAGTTTAACAGGAAAGGCTGAAGCAGAATGTGCAAGCAAAGCAAACAAGGAATTCATCCACCCCTTTCCAGGACAGGCAGGAACTTGGGTATCTCCAGGAAAGCAGGGCCCACCATACACAGTGGTGACTTGGGAACGCAGATACCGTTCCAAATGTTCCTCCTGCTGCTTCCTACTCCTTCCCCAGCCTTATGTACTAATTATGATGTCACATGGTCTGGAATATCCCTTTGGCCTGCTGTCCCTGTCCCGGCTTTGTCTTCTCCTAACCCCTTATGCAACCCCAACCCTGTTGCTATTGGGATGGGGTTAGGATCAAAAAAGGCCTTGGCTCTGTGCGAGCCCTGCTCAGGAATTGCAAAAACATATCTGTATCATCAACACTCTTTCCAGCACAAATCCAAAACACAGCCCCATACACAGATACTCTGAAATAATGAACTCAACCCTGAAAAAACACACACATTGTATTATATTTTGGTTTCTGGTGGCTGCAACAGCCTTCTGTTTGTTGAATGAGGTGATAGCCTGAACTAGAACTGTAGGGAAAGGTAAGCCAGTGTCACATAAAAAAAAAAAACTTAGAGGAAGAAAGGGATAGTAAGCAGGAGTAATCATATATGAATATTAAACAGGCACTGAGCAGGAAAGACAAGACCTGCCCCAAAATGTGGCATTTTGACATTTGTCATCTTTGGTCTGGAGTCTGTGTTTATTCTAGTAAAATCATAATTATAGCAATGTAGCACAAGGTTTTTGCTTGGTTCATATTTAAGGAAAAATCAGAAAAAGAGAAAACAGAATCAGAACTTTATAAGATATATAAGGGCCAGCATGCTGTGAAATAGAAGATACAAAAATCAGCCACTGCTTTAACTGAAGGGACAAATTGTGCAGAAATTCACTGTTTCATCCAAGGAAATTGCTGATTCCTTGCTTCCACTCTATATTCAAGAGGGAAAGGAGGAAAGTAGTTTTATCATTGATTTTAATCAACACTTTCCTCAGCATGTTTAGTGGATGAAGGCATTGGTACTTCTGGCTGCAGTTTTCTGTGCATTGATATTGAGAAAAGTGATCTCAGTATCCAGTTTCAGCAGAAAGCCTGACTGAGCAAACAAGTCCCTTGAACATCCTCCACTGCTATTTCCTCCTCTCTGCTCTTTAACCAGAGAACATCTATGCTCTTAAATAAATGCATGCAAAACATCTAGATTTGTACTCTGATTGCCCAAAAGGGTGGGGGAAAAAAAAAAACACCAAAACAAACAAACAAACAAACAAAAAACCACAACACCACAAACACACACACACACACACACACACACACACACACACACACACAAAAAACCCCCAAAAAACAAAACCCAAAAAACAACAACAACAACAACAAAATAGTCATAGTCAGGTTTTGAAAAATAACACATGCCATGAACTTAAGTCCAGTTTAGGACTGCCAAAGGGCTGCAGTTGTTTAAAATTATCAACTTTTGGTGTAGAAATATTCAAGGTCACTGCAAGCTCAGCCACTTTCCATTTTACAATGTAGATTAAGTGTTTTGCATCTCAACTTGTATGATAAATAAAAAATACTGTAGTTAAATATATGACTCTCATCTTTAGAGCTGAAGGTCATGTAGGACTTGGAACTGAATGCAGAGGCAGTGGAAGCCTGTTTTGCACAGCACTGGGACAAAATTAGGGATTCATCTTTAATGTTCTCTTGTCTGTGCTTGGTGTATTTATTTTCTGGTTTCCCTAAGCTTTGATAATTTCTTCTGATATTGAATTCTTAGAAATAGAGTTTGTTTCAAGCATTTCACTTTTTCAGGTTTCAGTGTTAGAAGATTAAAGTGCCTACTGCATAAAGCATTATGCAGTTAAGCAAGCTGTGTTATTCCCTGAGAGCACTTTCCACAGAAATAAAAATGAAGAAGAAAGAAAGGCTAAAAAAAATGCTTAAATTTCACTGTACAGCAGCAAGAAGGACTTTATAATATATTAAATGATTTGTGCTGTTGATACCGAGAAAAGCAGGCTGGGTTTTGAATTAAATTATTCCTTTACTGGGTACTGGGATAATTTTTAATGGAATAAGGCAATGCAGTCTGTAGTAAAATTAGCATTATTTTTTTTAATGTAAAGTTCTCAAAGCATTTTGCAAACACTAAGACACCAGCTGTGCACTTAAATAATCGTGCTAATTACAAGCCTTTGCCAAGTTAAGTCTTGGTGGGAAGCCATGTTGAGGTATACTTCAGAAAGGATCACCTTTCCTGAAACACATATGAGTCTTTTAAATTGCCCCAGAGATGGGGATTCCACCTCTGCCCTGGGTGGTCTGGCTTGACAAAAGCTTGACAACCCTTTCAGTAAAGATTTTTTTCCTAATACGCAATCTAAATCTGTACTAGTGCAACTTGAAACCATTTCCTTGTGCTCTACTTGTTTCTAAAGAGGCGTCCTGCAAAGGCACAGGGATAGAGAAAAGCAAGGGGGTAGAGCTGTGGTTAGTCAGGAAGTGTTGTGGTGTGGGATTTTTTGTTGTTGTTGTTTTATTGCAATATGCACTGTTAATTTGTTGAATGGTTCCTCCTGTGTACCCCTGTTTTTTTCCCACCAGTGGTCTTTCCCTGTTTTTCTCCCTTCGAACAGTTACATGTCAATCCCCCACTTCTTCTCTGGAGTCTGCCTATCATCTAGGGGCCTTCCCATGGAGCTAGAATGTTCTTCCAAAGGCATTAAGTGATAGGTCAGATCCAGAGGGGGTCCCTCCTCATCATCTATGTTTGGTTTATAGAAATGTCATTCACCAGTGTGACTCCTCCCTAGTGAGCCCTGATTTGCTGACTCCCTTCCTCCTCCCCTTGTTCCACCTTTTTCCACCCCCAAATAAAAGGTGCTGGCAAGCAGCCTGGGGGCTCTGCCTGGGCAGTTCCCTGGAGGTCAGGAGGTCCTACGCTGGGGCTCCAATAAACTCTTGTGACCCACTCAGCAGAGTCCACCTTTCTATCTCCGCCGTTGTTGCCCTGCATCACCTGTGCCTACTGCCAAGGTCGTGTGGGAGCCAAGACCTCACAGGATCGGATTAGCTGGCGCTGCCAGCTGTCCCTGCCTTTCCACTCCGCAGTGCCTGAGCTAGCCCGGGCAAGCATGAAGAAGATCTCGCATTAGGCACCACAATAAGGAAGCAAGAATATACAGTCTCCAGACTGTAAAGTGATATATTTAGTTTGTATCACTTCCCATACTCATTATGTTCTTTGTCAAAAGAATAGATTTATGTTTATGCTTCCGTTTTCTGCACTCGTTACATGTTTGTCAAGTTAATGAACAGTCTGAGGATTTGAATTTCCAATACTGAGGAGTGAGTTGTGACACAAGAATTAAAATAACTTTTCCTGTTGCCCAGGTTCTTCATCCCAAACCAAGAGACATTTGCTCTATTTCTTGATACCAAGAGTATCAACAGGACAAGAGGCACTGAATGTCTTGAGCGGGTCAGAAAGTGGAAGCTTGCATTTCTGTCAAACACTAGGTTTTAAACTTCCAGCATCTCATTTTTTACAGCAACACCAGGAGAGAAAATGGGATAAAATTAACTGGTAACACTTTATTATAAGCGACAAATAGTTCTTCATTTTTTTATATTCCTTACAAGAACATTAATCATGGCAAGGTCTTTTGGACTTAGTGTGACTGCTAATGTCTGATTCCAATGGAATTCTAGTGTAATTTAGCATTAATTGATGTCCACTTACTGCAAAGTGCTACCCTGTTAATCTATTTTCTGTGACTAAGGAAGGAGAGGAAATAAAATAGAGTTAATGAGATCCCAGTGTTTCAATCCTGCAGGCTGCAGTGACCTAGATTGCATCATAAGCCAAAAGTTTAAAAAGTTTTATACCCTCCCTAGTGTCAGAGGTCTAGACAAATCTAATAAAGAGAATACCAAGAGAAAAGCAGAGAAAAGGCACAGAGGCTTTTGTTTTTTGAAGGCCTGGCTTGTGGAGAACTTGGTTGTGCAGGGAAAAAATTCACAAATTATGATCCCAGTGATTTTTTAACCTGAATAATTCATAGAAACAAGTTAACAAGTAGCTAGAGAAATCCCCGGGGCAGGGGGGGGGGAGATCTTTCAACAGCAGCATTAGGACTGTCAGTGTGACAGCAACAAGTGCAGTTCATGTGCAAGGCCAGGCACAAACACAGCAATCCACAGCTGCTGGTACCAGTTATGCAACGTGCAAGACAAAATAGAGGTTATTGTGTTTCCCTCTCAGTAAAATTAGGAAAAAGAGAAATGTAAATTAAGGTTTTGGAAGTACCTACAGTTCCTTTGTGATTTAATAGTCCAGTTTCTCCTTTGTTTTTTGTTTTTTTTTTTTGGGGGGGGTGTTCTTTTTTTGTTGTTGTTGTTCTGTGTGGGGGTTTTTTGGGTGTTTTTGTTTGTTTGTTTGTTTGGGGGTTTTGGGTTGTTGTTGTTATTGTTGTTTTGGTTTTTTGTGTGTGTGCTTTGTTTTGTTTTTTCCTGAGTTTCTTGAGGGTACCCCAAAACCAAACTACCCATCTCTTTTGGAGGCAGCATCACAAAACATTTCAGTTTTCCTCTCATTGACTGCTGAATGAACAACCATGGCCTGTTTAAATAAATGAAGTATATTTGAGATAGCTAAAACAAAGTATGACAAACTCCAGCCTTGTTCCACTAAGTTATCTCCCTGATGTTTATTTACATTTTGGCTATATATTTTAGTGGTCCTTTTCCTCCCATTCCAGCTCCTGATGAAAAATACACCTGTGCTTCACTGTGACACCAAAACAGCTGGAAGAGGTGTTTGTTTTCTGCTGCAGTGGAGCGAAGGCCAAAAGCCAGGCCTTCAACTGATGAATTATTCCTTCTACTTGAGAAAACAAAATCAAGTATCAACAGAAATTCATGTAGGAAATGCCAACACCCTGGGTGCCCTTTCAACATAGGACTGCCTATTATTAGCTACTGTTACTTCTCTCTTCTTGCATATATATTGACTTATGTTACCTAGAATTGTTATAATTACACCCTGTTGCTTAAGACTCATCATCTATTATACCAAAATAAACTTTTTTTTTAGGTGTTTCCTAACAAAGTAACATAGAAGACATTAAAAATATGCATCATAATTATGGTGTTTGGAGCTTTCGTCTTTGTCAATTCAGATATTTTTCCTGAATTGCCTTTCTGGGGTTTTTTTTGTTTGTTTGTTTGGTTGGTTTTTTGGGGTTTTTTTTGTTTGTTTGTTTGGTTTTTTTTGTTTGTTTTTTTTTTTTCCCTTGATAATTAATCTTCTTTTTCTTTTCACCAATTACTAGCCTCTGTGGGAAAGAATATTGAAATAAATAAATAAATAGAAAGGTCAACATTAAAACTGAGATCTGGTTATTAAAAAGAGAGGAGCTGAAACAATTGTAAGCACAAGCTGAGATGCTCAGGTCATGGGTCTGTAGAGAGTTCTGGTTGTTACCACCAGTTTGGTGACTTGCTGTTTTAATAGTGGGAGTTTTATGGCAGGAGATTTCTTCTCACCTTCCCAGCCAGACACTGACTTTGGGCTGTTTCAACAGTGGGAAACTGTACATATGTGTGTGTTGTTATTTCTGCTGCTCACTCACTTAACACCCTCTTCTCCTCTGGTTCCAGGAAGACTCTACAGTCTCTTGGTTCTCCTCACCATTCCAGGTAAAATTCTCTGTCATGACCATCAGGACACCAAACTCTACATTTGCCTACATTGCTTAGGAGTCCTGGGAGGAGGGAATAAATATTTGGATTAGACTGAGAGGGGATAATTACTAAATGGAAATAAATGAAAAATCATTTATTAATTCTATTCTCTTAAAAAATATATTGCTTTTTAATTCAGACTGAATGTCAGGATTTTTTTATTTTTTTTTCCTTGAGATGACAATGGCAATTTGCACTCCTGAGATATTATCCACCTGACTGCAGGATTGTTATCAGAGCTTAAATAAGACAACTCCAAGTATATGGGGTAAAAAAAGAGAAATACACCACCTTCACAAGGCTTCTGGATAATCTGTCAGCACTAATATCTTGTCTTTGCTAGATGCCATGGATGATCAAAAGGGGGAAAAAAAAAAATCTGACAGCTTCTTTACATGTTCTCCAGTGCATTATGAACCAATCATTCCTAATCAATCCCTATTTCTGGAATATGCCAACACAAGACATCCAAAATTAGGGAGATGCTGTGATACTTCAGCAGTGTGGGTTCTTGTTTTAGAGCTGGACCAGATGATCTCTCTGAATTTTTGGGTGAGATGCTTGCTGTTCTGAAAAGAAATGGATGAAATTATTTAAAGGCTACCCATGCAGTGAAAATCAGAATGAGTTTAAAAAGAGATTTCATGAAAGGAGAAAATATGAAGCCAGCCTTCCAGATCTTCAGCCCAAAAGTTTTCTCCAAGCAATGACTGAATATGATATGTTGGACCTATACAAAGGCACTGAGACAGTGATTTCTTCATTTTCAGAAGTATAAAGCTTAAAGAGATACAGTATGTGTAAAAAAAGGTCATACAAAACTCCATCAAGAGAAGTCAGAATTTTTGTCATTGTTTCCCATGTGTTTCGTGTTTGTATGGGGGTATCTTTTGTTTGGTTGGGTTTTAATTTGTTTAGTAATTGATTTGAATTTTTGGGTGGGTGTATTTTTAGCACTAATAGGATCGTAAACACATTATTTAGGAGAATATTTCTCTGTGCATATAATTGTACATATGTAATGCATACCTTATTAATTTAGAAAAAGTGAAATAATTACAAGAAATTAAACCAGTCAATTTTCTGTTGGTTTCCAAGTTGTATTTGCAGCTTCACACTGAAAACTCTCTAAAAGCCAAGTTCAGGGCTCAAAACCCAGCAGAAACCACTGCATCCTTTGAAGGTAGCTATATTACAGGAAAAAAAAAAATTACTTTATATGAATATAATATTATATTAATTCAAACTCCAAGGCTCTGTCATCACTCAGAGTTCCCATTGTCAACTGATGTACCCTGGATAAATTGAAGAGCATTATTTATTACCTTATAAACCAGTTGAATAAAATAATAAAAAATTAAAAGTAATATTAATGGGGCCAAGACTGAATTAACTTTTCAACCTCTGACAAAACTGTGTTGCTGTTTAGGTTTTATTTGCTATTTGCTATTTAGTATTTGCTATAAAGCAGTGCTTTATGCTTCTACAATGCCTTACATTTTTCAGTTGGTGCAGACTCTATAATGATATCATCATAATATTTAGACGGGTGACTGGGTTTAAAACCTTTTTTTTTTTTTTTTTCCCCTTCCCTTTTGCCAGAGATGGAGATAGTATGCTTAGTTATAGATAATCTATCACCTTAATTCTACCATCACATCATCCAACTGCAATTCATTCCCTCCAGACATGTGTTTTCTTGACAGATGGAAGCTTTGATTTTACACAGCCACGAACCTGAGTTTGCTGCATCAGATCTTATTTATTTATATCTCCCAACTACTGCACCACAGCTAAAGAGCTTCAATCTTAAAACACTTGCCCTTTTAGCAACCCTGGCAAGTCAAGGAATGATATTATTTCATTTGAACACAGGGGAAATGGTGGCATTGAGAGATAAGTAGCTTTTCTTTGAGAAAGCCTGCAACAAAGCAGAGATGAGAATTTTTCAGATAATCATCATAATTACAAGAAATTATGGCATGCACTGTGCAATATTAAAGTGACAGATTAAGGGTATTTGTTTGTCTCCTCCACTAAAACAACCTTTTATTTTTTAGATAATACTGCATATTATTCCTAATTATTTATTGTTTTCTATTTTTTAGAATAGGAAATGCAACAGAGATATTTTAAATCAAGTAAGAGGAGACATGATTTTGAATTATCCTTTCTAAAACTGGCCAGCTAATGCAATAAAGTGATACTTCAGAGAGAAAGTTATCAATTCTGTGATTCTGTGATTACTGTATATTAAAATTCCATTTTTCATACCTTTACAAAAATAATGATTAGGTAATAAGCTGATATTATTCATTATGGTGTATGCTATAGAACTTATTTTCCTTGTCTTCCAAGAAGATTTTGTAAAGACAGTGATCTAAAATACAGTTTGACATGATGGGGAAAAAAAATCATTCTTTCCCTTCTTCTGTCTTCCTCTTCCATTCTGTTGTCACTCTCCTTAAAATGCCTTTACACTGAAGTTATGTTTGTTTAGTATTGAACTAAATTAATATTTTTCTTCCCAAAATCCACTCCACAGCCAAAGAAGAGAAACAAACAAAATGACACAAATTATAGCATATAGCACCTTAATACAGATTTAAAATGTAGTAATGGATCCAATTCTGACATTACTGATACCACTTCTTTTTGATGTGGATTGAAAATATGGCCACAGTAGGTTAAAGGAAGTTCTGAACTTAATGAGAATCACAGCATAATATTTAGTAGATTGAAAGAATTGGATCACTACTGCCAAGATTATTTAGAACTGCAGTCTGTCCCCCAGGGGAGAGGCCCATAACTCTCCAGTATCAGTCCCTGACTTATCATCATCAGCTCAGTAGCGCTGAAAGCTTCTTCTGCTTTAATTTTAAGCCATAAACTTTCTAAACTCCATTTTATGTCCAAGATTTTTCTCTTTTTCTTCCACCCACAGAGCAACTTTCTGTAATCCTCCTATTCCAGTAGCTAGAGAGCCTACACAGATGTTACACATATATCTATTCATCTCTCATTCACATCCATTCACTCCTGGGCAAATAAAAAAGGTTCCTCCAGTCTGATTACATCTCTTCCTTTCTTGGTGTTCAGCCACACAGGGTATTATTAATAACAATTGTATAGCAGGGTTAAAGAGTATAACTGGGTTTTTTGTTGTTGTTCCCATGGTGGAATTCTTACCCCATTTCTGTTTTAAGCACATAGTCTAACTTTTACTTCGTGCAATAATATTGCCCCTCCTCTACCTCTGACAAAAACACTTTGTGTCATCCTTCCTGAAATACCATTCACCTTTTGACTGCATTATTGTATCTGTGGTCCAAAATCATTCTGTGATAGTATAAACCAGCCAAGACCAATTTTTTTCTGGCACAGATCCCTGTGTTCTCAGCAGAAACTCTGTTCACCTCCTTGCAGTTCCCAGGTACATTCTGTTTTTCTCTACCATCATTTGTGTCATGAGTTAGTACAGTTTAGTTTTTTAGATATAAAAGAATGTAAAATAATTTTCCAGGTCAGGACCTGGGAATTGCTTTGGAAGAGACAGAGACCTATCAGAGAGTTAGTTAGAATATTGACATCTATTCTGACCACTGAAATTGTTAGTTGCGACTTTGGGAAGTACTGTATAAAATCCCTTGATTTCCTGTAGGTGGGCCCTTTTCCTTCTTCCTTTGGCCAGAGAGAGACAGGTAACATCGAGCTGGGCCTGCTGCTCCCCCCTTTTGGGGGGGATGAAGCTGGCCTGAGGCCTGGCCAGATTCCATCGGCTCCCAGGTGAAGGGGGGAAAGGAGAGATTGCTGTTTTGTAACAGCTACTTTTTTTTAAACTGCTTTAGAGCAGAGAAAAATCTCTGCCGGGCCCCTGGTGGGAGCTATGGGCACCATTTGGGCCAAAGCCACCCCGGTTTACACCGAGGGGTGGGCTGAGAAGGCATTTATGATCTCGCCTAGTTTTTGGGGGTTTTTTTTTGTGATTCTAGACTGCTTGTGTGCTCTAATCTCTAATGTTTCTGCATGAGTTTTTTCTCCTTTATCAGCTCAGCCTTGAACATCTAATACCATGAGCTACAGGAAGAGAGAGAGACAAAGAGTCAGAGCAGATTTAGCTCTTTCCTAGCAACATGAAGCTTCCAGAGCTTGGCCCTTCTCTGAGAGATTAAGGAATGACAGAGTGAACATAAAGAACAACAGCATGAAGTCAGTAGCAAGAGTGAAAGGACTATTAAGACAGAGGGTTGAAGAGTTGGTTGTTCTATTCTTACTTGAGCCATGGAAATGAACTCTATACTTAGGTCATTCCTGTAGATCATGGGAAAGATATGCATTTGGGGAGATGATTGTTTTGCGTGTAGATTTAAGCAAAGGTGTTTGTGATAAACTAAGTAATATCCTATAAGATGCTTGAACAGAGATAAAGATGAGAAGCCCCCTGCACCAGTAAAGAAGTGAGAAGATGTCGCCGTGCCTTGTCGCTTTGCTCAGTCCACAGGCTAGCTCAGCAGCACTGCGGCTGGCACTTTATGGGTCAGGGCAGCAAGGCACGCAGGCCACCTCCTCCCCGTGGGTACTTGGTTCCCCACCAGGTGACAGAGCAGTAGCTGAATCTGCGAAGATGGCGGCAAGAAAGAAGCCGACTCTCTGGCACAGTGCAAAGGATGTTTATTGAGGGAGTATACGGAGCTCTACCTTGGGTGGCACCTGCGCTCAGAGAGCCCTGAGCAGAGGTGCGCACGACTTTTTAACTGGGGGAGGGTTCAGGGGAGGCGACAACGGGTCGGCCAATGGGAAACTGAGGGGGTGTAACTGGGGGTGTTAACTATAAACTGGGGGGTCCAATCCCAAGAGGGAGGGAGGAGACTGCTCGGGCACCCACCAATCACCTGATGCCCTCCCTGGATCTTTCCAGAATCCGAGGAAGGGCCCCAGAGTGATGGACAGGGCTCCCAAGGGGAGAGAGAGGGGATTGACAGTTTGGGTAGAAGGAGTAGGGATGATTGGCATTTAACTGACTGTTATATAACAAACTTAGGGGGTAGAACCATTCGGGGGAAAATAGGGGGGTACAAAGAACGAACCAAATTACATTAAATCCATAAACTCATCCAAATAATTAAAATACACCGCTACAAGAAGATATCTCTGTACTTTGAAGTGAAGAATCCTTTGCTTTGGAGTTATTCATCTTTAAAAAGTGACACCCCAGTATGCAAAAGTCTAAGACCCATGACCCATAAGCAGCTTGAGAAACTGCTCCTGGGAGGGCCAAAAGGCAGGTTTCTCCAGGCGTTTGTTTTTGTAACAGTTTAAAACCCACAAGAGAACTGTTCTAAGTTGTCAGTGGGATCCATGACTCAAAAAGATACTCTTCCCCCAATGAATTAATAAAAGACTATTATCAGATAGTAAAACTGACTAAAAATTACAAATTTTGTCTCTTTATGTTGTTTTGTAACAAAGTAAACAGTTTGTAAAAGGAGAAAAAAAGTATTTTTGAAGTTTCATTCCATTTTAGGTTTTTTTCCAACTTTCTGTTTTTTCTATTATTTTAGTGTATGTTAATAAACTATTTGTTAATTTTAAAGTTGAGCCTGCTTTGTTTTTCTCCTAGTCTCTATCTCACAAAAAGAGTAAGTACCAACACCAAAATTTAGTGAACGTGAAACCACTACAATTTGTTACAGATTTATTTCATTTTTCTCCATTACAGATGGCCAGTCTCCACATAACTCCCATTGAGAGTGCCTTGTACAATATCGTTAATATTTCTCTATTTCTACTTGCACTTACAGATCATACTGGCATTTTTCATGGTCCCTCCACGCTGATGCCTAATACTCTTCCCCTTTAGTCTCCCTGGTTGTCTCCAGCTTAATTACCAGAAACCCTTGTTACGAATTTCCTGCACTACCGCATCAACACTGCAACCACATATTCATCCACTGTGTGCTCACTTGCACTGTGGCTTTTCTGTGGATTTTTTCCCAGCAATCTTAAATTCCAACAATCCTAAATCAATAAAATTCCAGACTACTCAGTTTGGGGATTTTCTTAAATGTATACCCCCATAAAAATTCTCCCTTCCTTCTAGAATATGAATGATTTTCTCCTGCAAGAAGGCCTCATATCCTATTGAAATAAGACCAAATACCCCCATATCATGTATTGCTTTCCCTGTTCCCAAAATATGTTTCCTAAATCATCTTATCTTCATGCATGCAACATCATTCCCTAATTTGATAGAATTTCAAATGAGAACTTTAATGTACTTAAGATTAGTGACACTTCTAAAGGCTTTTCAATATATATACCCTTTAGGCTGCAGAGGAAATTTCTAAAGTAACCTTTTGAAATTTTTAAAGTAACCGTAGAATTTTAGGTGTCCGTGTACATGACCTGCTGCCTGTCGTGGTGTCTCTCGCATGCTTGGAAGCACTGGCCCACGGGCTAGCTCAGAATCTTCATCGCGGCTCACGTGCTGTGGGTCAGGGTTGCTACTTGCACTAGCTCCCTCCTCCCCATGGATACTTGGTTCCCTACACCCAGCATAAGACAAGATGTTGCTGGAACCACGGCTATGGATAGAAGAGTGACTCCCCGAGCAGGGTCGAAAGGGGAGACCCAACACCTGACCCCTGCTGCTTGGGAGAGCCCCAAACAAGGGTTGTGCATGACCTTTTAAACAGGGGAGGACCAAGGGGTGGTAACAACTCAACAACCAATCAGAAGAACTTGGGGTGGAACTGGGGGTGTAACCTTACAACAGGGGAGCCAGTCAAAGATGAGGAGAAGGGGATTTCCCAGGCACCAGCCTATCACTCAACACCCTCCCTGGAGCTTTCCAAAAGGGAGGGGCCCTGGAGTGACAGACAGGGCACCCGAGGGGAAGAGAGAGAGGACTGACAACAGCAGGTGAGGGGTAGGGTGATTGACAGATAACCAAACATTACATAATAAATATAAGGGGGGAAAAACCAATGAGGAGAATGGGGGGTACATGGAACAAACCATTACAGGAACTTCTTATGAAAAACTGTTAACTGCTTATGCAAAACATGATAAACCAAATAAAACACCTTTTGCACCATCACAGCTGCCATTAAGAAGGGTTGAAATAATTAATGTGTTTGTAAGAATCTGAAAACCTAATGAAAAAAAAGGGAGGGGAGGCCAGGGGAGGGGAGGCCACTTAGCTGCTAAGTGTCTTCTCCAATGGAGATGGGGCAGCCAGTGGATCCACCATGCACAAGGGTCAGCCCCCAACCTGTTGGGGTCTTCAGCTTGCATGGATTGAACTCCTGCACATTTCAGGGGAAGAGTAGTCCTGAACCAGAAGGGTTCTTGGGGAATCATGATCTATGCAAATCATTTTTTTATGGAAATAAACTCATGGTTTGTGGGTTATTAGATGTTGGGTGCATGTAAGGGTGCATGTTTTCTTGAGCTGGGAAGGTCTCACTGTCAAATCACATCCTCCTCAGGACACAACTGCAGGTATCCCCCTGAAAGTGGGCAAAGAAACTGGATGAAACCCTCCCCTGTGAGGCCCTTCCCAAGGAGCTTTACAGACACGCACCTCCCTCTTCTGCAGCCTCCGTTGTTGTAATGCATTAATTGGGTTTATATTTCATTGGATTTGTAATGTTTTTTTCTCTGTATCATGTGGTCTGTCCTTGCCCAGCAGTGCCCATTCCCCACACTGAAATGTAACCCAGCCCTGTTCCCCACCCACTTTGCCCCTGATTGAGTGGTGTTTTGTCCCTACCTCTGGGCCCTGCCCCCTGGGGAAAAAGCCCCCACACGGGAGGGGTGAGGGCACCGGTGAGCCATTGGGGAGGGCTCCAGCCAAGCAGGGCAGGACTTGAGAATAAAAGCTGTAATATCCCACCCAGTAAAAGAGAGCAGACTCTTTTACTTTTGCCATTGGTGGTCATCTAGTCTTGTGGAGAAATACAACACTCCATCATCTCTTCCTCAGTTTTACCATTCCCTGGCTTTATTTTTTCCCACCTGGGTCTTGGCTAGTGTTTATATGTGCCGGGATTCCCTGCCTAAAAGACCCAGACACACTGTTATGGGAGCCTCATGGGAACGCAGTTACTAAACAGGAATGGGCAAAGCCTAATTTAAACATATTCCATTAAAATAAATAACAAAGAATGTGAGATACATCATTCAGTGTGCCCTGTAAAACTGATTGTAAGTTTTATGCTAAACAATTGTAAAACAGAAATATTTTTCTTCCCCCGAATAATATATAATTTGTCGTGCCAAGTACCTCTATTAAAAATCACATTATACCCTATGAATTACTACAGACATTTTGGTACTTTTGAAACTGGGTTAAACACGGTACTGGCAAAGTCTCATTTATCTTCACATAGACCGTAAGTTGAATGTTTTTTCTATTTTTTTATCCTCATTCCTTATCTTAATTTTTGCTGTTAATACACATAAGGCACTTAGAGCAAAGAGAGAATAAAAAGAAAATATAGTAACTCATGACAATGAAAAATACATAGTTATATAGAAGTAATTTGTGGGTTTTTTCTGCGCATTAATTAACCTGATTTGGCATCTGGAAGGAGAAAAATATTATTTCTAGCCTGTCACCTTTTTTGACAGTTAAAAGTCACACACTTCTCATCAGTGTTGGTTATCAGTCTTCTTTCCTAAAGAGAGCAGTGGATGTGTTTCCTAAGGGAGCTCATTCATATTTACAGGTCCAAACTCACAGGAAAGTTTCATTGAAAAGGCAAAAAACCCCATAGACAGATTAAAAAAATATTCAAGAAGTCATATATCTGCCTAGAGAAACCCCATTCGTGGCCCATAAAAGTAAAAGCCTCAGCAAAATTTTTCCATGGAGTAGGCATCAGAGAATCCATGCAAGCACACCCTACTGAGACAGAATATCAGACCCTGGGGTTCAGCTTTTTGCTCCCCAGACTAATCACCACCCCCAAACTGAGCCCAGCCACTCCTAATCTCGGCAGAAAACAAACCTCTGTGAAACCCTCTTTCAGGACCCCTCAGTCTTTACTCAGACTTCTCAGAATGAAGTGTCAAACCCTTAGTGAAAAAGAAGATTGTGTTTCATCCACCCACAGCAATTAAGATTTGTGCTGGAGTAACCAGGGAGCACCATGTCTGCCAGCCCCAATACTGAGTGGAAATTAATCGCTCTCTTTGAGGATTGTATCAATTTCCCTCCTTTCAGGAGGCTGCACAAATGAAAATCAAGATCATGAGTACCAAGACACCACTGCAATGAGGGTCAAACCAATAATATGAGATAAATGCAGTATACAGAGCAATGGACAACAGAAATTAGACATATTTGTCCCAGAAGTAACTTCTCCAATGAGAATAAAGTCTGCCACAATTTAGTTTGGCCGGGCATTTTGACACAGAGAGGCACTTTACCCTGTGACAAGAAGGTTTTTGGTAGACAGCCTTCCTGGAGCAGCTAATCTCCATCTGGTTTAGGAGCAAGTCTCAGGAGAGTCTCCTTTTAGGGTAGGAAACAAACATCTGTACCTTGCAAAAGCCTTTTGCTTCAGGCCCTGGACTGGGGTTCAACACCACTAAACCCAGGTCTATGGCACAGGCATGAAGCTGCATTTAAGGCTGTCACTCTGCTGGCAAAGAGATTGAAATGTTTATTTAAGGTCTCTGTTCTCTTAAGGCTTGATTTCAACGAGGATAATTTGCTGTAGTTCATAGGGACAATAGGGAATCCCCACCACATACGCACCCACCAACCCTTCCTCCTTCTCTAGAAATCAGGCAAAATCCTAGACAACTGAAACCACTCATACATATTTACTTCCGTTACTTAAATTACGACTGCACGAGTGCCTTCTGTGCAGTCATTTGATCTCATTCTTTTTTCTAATGTGAGGATACCTGCAGGGAAATTGCTACTAACAAGTGGCAGACCCTTCATTACTCACAGGAAAATATATTTGCAGACAATCACGATTTTAATTAAGGATTTGACCCTGCTCCTAGGACAGACAATGGCAAAACAACTCCAGGGAACAGGAAGAGGCACTAAATGCAGCCCTCTTGAACCTGTGAGCAAGCTGTTTCCAGGAATATCACTATTTCCATCAATCACTGAACACAGGGCTGCAAGGAACCACAAGATCTGTCTGGTCAATCCCCCCACTCATGAGCAGGCAAACAAATCCTAAACCTTGACTGCTGCTTGTTCAACCTGTCTATACCCTGCTGCAGCCCCAGAGGTTCCTCTGTTTCTTCTGGGAATCTCTCACCATCTTTACCTACAAATAGCCTTAGAAGAATTGGATTTTATTTTTCCCTTGCTGCTGTCTGACTAAATGTCCTCTGTGGATTTATATACCTAGTGTGTCCCTGGCCAGGATCGCAATCTGTGATGTCGCTGCTGGTATTTAGGCTGGAAGTAAGAAGGTGGGAAGATGTGGCACTTCTCAGATGTGGTAGGATTTCACACCCACGACAGACAAATTGACTACCCCATCACAGCCCTTCAAGTGGGATGTAGGTGACCTTGGCTGGACCTTCACTGAACTTTGCAGGAACCCTTGTGGCTTTCCATCTCTGACCACACAGAGCTGTTTTGATCAAACTCACCATTTCCCAGGACTGCTGCTAAGGGATGATAATTGTGGCTTCAGGAGGGCTGACTTTCTGGTGTTAAATCTCCCAACGAACTTTAAGAACATGAAGCATCTGGAATGGTCTGCTCAAAAGAGGCACGTTTTGAATTCATTCATTATGCCAGCCTGCAGGGGGGGAAATTGTTGTTATTATCTGCTAAACATCATTTGGCGACCCAGGACTCCTTCTATTACTTGTTGAGCCATGTTAGCATGCTGCAAGATGCAAAATAAGACTTAATTTATTATGATTAAACACCATATGACAAGGAAACAGTCACAGCACAGCAGTGGCCAGAATGACTTTCTTCCTGAAATCTCTGTCTTTCCTCATCTGATACTTGTTTGTCTCCTTGATGATCTTTGGGGTTTTTTTCCCCTTTTTTTTTATTTTTTGACTCTGTCTGGGAAAAATTGCATATGTGTTTTCTTTTCCCTGAAGCTTTTGCTTTCCCATGGTCTATGTTTGTGTTTAAGTACTGAATATGTTTTGTTGAGTGAAGAATAATGAGTATGGAAATAAAATTTAAAAAAAAAAAATCTTCACATTTAAAACTCTAAGTTTATTGCAAAACTAAGGGAGCTTCCCTTGATGGTGCTATAGCTGAGAGTCAGCTATAAAGAGCTCTGTCTGCTACTGCAGGCTCTTTCAAACTGAAACAGGGAAAATTTGTTTTAGATATATGGATGAAATTTTTCCCTGTGAGTGTGGGGAGGCCCTGGCACAGGTTGCAGAGAGAAACTTTGGCTGCCACTGGACCCCTGGAAGTGTCCAAGGGAGCTTGGAACAATCTGGTATAGTGGAAGATGTCCCTGCCAATTTGGGGGGGGGGGGGGGGGGGGGGAGTGTGGTGGTATTGGCTTGAAGGTCCACCCCAAACTATTCTGGGATTCTGTGTTTCTACCCTCTGTTTTAGCAATGCTCTTTGCTTTCTCTGGAATATTCCACTTGCTTATCAAATTCCAGTCGTCTTTCTGCTTTGACCTGGTCTGCAAGCTCCTGTAAGCTCAACTAAAATATTCTTTCATATCTGCTATTGCAACAAGATAGCCTTGAAACTGATCAAAGGCTTGGTAATGGTGCCAGACCTGCTGATTTCAGGGGACTTCAAATCAAAAAGAGTCATTATTCTGATTAAGATTTAAACAGTAATCCTCATTGTTATGTTTTAACCTTGGTAGGTAGCTGAACATCACTCATTAGGCACTTGAAAAATACAGAAGGTAACAAATGGTAAGCTTTTCTTACTGAAAGACAAGCAGATTTAACAGTTCAAATCAGCAGCATTGCGGCATTCAGAATGGAATAAGAAATAAAATAAAATAGATGTTTTAAGCGAAGGTATACTCATACATAACCTTGGACCTTCAAAGAGCTGCAAGATGTTGTAACTACCCTTATCCTCTGAATTGGTAGAGTCCCAGTGTGCCTGCATTCCCTGCAGCCTCTGGTCTTGCATAATGAGGAGCTAGAACCTGCTGTTATACTGTTTTCCAAAGTGATAGAAAAGTTGATTCAATGCAATTTAGTTTAGTCTAGTCAGGTCTAGTCTAGTCTTCTTCTGTTTATTCCTTGCACTTTGAACTTGTGAGTTTTCCAAATATCCACCTTCATAAAAAAAAATGCCTTTTCAATTTTCAAGTTTTCTTTATAACTAAGTTTTAAGGGGG
>JAIXNV010000017.1:1106623-1124861 GCA_020917445.1 Riparia riparia | reverse complement strand
GGGGGGGTAGAGAAAAGAAAAAGAAAATATTATCATAAGCACTGTTTATGGTTGAGGAAGAAATTTTATTAAGGAATGTTTAAATTTCCTGAATAAAAAGGAAAATTTTTAATTTGATTGTGCATTTCTGCATCTCAGTTAATTACTCTTAATTTTTTACACACTTTCAAATGTCATTCGCATGAGCTTACAGGGAACCCTCTAGAACACTTTGCTAGTTCTGATGCCCCCAGTACAAATATTTTTTTCAAAACCAGAATTTTATGGTGGGTTCTGCATTTGTGTGAATGAGATAAAGAGGTATGGAGAAGTGGATGGCTGGAGCACAGGTATCCTTTACAAAAGAGCAAAAGTAGCTCTTTTTGGTGAAAATAAATGTCTGCCTTTAAAGGGTAAAAAGGGGGTTGGAAAGGAAAGCAAAACCTGTGGTTTAGGAAGTTCTGTTTTACTGCTGGAGGACCAAATTTTGGCTTTGTCACTGCTGTGCTGCTGCTCAGCCCAAATTCACACAGAAAACACATTTGTCTGTCTGCTCACAACCTGCTCAAAAGAGAAGGGGAGGCTGCAGGGGTTTAAGGGTAAAACAAGACTTTTTATGTCTACAATTCATATCCATCAAAGACAAAAGGAAACAACTCCAATATCTTATTTTAATGCTTTCGTTTATTGTGGAGCTTAGTTGCCATAAAAAGTGTATGTTTAAAATGTCCTGTAGGAGTCCCATAAAATCTTGTAACCAAGTGACACGCGATAATGAAACTCCCTCCACAAACTACAAGAAAATGATTTTTTTTTATTATTATTATTATAATCATCAAATAGTTTGCCTTGAGGTATTGATGGAATTATATATAAACCTTGTGTCGTGCTGGAAGACAAATAAGAAATAGAGAAGAAAAAAGGGGAGGGGAAGGGAGGGGAGGGGAGGGGAGGGGAGATAGAGCCATTCATCTAGTAGAAAGGGCTTTTGTAACCCTTTAGAATGAGGCTTGTCATTGTTTCAATGTTTCTCAAAAGTTCAGTGCACCACGCTTCTCATGCTTCACCCCTACCCTTACCTAAACTCCTATGCTGAATTTAAAAACTCAGATTTATTAGATGACAAAGTTATTGAATCTATACATTACTGAACTCTTCCATTTAAATTCAGTTTTGTGCAGTTTACTTTTTGTTTGAGGTCTCAGCATATCTCATTTATCTGACATTCAGACACCACAGCTGTCTGTGGAATACAGCATTTCTGCACATAATGGGTAATGTGACATATGCAAATGTTTTCTTTCCATAAGTATCTGGAGCAGTAGTAGAGATACCACTGTAATTTATAACTAGGAAAATGAAGTGGATGACAGCACAATATAAACAGATAACAACTTACGCTACTTACTTAGAGCTCACTTTTTAGAATTAAATATCACAGTCATGCAAAGACAAGACCAAACGTTCTTTTCGACATTGGAGCTGTGCAGTTTTTTCATCTCCAGCCCTACATTAGAAGAGGCTTTTTGCAGAATTTATTAAAAGAAAACAAAATAAAATCTAGGCTAATACCTACAGGTCGTAGTATTTAATTGAATACCTACTGATTTTTTTTCTGTAAATCATAAATATGGAAATGCCCATGGGCTTCTTTGAAAGATGAGAGAAGAATGGTTGCTCTTCATATAGCATTTTATGTCATTAGAGAAGTCCTGATGTCAAAATTTTTCTCAATAATCAGCAGAATTTCCTTGCTTGTCATTCTCTTAGTGTTCGTTCTGTTTTATGCTGAGGCAGTACAGGATTCTTCACTAATGGGTATTTGTCTCCCAGAATTTCCAGCAGCTTATGACTTTGGGAAGGACTTTGGAACGTACTGGTCATGGAACATTTCCACTGTTTCACAGACAGCAAACACCAGTGCCAGCTATGTGATGGAAAAAAAAAAAAAAAAAAAAGAGAGAGAGAGAGAGAAAGAGAGACATCTGACACATAGGCTTCCATGAACTTCCTGCATAGCAATATACAGGTCTGACAGCCTCCAACAGGTTCAATGTATCTGTTGAGGGAAGGGGGATTTTTTGTTTGGTTTGGTTTTTTCCCCTTCTACTGATATTTTGGCAGTGGCATTTAGCAGGGCTTCACTAGATGCTCCATGAACCCCAGACACAGCAAAGTGACAGTTGCCTCTGGCACCCAGCACTTGTCACCAGAGCTGTGATGATCAATGTTTCACTTGCCCTTCATGTCAAGGAGGTTCTTATATTGTTTTGGTGTCTTTTCACCAGGCCTCTTGCAACCATGATCATTGACAGGGGTTAACAGGAGATACAGGTGGTATGAAGAGAGGGGCATTTGCTTTGAAAATCAGCAAGCAGCAGGAGCTATCACAAAAAACTTCAAGGTGCCTCCTGTCTTGTCAGTCTCCACCAAGCCTCCACAGACTAGAAGGTGATGGGGTGTGTTTTTTTTTTTTTTTTTTTTTCTACCACATACCAGTGAGTGTGCAGCTGTGAGAGCTGTGAGCATGGAGAGTGAATCCTGCATCAGCCTTGCATTTGTGCTTGCCCCTGCCGATGTGCACAGTCCAGTTTAATTTTTAAAATAACAGTATGTGATCATGGTTGCAAGAGGCCTGGTGGAAAGACACCATTCCTGGTGAGTCTGGATGTGGTTGCCTCATGAACAGCACAGTGCTCCATTGAGACAATGAGGGGCTGGAGCATGTCGAGGGAAGGGAACAGAACTAGAGAAGGGGCTGGAGCCCTAGAAGCAGGGGCTCCAGCCTGGAGAAAAGGAGGCTCAGTAGGGACCTTCTGGCTCCGCACAACTCTCTGACAGGAGAGGACAGCTGGGGCGGTCGGGCTCTGCTGCCAGTGGACAAGGGGCATGACAAGAGGAAACAGCCCCAAGTGTGAAAGTAGAGGTTTAGATTGTATGTTGGGAAAAGTTTCTTCACCTGAAGGGCTGTCAAGCACTGGAAGGCTGCTCAGGGAAGTGTTGGAGTCACTATCCTGGAGGGATTTAAAACATGCGGATTTGCCTTCAGGGGACCTGTGAATACTGGCAGTGTTGGGTTAATCATTGAATTAAATTATCTCTGTCCTAGGTTACAATGTAAGATGTGCCCAAAGTATGTATTCTATCACCATCTACATGAGCTGTTGAAACTAGGTTGGGCAGTGTTTCCCTTGCCCCCTCCCTCCAGACTATCTTCTGTTAATGGCCCATCAATGCCCTGCTGCATGACTCATAGGTAACTCCCTCCAGGAGCTATCTCTGGTTAATGGGCAATCAAGGACCCATTGCAAGACTGATAAAATGAGATCAGCCCATTGTGAGATGCTCCTCCCAGGGGGAGGAGCCAAGCATTCCCACCTGGATATAATCTGGGATTTGGGACAGCACAGGCAGCCTTACCCACTGGATTCCCAGAGGAGAAGAGCTACCAGACCTTTCTGCAGGAACACTGCTTCAACACGACCACTTCATCTGGACTGCTACCACCATGGTTTCAGGTTGTATTCTGACTCTGTCAGTGATCCTTTGTACTATTGCATGTGTTTTATTTTATTTTACCTTTTTTTTCTCTCGTATTAAATTGTTTTTTTCTGACTCTCACTGGTTTTGCCTTCAAGCCAGCACATATATTTTGATGCCCAACATGGGGCAGGAGGTACTGAGAAAAGTCAGAATTACAATTTTATAGTGATAAAAAACCCCAGCTGTATGCTATGATGCTCAACATGCTTTCATATATCTTATACCTAGCTCTCTACATTTTCCTGCACATGGGAAAGTATTTGCTGGTCTTAATGCTCATGTGTAGACCAGGGTATGGTACCAAAATTGCTTTATTGGTCTATTATGTTCATTGTACAATAACCTCTGAGGCAATGAGTATCCTTTGGAATATATACTCTATTTTGTTTGCGTGTCCTGGTCCAGAATGCTACATCTGGGCTCTCAACAATAGCACCCAGCCTCTGTGGGGAGGAGAAAAGAATGATTTTTTCCAGTCTTTTAGGTCTGGCACAGTAGTTTTCGAAAGTATTGAGCTCTCTCTAGGTGCCAAGGACAGCATGATACTGTTGTTAGTTCTGCTTCGTCTTCTCTGCACGGCCTGCCCCATGCTTAGAAATCAAACACTACATGGGGTAGTGCAGCATCTCCTTGAGGAGGAGGGAAAAAGAAACACATGCAAAACAACGGCATCCCTGTCTACACAAACTGTCATAGAGGAAGCAGTATCTGCATCTGTCGCAGCGCCTTTTCTGCGCTCGGCGCAGCTCTCAGGCTAGCTCAGTGAAAACGCGCTGCGGCTAACGCGCTGCAGGTCGGGGTGGCAGGGCGCACAAGCCACCTCCTCCCAGTGGGGCCTTGGTTCCCCAGTCAGCGACAGGGCACAGGTGTTGGGGCAACCGCGGCAGCAGGAAAAGATCCGGCTCTCAAGTGTGGTGCGGCAGGTTGGTTTATTGAAGGGAGTCACACACAGAGCTCAGAGAGCCCCGGATCAGAGCGTGCATGAGTTTTTGAGGGAGGGAGGTTCCAGGGGTGGCAACAACAGGTCAGCCAATGGGGAAATAGAGGGGTGTAACGAGGGGTGTTAACTACAGAACTAGGGTCCAATCCCAAACCGGAGGGAGGGGGCTCCCCAGGCACCCGCCAATCTCTCTACACCCTCCCTGGAGCTTTCCAGAACCCAGGGAAGGGCCCCAAAGTGATGGACAGGGCACTCAAGGGGAGGGGGAAAAGATTGACAATTGGGGTGGAGAGGGTAGGGATGATTAGCACCTAACGAACAGGGGCCAATTAACAGTAAACAAGTAGAAACGATTAGAAAAATGGAAGGGGGTACAGAGAATGAACCATTTACAACGAACATCAAAATATACATAAATCCACATGAACTTTCATCAAACCAAAAACACACCGCCACATCTCCCCCTTTTTGTTTTATTATGAAGAGTGGAATTGGTGTGGAGGAGGAAGATACTCCGAGGCAGGATAGCTGATGGTGAACCACTCATGTTGGGTGGGGTAACCCAGTCCGTGTTCTTCCATGTCAGGGTTCCTCCCCTCATCGTCCACCATTTCCTCTATGTCCAGTCCTTCCTCCTCTGGGCCTGTTGATGTTACGGCAAGACGGTTGACGGTGGGGGGGGTGTGGGGTGGCAATTAAGTTAAAAAGCATCCTTTTCAGTAGTCTAAAGGAAATTGCAGCAAGTATTAAAATGAATAGACATAGCAATAAAGTCTTTATCGTTGATGAAACCCAGCTCGAGAGTCCCCAGTTACCAAAAAGTCCGCTTAGCCAGTCGCCTGTCTCCCATTTGATGCTGTGTATCATCTCACATCCGCTGGATGGTGGCATGGATGTTCTCTGCCTTGGAGGATAAATTAAAACAGCAGAGTCCCTCAAACTCCTCGCATCGGTGGCCATGCAACAGGAGAAGGTAGTCGATAGCGACCCGATTTTGGAGAGTAGCTTGCCTAGTGGTCTCCTCTTCACCCAGGAGGTTGGTCAGGGCATCAGTCGTTAAGTTAGCTTGCTTCGCCACCCAGCACTCTAGGTGGGCCAATTCACCTAGGGCTTTTGCAATCGCGACCCACGGCAAAAAAGTCGTAACTGCAACTCCCTTGGGTTTGGACCAATGCACAATTTCATGATTGCAGTCGGGGTCGATTGCACTAAGATCTCTCTTCTGAATAGTCGAATTGCGTGAAATTTTGTGCTGCCAATTGGCTAACGACGTTTTGTTGGGGGTGAACAAGCTTAACTGGCCCAAAGTGCACGGGCCTCCTCTGTGGAGAGGGGGGATGCATGCCTAAGCTCTGTCACCGCAGATCAAGAAGACTCCCTTCGGGAGTTTCAAGGGTTTGTGACGTAGGGGTGGTAGGAACGGTGTTCTCGCACCAATGGCCCGGCATTAGGCGGCTGGAACGGATCAGATGATACAATTGATCACGTTCCTTGGGAGGGGTGTAGATAAACTTAATACAAAAGGAAGCATTAACAGAACCTAGTAACTCCAACTCAGTGGGGTACGAAACCATTTGGGGAAGGGATTGCTGAAAAGAGGACCATAAAACAAAAGGATTTCTAATGACGCCTTTTAAAACCTGATGGCATGGCCGGACCTGGTTGGCAGATCTTAGGAGTTGAAGGAGTTCTGAAGGGAACTCTTCAAGCTTGAAAGGGATCCCCACAAGGCAAGTTGAGAGGGGGTCATCTGCTGATGCAGCCGCGAGGCAGATATGATCTTGTCCCATCGATCGGGCCAGCGTGGCCCAAACGTTGGCCTTCGGCTGCGGTATGATCCACCCAGCGGATGGGAGACAGAAGCAGCACACAGCTAGGCTGATCACGAGGAGGCGGTGGAAGCTCCTCGGGGCTGGGAACTGGGTTCCGGTGGGATTCATCTTTAACTGAAAAAAAACTAAAGAGACAAATATTAACTAAACTTAGAATTCTCAGCGGGGAAAGGAAGCTCCTCCCAGATATCTTTCTCCTTCTTCCTGCGCCTCCATGCTGCCTCGGCTACTAGTGTGGACTTCTTACCGTGGGACCCCGAGACTTTCGGGACGTAGGGCCTCACCCACTTTGATGGAATCCACTTCGGTCCAGTGGGGGTGGACACGCAGGCGTATCCACGACCCCACTTGACCAGACCGTGAGGCCCTTCCGTCTTTCCAGTCTCGGGATCCCTGACCATGACTGGCGGCCCTTCCTTTGCATCAAATTGAGGGTTTGCACCAAAGTGCCGCATGACTGGGGGGTTCAAACCCTCGAAGGAGCAGTTTAAAAAATTGATGGTAAACAGCGCCCTAGCTAATCGAATTGAAGGTGGTTTTGCCTTCAGCACCTGTTGTTGTTGGTGGAGGACCCGCTTGATGTCCCTGTAGGTCCTCTCAACCACGACTTGGCCTGTGGGGGAGTGGGGGATGCTGGTTTTGTGCTCCACCCCCCCATTGCTGCAGGAAGCTGTAGAATTCCCTTGAACGGTACGCTGGAACATTATCAGTTTTAAGCTCCCTTGGGATCCCCATGAGGGAGAAGGCCTGGATGAGGTGTTTGATCACATCCGAGGACTTCTCCCCTATGTGGGCGGAGGCAAAGACAGTCCCAGAGAAAGTGTCCACTGAAACGTGCACGAATTTGGATCTGCCGAATTCTGGGAAGTGGGTGACATCTGTCTGCCACACCTCACAGCTTTTTAAACCTCTTGGGTTGACTCCTGCGCTTAACGTTGATAAAGCATGTTTTGAACAGGAGGGACACGCGGCCACAATCGCTTTGGCCTGTTCCCGGGTGAGATGGAACCAGCGAACAAGGCCAGGCGCGTTCTGGTGGAAGAGTTGGTGGCTGAGTTTTGCTTGCTTGAAAATGTTCGGCAAGGGGGCCATTGCGGCGGGGGCAGCAAGAGCATCACCTCTCTGGTTACCCTCCGCAATGAATCCTGGCAACTCGGTGTGCAACCTCGTATGCATTACATAATAGGGTTGCTCTCGGTGGGAGACAAGCTTTACTAATTTCGAGAGCAATTTGAACAAAGCGATGTTAGATACCTCCTGTAAGATAGCTTGTTCTGCCCTAGAAACCACCCCCGCTACATATGCGGAGTCAGTGACCAAATTGAAAGGTTCAGAGAACCTCTCAAATGCCCTAATGACAGCAGCCAACTCAGCAACTTGAGGTGATCCCTCTACCTCGGCAACATCTGCCTCCCACTGCTGAGTTTGAGGATCCTTCCAAGTCAAAAGTGACTTGTGGGATCTTCCGGACGGGTCAGTGAATACTGTTAGGGCTTTGAGGGGCCTTTTGCTCTGAACACTTTTTAATGAAAGAACAAATTTGACGTCCTGATTAAAAATTTTGTGGGCAGGCCGGTGGATAGAAGTTTGTTCTGTAAAGGAGTCTAGAGCAAATTGCAGGGCTTCATTTTCTTGAAGCAGGTGTTCTAGCATCGCTTTAGTAATTTGGCCCGAACGAAGTCCAATTGGTATGTGGATGCATTCAAAGTCTCACCCGGCCAAATCTCTGATCCGCGATCTTGCTTTGCGGATCAACTCAGCTACCAACTCTTGTGGCCGGGTCATTCTCTTGGATCTTTGGTGGCTGAGGAAGACCCACTCTATGATTAAGAGCAGATCATTCCCGCCTCGATCCTTCTTGGGGATATTTTTCCACTGGAAAATCACCCCATGGAGGTGTGGCAGTCTTCCCATAACTATGAATTTAAAAGGCAAGTCTGGGTCGCATCTGTGGGCTTGCCTTGTGGACATGCATTCCTGCACTTTCTCCAGGGCTTTCTTCGCCTCCGGAGTAAGGACGCTAGGAGAACTAATCTCCTCTCTCCCTTTCAATAAATCGAAAAGGGGGGCTAGGTCTTCGGTGGTAAGACCCAGCCAGGGCCTTACCCAATTCAACGCCCCACACAACTGGTGGAGATCCGCGAGGGTACTTACTTTTGTTGTAATTTCCAATTTTTGAGGCACAATCGTCCTCTTACTGATCTCGAGTCCAAGGTACCGCCAAGGTGGCATCCGTTGAACCTTCTCATCCTGCAACTCAAACCCTGCAGCAATCAATGCAGTGATTGTCAGGTCAAGCGCGTGAGACAGAACGTCATCGTTCGGGGCACACACGAGGACATCATCCATGTAGTGATGGATGATGGCCTTGTCCACAGCTGCGCGAACAGGGGACAGCAGTGAAGCTACGAACCACTGACAGATGACAGGGCTGTTTTTCATCCCTTGTGGCAGCACCCGCCAGTGGTATCGTTTCCTTGGGGCCACTTGGTTGATGGTCGGAACCGAGAATGCAACACTTGGGGCATCATCAGGGTGTAAGGGAATTTGGAAGAAACAATCCTTTATATCGATTACAGCCAATTTCCAATTTTGGGGTAGCATGGTCGGGGAGGGCATTCCTGGTTGTAGGGACCCCATGTCCTCGATGACATTGTTAATTTGCCTGAGGTCGTGGAGGAGCCGCCACTTGTCCTTCCCCAGCTTCTTGATGACAAAAACCGGGGAGTTCCAAGGGCTATTGGTTTCAACTATATGGCCTTTGGCCAGCTGCTCCTCAACGAGCTCCTCGAGCGCCTTTTGTTTTTCTTTTGAAAGCGGCCACTGTTCTACCCATACTGGAGAATTCGTTAGCCAATTCAGTTTCTGGGTAGGGCGCTTCTCAGCGACCACTGTGGAAAAATCCTGAGGGGGGTCGGGAATGTCAATTTTAACCCCCCATTGGGCAATAAGGTCTCTTCCAAGCAGGGGCTCCTTGTAGTTTAAAATGAAAGGGCGGATATTCGCCAATTGCCCTCTCGGCCCCTTAATTTGAACCACGCTCTTTGATTGTTTTGCCAATTGCAAACCCCCTACACCTTGTACGTGTCCTGCCACGTCTTGCAGGGCCCAATGCCAGT
Source organism: Riparia riparia (assembly GCA_020917445.1). Taxonomy (NCBI): domain Eukaryota; kingdom Metazoa; phylum Chordata; class Aves; order Passeriformes; family Hirundinidae; genus Riparia; species Riparia riparia. The sequence goes on along the minus strand of JAIXNV010000017.1, from coordinate 1,115,448 downwards.
CCTTTGCGGGTACGACCATTACATATGCCCCTGTGTCTAACAGGCCCATGATGTTCAGGGCCTCCCCACCCACTCTAAACTCACAATCTACCCGGGGCCTTTCTTCTGTGACCGCCTGCACAGGGCAGACCATTGGGGTTTCAGATGTCTTGGGCCTCCGGGTAGGAATGATCTGGGCGATGACTTGGCCTTTAGCTACATAAGTTGGTGGGTGGGTACAGCACAGCCAGAGAACGAGTCTCCCAGGGTTGTTAACCAGCGTGCCTGGGAGAATCTCGATCTCCTGCGGTGTGTGCTTGCAGTCCCCGATAACGATGAACTCACCTTCACCTTCAACGATCGGCCAGGGACCCTGCTCCTCGGTGTTAACTGAAGCCGGAGTCCAGTTGGCGGTTGTCAGGTGCAGACCCTCGGTGAGCTGCAGTCGATATGGGGTGTTCCTGGAATCAGTTGTTAAAATGGGTTTCGAAATGTCATGGTCAGTAAGTATTGTCACATCTGGTAAAATTTCGTCCTTATTTGATGAACTGGGCAGCATATCATTGGCGCTCTGTGTCTCATCCTCTCCCCCCTTCATTCGGTCCACCCTATTTCTGTCCCCACGCCGGGTGGACCTGCGCTCCCCTTTTAGTTTTTTTGAGTGGGCATGGAGCCCCACTGCCCATCTCCCCCACCTCCCCCTTTTTTGTTTTTGAAGGCTTCAAATTCTGTTTTCAGTTGGCATTGTGATGCCCAGTGCCCCAAATTCCCACAAAGGTGACAGCGCTGTTTGTTAGGCGCATAAGTTCTTTTCAGTGGAGTTGGCCCAGCGGACGGCTGCATGCTGATAACTGCTCCCCTCGGAGTCTTTGTGCGTTGCTGTTCTGTTTCCCCCGCTTGGAGTAAGGGGACCTTAATTTGGCAGACCCTCAACATGTCGGAGATGGTGGGGGGTGGATCCAAGGGGAGGCTGAGGATTGCTGTCCTGGACACGGCATTAGCGTTGGTGAATGCCATCTCCCTTAGGATTCCCTGTCTCTTCGACACATCAGGCACCTGTAGCTCAATCGCTCTAGTGAGGCCTTCAACGAAGGCAGTGAATGATTCTCTGGGCTCCTGCAAAATCTTAGAGTAGGGTGTTACAGCGCCATCTGGAGCCATTCCATAAAACGCTGTTAAGGCATGATCTTTAACAGTCTGGAGGGCTTTAGGTGGGATAACGTTGGCCTGATCGGCTGGTGCTGCCCAACATCCCTCACACATAAGGTGGTCCAGGGTGAGGGCATTCCCTTCCTCATCGACCGCGGTTTCCGGGTCGACAAGGAGACCAGGCAAAGCATCTGTCAACAGCCACCTCCATGCCGCCTCCCAGAGCTGGAACTCTGTAGAGTTCATCAGGCAGGAGAACAGCTGCTTTAGATCCGCCGGTGTTACTGCGGCCACAGTAAGATCCGAACGAAGAAGGCCCCTAAAATAGGGACTTTCTCGCCTGTAATCCTTGTGGGCTTTGCACAGATCCTTGATTGTTGATTGTGGGAATGGGTGGTAAATGGGGCGCACGTGATGCCCTCCACGGGAATTCTTATAGATGACTGGGGCAAGGGATGGAACAGAGGAGGACTGGGGCTGGCTCCTGGATTCAGGCCCAGGCCTCCCCTCCTCCGCCCCCCTCGGGTGGGCGCCGGCGGGGGGGGGGGGGGCGTGGGAACCGGAAGTCCAGGGGTCATGCCTTCTGGGAGGGGGAGTGGTCTGAACTGATGTTGATGTCATGGGGGTGGTCTTAGAGGTGGATTCATAGGGAGGAGCTTGGGGAGGGGCAGGAGGAGGAGTCATTGAAGAAGGCGGTGAAAGGGGACGGGTTTTGTGGAGAAGGGGAGGGGTCATAAATAGGAAGGGGTTGGGTGGAGTGGAAGTGGGAAGAAAAGGGTTGTGGGGAAAGGGAGAGGGGGATGGGGAGAGCCACGCCATGCGGTCTCCGCCATCTTGTGGTCTCCGCCATCTTGTGGGGTAATGACAAGGGATCCATTTTGGGACTGGAGCTCTCCATCTATACGAAAACGAACTCGGGGCTTTTGAACTGGGTAAGATATGGGCAGGGAAGAATCTTGAACTGCCTGGCCAGGGCAGCTCGAGGGACCCCGGGCAGTCCGGCCAAGACTGCCCGGGCGGGGGGATCCGGGCATCTTTAGGGAGCCTGAGCTAGCAGGCTGAGTGCCCGCTGCTCCTTTCAAGATGCCCTTCTGGGGACGAGGGGGTTTAGGGGAGGGTTTAGGGGAAGGAGAACAGGGGGACGGTTGTCTCCGGTCTGGCTCTTTTTGCACCTCACTCATATTTTTTACTGCAGAAGTAAGCTGCACTACCAAATTAAAGTATTTTTGAGTTTCCTTGTCCCCCGACCCAGCCAATTGAAATAGTTTTCTCTCTACTAAGCCCCAAAATCGGGCTGTGTAGATTTGGTCGGGAGACACTTGCGGAAAGTGCAAGAAAAGCCAGTGGACAAACCGCCTCAAATCATCTTTTGAAATTTTTAACCTAGAACTTTCAACCAGAACCTTTAAACTATAATACATGCTCTTTTGGGCAACAGAAAGCTTAGCACCCATCTTTCAAAAAATGTTGCCCCCAGTTGACACCCAAAAAAACTTAAATATCAACCAAAGCGAAAAACAGGTATCTCTTAAATCCGAGTAGGGGACTTTCTCCCACTCCCTCGGGGAACTGCACTAAACAAAAACACAATAAAGAAAAGAAATACCGAACGAAAAACAACTAAATACGATCCGTAGGAGGGCTCACGAACAGGGCAACAGGGCAAACCCTATACCCTGGGCTGCGCAGCCAGAACCGTTCACCACGATTCCCTTCCAATCCGGAATCCTCACTCCCTCAGGAAGATTCTTTCCCAAGTAAGCACCCCCTTCGAGGACACTTACCCCCTCCTCAGATCCTGGAAAGCTCGGGGTCGCTGGCCTACCGCCTGAAGAGGGCTCCAAGGGTGCGCTGGAGTTCTCCTCTTCGCCCTCGGGAGCGAGTTGGAAAACCGCTTCTACCGAGGGTAGCGCGACGCCCAAGGACTTCTTCGGGCTCTTCTCAAGCCCCAGTCCGTGCTGTGAGGTCCGCTCCGTCACCGAAGGGGCCCCACGTTGGGCACCAGACTGCGCTGTCGCAGCGCCTTTTCTGCGCTCGGCGCAGCTCTCAGGCTAGCTCAGTGAAAACGCGCTGCGGCTAACGCGTTGCAGGTCGGGGTGGCAGGGCGCACAAGCCACCTCCTCCCAGTGGGGCCTTGGTTCCCCAATCAGCGACAGGGCACAGGTGTTGGGGCAACCGCAGTGGCAGGAAAAGAGCCGGCTCTCAAGTGTGGTGCGGGCAGGATGGTTTATTGAAGGGAGTCACACACAGAGCTGTACCTCAGTCGGCAACCACGCTCAGAGAGCCCCGGATCAGAGCGTGCATGAGTTTTTGAGGGAGGGAGGTTCCAGGGGTGGCGACAACAGGTCAGCCAATGGGGAAATAGAGGGGTGTAACGAGGGGTGTTAACTACAGAACTAGGGTCCAATCCCAAACTGGAGGGAGGGGGCTCCCCGGGCACCCGCCAATCTCTCGACACCCTCCCTGGAGCTTTCCAGAACCCAGGGAAGGGCCCCAAAATGATGGACAGGGCACTCAAGGGGAGGGGGAAAAGATTGACAATTGGGGTGGAGAGGGTAGGGATGATTAGCACCTAACGAACAGGGGCCAATTAACAGTAAACAAGTAGAAACGATTAGAAAAACGAAAGGGGGGTACAGAGAATGAACCATTTACAATGAACATCAAAATATACATAAATCCACATGAACTTTCATCAAACCAAAAACACACCGCCACATGCATCTACTCAGACTGTCAAAGAGGAGAAAGGAACCAAAAACAAAGCAACAGTGTCAGTGTCTACACAAGCTGTCACAGAGGAGAAAGAAACCAAAGGTGCCATCAGTTTCTCCACACAAACCGTCACTGAAGCAGAACAACCTAAACCAGTAGCAGTTGCCCCTGTTCAGAAGAAGAAATCAAAGAGCAAATCAGTCTGCATAGTGACTGATGAGGATGTGGCAAGACCTTCGCACCCAGCAGAAGATCATCACCCGCTCTCTATCCCTGGGTGAACTGTGTGACCCGTGGAGGGAATTCACCCGCCAGACAAACGAGTCCATCCTGACCTGGCTGCTCCGCATCTGGGATGCTGCAGCCAATGGCACCATTCTGGATGGAAGTGAGGCCAGGCAACTGGGATCGCTGTCCCGGGATGTGGTCATTGACCAGGGGATCGGGAGAACCCAACAAACTCTCAGCCTCTGGGGGAGACTGCTAACAAGTGTGAGGGACAGATACCTTTGTAAAGAAGACCTCCAGGTGCACCAAGGAAAATGGAGCACAATGGAACAAGGTATCCAATGCCTGAGGGAATTGGCTGTGCTGGAGATCATTTTCTCAGAAGATGAGAGATTTCCTAAAAGCCCAGATGACGTCTAGTGCACATCGCTGATGTGGTTGAGATTCGCACGGCTTGGACCAGAGATGTACTCCCGTTACCTGGCAGCGCTGCAGTGGAGGGAAGGCGAGGACAAGGTGGGCGTCTTGGTCAATAAACTAAGAATTTACGAGGACGCTGTCACCGCCCCATTTTGTACCCATGTCTCATCCGTGGAAACAAGGCTGGCTGAGCAAGTCCGGAGTTTGATTGAAGAGGGCCATCAGAAACTGAAAAAGGAACTTAAGGAAGAAATTACCACATCTCGCCAGAACCAACAAGAGTCTCTGCCATTAGGAGGAGGTATCCGCCATCCAGGGAGAGAGGATACACTCCGTGGGGTAACCTCTGCTCTTTTCTTCGGGAGCATGGAGAAGACATGTGGAAGTGGGATGGAAAACCCACCTCCTCCTTAGCAGCCCAGATCCGTGAACTGAAGAGAGAGACACCTACCGCAAAGAGCCATCTAAAGTCAATGCTGCTCCAGTCTCTCAGGCACAGAACTCCAGACAGTATGAAAAGGATGATATGACTGATCCTCTTGAAGGGACTTCAGGAACTTATTTACAGGAAGAGAGCAACGTGTACCATGACCAGGAATAGGGGGGTCCTGCCTCTAGCCAGGTAGAGGAAAGGGACAATTGGATCTATTGGACTGTGCGGATCCAATGGCCTGGCACATCTGACCCACAAAAATATACGGCTTTGGTTGACACTGGTGCTCAATGTACCCTGATGCCATCAAGATATATAGGAACAGAATCCATTGCTATTTCTGGAGTGACAGGAGGGTCCCAGCAGATTACTGTATTGGAGGCCGAAGTGAGTTTAACTGGGAATGGGTGGCAAAAACACCCCATCGTGACTGGCCCAGAGGCCCCATGCATCCTCATCATAGAGTATCTCAGAAATGGATACTTCAAAGACCCAAAAGGATATCACTGGGCATTTGGGATAGCTGCTGTAGAGACAGAAGACATCAGACAACTGAATACCTTGCCTGGTCTCTCAGATGACTGCTCTGCTGTGGGACTACTGAGAGTTGAAGAACAACGGGTACCAATTGCCACAGCGACAGTACACCATCAGCAATATCGCACCGACAGAGACTCTGTGATTCCTATCCATGAGATGATTCGTAAACTGGAGAGCCAAGGGGTGGTCAGCAAGGCTCGTTCACCTTTCAACAGCCCTATATGGCCAGTGCATAAGTCCAGTGGAGAATGGAGACTGATGGTGGATTACCGTGCTCTGAATGAAGTCACCCCACCCCTAAGCGCTGCTGTGCCAGACATGTTGGAGCTTCAGTACGAGCTGGAGTCCAAGGCAGCAAAGTGGAATGTGACCACTGATATTGCCAATGCCTTCTCCATTCCTTTGGCAGCAGAGTGCAGGGCCCAATTTGCCTTCACCTGGAAGGGCGTACAGTACACACGGAACTGACTGTCCCAGGGGTGGAAACACAGCCCCACCATCTGCCACGGACTGATCCAGACTGCACTGGAAAAGGGTGAGGCTCCTGAACATCTACAGTACATTGATGACATAATTGAATGGGGGAATACAGCAGGGGAAGTGTTTGAGAAAGGAGAGAAGATCATCCAGATTCTGCTGAAATCTGGTTTTGCCATCAAGTGAAGTAAGGTTAAGGGATCTGCCCGAGAGATCCAGTTCCTGGGAGTAAAGTGGCAAGATGGACGGCGGCAGATTCCCACTGAGGTCATCAATAAGATCACCACAATGTCTCCACCAACCAGCAAGAAGGAAACACAAGCTTTCCTAGGCGCCATAGGTTTCTGGAGGATGCACATTCCTGAATACAGCCAGATTGTGAGCCCTCTCTACCTGGTCACCTACAAGAAGAACGATTTCCACTGGGGCCCTGAACAGCAACAAGCCTTTGCCCAGATCAAGCAGGAGATTGCTCATGCGGTAGCCCTTGGCCCAGTCAGGACAGGACCAGATGTGAAGAACGTGCTCTACTCAGCAGCCGGGAACAATGGCCTGTCCTGGAGCCTTTGGCAGAAGGGGCCTGGGGAGACTCAGGGCCGACCACTGGGATTCTGGAGCCGAAGCTACAGAGGATCCGAAGCCAACTACACTCCAACAGAGAAGGAAATCTTGGCTGCCTATGAAGGAGTTCAAGCTGCCTCGGAAGTAATTGTCACTGAAACGCAGCTGCTTTTGGCACCCGACTACCAGTGCTGGGGTGGATATTCAAGGGAAAGATTCCTTCCATGCATCACGCCACTGACACCACATGGAGCAAATGGATTGCCCTCATCACAGAGCACGCCTCTACTGGAAACCCAAATCGCCCTGGGATTCTCAAAATTATAACTAACTGGCCTGAAGGTGAGACTTTTGGATTATCTTCTGAAGAAGAAGAAAAGTGACACGTGCTGAGAAAGCCCCACCGTATAACGAGCTACCAGAGACTGAGAGACAATATGCCCTCTTCACTGATGGTTCCTGCTGAATTGTAGGCGCTAGCCAGAAATGGAAAGCTGCAGTATGGAGCCCCACACGAGTTGCACAAGCTACCGAGGGACAAGTTGGATCAAGTCAGGTTGCAGAACTTAAAGCCATCCAGCTGGCTTTGGATACTGCCAAAGGAGAGAAGTGGCCAAAACTCTATCTCTGCACCGACTCGTGGATGGTAGCTAATGCTCTGTGGGGATGGCTGAATCGCTGGAAAAAGGCCAACTGGCAGCGCAGAGGGAAACCCTTCTGGGCTGCTGAGATTTGGCAGGACATCGCCACCCAAGCAGAGAAGCTGACTGTGAAGGTTCGACACGTTCGGCACATTTGTCCAAGAGTAGGGCTAATGAAGAGCATTGCAACAACAAGCAGGTGGACAAAGCTGCCAAAATGAAAAGTATCACAGGTGGATCTAGACTGGCAGCACAAGGGAGAAGTATTCCTAGCCCATTGGGCCCATGATGCATCTGGTCATCAGGGGAGAGATGCAACATACCAATGGGCCTGTGACCGAGGGATGGACCTTACTATGGGCAACATCTCATAGCTCAGCCACAACCGTGAGACCTGCACTGCAATTCAACAGGCCAAGTGGGTAAAACCTCTGTGGTACAGTAGATGATGGTTGAAGTACAGGTATGAGGAAGCCTGGCAGATTGACTACATCACCCTACCCCAAACCTGCCAAGGCAAGCGCTATGTGCTGACCATGGTGGAAGCCACCACTGGATGGTTGGAGACCTACCCTGTGCCTCATGCTGCTGCTCGGAATACTATCTTAGGCCTTGAAAAGCAGGTCCTGTGGAGACATAGCACCCCCTGAGAAGATTGAGTCAGACAATGGGCTAGAGAACACCTGGGCTAGAGAACATGGCATTGAATGGATATATCACATCCCACCAGCTGCCGGGAAAGTTCAATGGTGCAGTGGGTTACTTAAGACTACTCTGAAGGCGCTGGGTGGGGGGACCTTCAAAAATTGGGAAGTGAATTTAGCAAAGGCCACCTGGATGGTCAACACTCAAGGGTCAATCAATCGAGCTGGTCCTGCCCAGTCTGAACCCTTGCACACAGTGGATGGAGATAAAGTCCCTGTGGTACACATGAAAGGCATTTTAGGAAAAACGGTTTGGATTAATCCCACCTCAGGCAAAGGCAGACCCATATGTGGGATTGTTTTTGCTCAAGGACCTGGTTCCTCTTGGTGGGAAATGCAGAAAAATGGGGAAACCCGTTGTGTACCACAGGGAGACCTAATTTTAAGTGAGAACTGGGTGTAAGGTTTCATTCTGTATATGTGTATGTATAAGCATGTGTATATTTATCTATCTAGCTGTAAGGATGTATTAATTCAGGTGTGATGTAGATGGTCATAGAATAAGGGGTGGATTATGTCCTAGGTTACAATGTAAGATGTGCCCAAAGTATGTATTCTATCACCATCTACATGAGCTGTTGAAACTAGGTTGGGCAGTGTTTCCCTTGCCCCTGCCTCCAGACTATCTTCTGTTAATGGCCCATCAGTGCCCTGCTGCATGACTCATAGATAACTCCCTCCGGGAGCTATCTCTGGTTAATGGGCAATCAAGGACCCATTGCAAGACTGATAAAATGAGATCAGCCCATTGTGAGATGCTCCTCCCAGGGGGAGGAGCCAAGCATTCCCACCTGGATATAATCTGGGATTTGGGACAGCACAGGCAGCCTTACCCACTGGATTCCCAGAGGACAAGAGCTACCAGACCTTTCTGCAGGAACACTGCTTCAACACGACCACTTCATCTGGACTGCTACCACCACGGTTTCAGGTTGTATTCTGACTCTGTCAGTGATATTTTGTACTATTGCATGTGTT
>JAIXNV010000017.1:1050164-1097207 GCA_020917445.1 Riparia riparia | reverse complement strand
AAAAAAAAAAAAAAAAAAAAAAAAGGTGAAAACATAATGTTTCAGTTTTAACAGTAACTTATACTGCAGTGCCCGGCCTATCTGTATGAGGAGAATTAACAATTGATAAATAACCGGAATTTAATTAAGGCAAATTATCTTGGCATTGTTTCAACCCATCCCTGAAGTCAAGGGCAACTCAGGTTCTTGTTAGAATGTCTCTTGGAGTGGATTAGGATAAAAAGGTTCTGAATGAACAGTGTTTGTAAATATGTATATGTAGCGTGTATTTTAGAACAGTTTGCTTGCCATAGAAAGCAGGTGTGTAGCCATTTTGGTTATTGTTATCTATAGAGATGGAATAATATAAAAGCATAAAAGCAACACATAAGAAAATGTGTTAGGGAAAAGAAGGAAAGGATACGAGTATCACCCTGGTTTTTCTGAGCTTTTTAAAAGCCTTCTGATTGTTCATAATATGGAGTCAGTCTCTTTAGCTTCTGTACAATATTAGGAACAGTTTTCCCTTTTTCTAACACATGGTAACATAAACAAACCTTTTGTTTGTCATTCCTTGTCCTTTTTTTACATATTTCTAACCTGAAAACAATTGTAACTGACGGCTGGTCTGGCCATTCGTCCGAGAGGTGATAACTCCAGAAGCCAATGCACAACCAGACCCACAAATGTATAAAAAGTAAGAAATAAACAGGCAGAGGGCTCTCGGCCTTGTTTCGGCCTTGGGCTCTCACTGAGGAACAACTCTGCCCTGCAAATCTCTGGTCTTCGTGTGATTGCTTTGTGTGCCACGATCACATAAGAGTAAGATCTTCCCACCTGTGGATGCAGCTACAAGACTCGATTGCTGCAATTAGATTACCCCTTGGCTGCAGCGATGGTCACTGCCTTGATGGGTCAGGGGTGGGGGAAAGCCCATAGAGCACAAAATTAAGTGGGTTGATATAAGCTCAGATTTATGCGGGAATGCCTAGATACAGCCCCTGGGGAGGCAGTTTTGCACTGATTGTTGCATCATTGTGGATCATGCACACTTCTGTGGTGGAAGGCCCCAGAGATGAGAACTGGGAATGCTTTGGGGCTCTCTGATGGGTTGTGAGCCCTTCAGAGATTTGACCTCTCTTTCTCACACCAACATAATTGAGCCAGTTATACCCCATCAGAAGTCATGAAAACCTTCAAGCTTACATGGGAATGTCCTGATTTCTCCCCTAGGTGGGAATTTTATACCTGAGCCAGCTGTGGGGATGTTGCCAGGATAAAAATTGCTATCCCACCTTGCAGGATCTACTTCTTCTTGTCCCCTCCCTTATCTGGCTCTAAACTCAGCTTTCTCCAAAACAAGGGTTGGGTTTTGTAGCTGTCCTCTTTTGTTCACACACTCAGCCCTGAGCAGTTACCTTGACATAGTCAGCAAAACCCACATTGGTTTTGCAAACCACTCTAGCCATTAACCATCAACATTTCAGTCTCTGACAGGGATCTAGGGAGCTGCTCAGACAAAAGATTTTCTTATGGGGACAGGAAGCAAAAGCTGTGTCTCTCAGGTTCACTTGAGACTGTGAAATTGTTTTGCTGCTTGTCCAAGGGGGAGCCTGAAAGTTCATGCCTCCAAAGTCCAGCCTTACAAGTCTTTTGAGTCAATTAATTTTTTTTTTTATTTTTTTTTTTTTTTCCCCAAACCGGAGAAGCAAATGAGTCTATTTAAGGAAGACCAAACCATGTTTTCCCAAACATGCATCCGTACCTGTTACAAAGAAATTTATGAGTATTTATACGTAGTACTGTCTTCAAAGCAAAACGCTTGGCAGTAGAGATCGGTGTCACTATTTGCACTTTACCAACAGGAAGAACAGGGCACAGGCAAATTCAGATTACATATGTGTGTGACGATTCTCAAATGATACAGTGCTTGCTCTTCAGCCTTCCCTTCTCTCTCTCTGCCTCCCAAAATAACTTTTCCATATCTGCAATGACCATTAAGTCTACCATACCTGTATTTCATATGCATATGCATGTCCTTTTGTCTCTGATGCATGTCCTTCTTTTTATTTGAAGTTTGACCAAAGCATTTGTAAATACAGTGAAAACACATTGAGACTGAGACTGTTCTTCTGTGTTGTATATTTGCTGTGCACAGACATGGCGTCCTGGTCCACACCTGCAGTTAGTGCAATACAATTCATTGTTCTGCACTCATTATGTCTGATTTTACATAACTGGGTAATTCACTGCATCAGTTTTAATAAGGCATAAAATTTCCTGTCGCACTATCCCTCACGCCTAGCAGGCGTTGACAACAGGCTAGCTCAGTTTTGCACTGCGGCAATGTGGATCAGTTGGGGTTACAGGCTGGGTGAGTAACCTCCTCCCAGTGGGTTTTTCGTTCCCCACAAAGGTGAGTGGACCTGATGGAGTCACGACTATGGCAGGGGAAAAAGGGTCGACTCTCTTTGAGCAGGGTAAAAGGTAGTTTATTAAGGGGAGTCCAGCAAGGAGCTCCGCCTCAGACCCTTGCTGCCCAGAGAGAGCAGAGATCAAAGCCTGACAGCCACTTATAACCGGGGGAGGATCCAGGGGTGGTGACAACGGGTCAGCCAACCAGGGAACACAGGGGTGTAACAGGGGTGTCAACTTCTGAACCATTAACAAATCACAGAAGGGGAGGAGGGGATTCCCTGGGCACCAGCCTATCACTCGACGCCTCTCCTGGATCTTTCCAGAATCCAGGGAAGGGTCTCGAAGTGACAGACAGGGTGACCAAGAGGAGAGAGGGGGGGATTGACAGGGACAGGTGCAGGGAAGGAATGGCATAAAACGTTTAGTTATATAACCAACTCATAAGGGGGAAAACTATTACAGAACACAGGGGTATACAGTGGAATGAACCATTACAAAAATAATTTTAAAATCTTACAAAAATAACTTAATAACTTAATAAAACAATTCTCGCACCACTACAATTTGCTTTCACTGATGTTGTGCTAGTATGGCTCTACTGTGCATTTTCATTACATTTGTTCCCCAGATCTGAACTTCCTTTGGACCAATAATTCATCTTATGTCAAGCAAATGTTGAATTTATAAAACAAATTTGCTAGGGGAAAAAAAAAAGGGGGGGGGGGGGAGAGAGAAAAAAAAGAAAATTTAAAAAAATTAATGAACCAAAACACCTACTTCTGATGCTGTTAGAATGGGGGGTTTTGGACATTTAATTGAGTGAATTTGCAAACTCTAAATTAAATAGATTTCTCCCTATATGTTCTTCAAGTAATGTGTCACCTGTGTCTCCACACCCTGTAGAGGCTGGCATCCTTACCATCTCTCTGCTTACAAACACCTTTCCCTGCTGTGAGTTGACCACTAAACTATTTCCCAGACTGCCTGATTGCCCTACACAAACTTAGGGCAATCACTTTTAATCCATGTGAACCTTTCACATCAGCTGCTATTTCAGAGTGGATGAAAGGCTCCTTGGCCTGTTTTGCTGGGGTTTGCTTCTTGTTTTGCCTGTCTCCAACACAGTTTTTTGCCCTAATAAGCTTTTCTCAGTGCCACCAACACAGACCAGCACAGTCAGGCTTGGAGAACCCCTTTGCTCAGGGTGCTCAGGGAGGAAATTCTGGTGCATATACCAACACATAGACAGACTGACATCACTCTGGTGTAGCAGAGAAGATGTGATGTAGCCTCACGACTTCTGTAAAATGTGGGTTTCCAGTTTCTACTGCCACCATGAAACTGCTGAGAGGAGAGGAGTGAGCCTCACACACTCAGCCTTCCTTGCTGCTGCTGGTGGTGGCAGAAGGGATGTACAGAACCTCTCTAGCCAGAGGCAGAAACGTTGGGAAAGTAGCATGTTTTGTCCAGGACACCGCTATTTACTGTGCTTGCCTAATATGGTATTGAGTGAATTCCTAGCTTCTTGAGATACAAGTCTTCAGCAAAGCCCTGACACTGCTGTTTGTACTGTACAAACCCCTGATACTGCAGAGCCTCCATTTTGAGATTTTGGAAACAGAGCATTCTTCTATCAAGAAACTAATATAGCAATTGAGAGTTGTAAACATATAAAGGGAGTAGTTTCTACAGACAGTGAATATTTGACACGACCGACCCCCCCCCCCAAATATATGGATCCTGGTTTGTCAAAATAAAGATTGATTTTCATCCGAGAAGATTTAAAACTTCTTTTTTTTTTTTTTTTTTTTCCCCAAAAAAAACCTTTTTATTTAAAAAAATTTAGTTGGGGGGGTTTTTTTGGTTGATTGGTTGGTTGTTTTGTTTTGTTTAACTGGCCAACATTCTGGTTATCATAGTCTGGTTGATTAAAAATTTCATCTATAAATCCTGCCTCTAAAGAGACCTGGTTTATCACTTTTTAATAGAATTTGTCATTATAATTCATCTATAGTACCATAGTGCCTAAAGCAGTAAATGAAAGTGACAATTGCATTGACTGTTATTCAATTTTTAATGGGTGTTACCCCTAATTTGAAGGAGTTTCCAAAGGGAGACAATTAATTCTTTACACCCATTTATTGTTTTGTCTCTTTAACTTTTATCCTAAGTTTGTAAGAATGGCACTGGGACTTTCCAGCTCTGTACACATGTTGAAATTAATATCTTTGTTAGGGGGGTGGGCCGGGAGAGTTCAGCCTGGAGAATAGAAGGCTTCAGGAGGACCTCAGAACACTTTCCGCTATGGAAAGGGGCTACAAGAAGGCTGGAGAGGAACTTCTGACAAGGACCTGCAAAGAGAGAACAAGGGGGAATGTCTCCACAATGAAAAACGGTGGGTTTAGATTAAATATTAGGAAGAAATTCTATACTGTTTCTGTGAGGCCATGGCACACACGGGATCTCACTAACATGCAGGTGATGATTCCTGTTGCCTGAATCACATTGCTCAGCAAGTTTTGTCACAGAAAATTAGAGTGGTTTCAGTTGCACCTACCACTCAAAAATCCATCCAAAGGCAGGGTGATTATAGAAAAGGAACCAAGCACCGTGAGATCTCTAGCTGCCATTGATTTCACTGCAGAATGATGTCTGTGCCACTAAAGCCCTGTGACTCTACTTTCCCATGTATGAAACTGGAATACATCTTTTGAGAAGACTGATTTGAGCTTCTAACTGATAATTTAGAGTTGAGATTCTTTTGTGGGCTCTGCCACTGACTCTGTGTACTCCAACAAATTATTTAGGCTGCCTGCAACAGGGAGCTCAGCAGCAGTGCTTCATGGGAAGAAATGCCAGTCACTGCTGGCCTTTCTAAACCCTTACCTGCTAGATAAACCTGCTCTGTGTCCTGCAGCTCCTCTCCTAGGCCACAGTGCTATTGAAGTAATGAGGTAATTGAGCAACAAGGTGGCCAAGCTGACTACTTCCAGGTAAAGTAAAATTTTTTTTTACATAGTGCACAGGGAAATTAAATCCATTCCCAATTCCCAGTTGCTTTGCCAGGTGTGTTGAGCATCCCTCCACATGTCTGCAGACCAGGGCAGGCAGAGAGGCAGCAAACCAGGCCAGGAATCCTGACCAAACTTCTTCCCCAGCTAATGGCAGAGCAGACCAGCAAGAAACAAGTCACAGAAAGCTGCAACCAAGACAGCCCTAATTTCATTGCAGCCATGACATATCCAAGATGTGGTGTCATGGAGCTGTGTCTTAATGGCATGAAGTATTCTTAGGGGAGGCTTAGGCTGGATGTCAGTATAAGAGTCTTCACCCAGAGGGTGGCTGGGCACTGGAACAGGCTTCCCAGGGAAGTGGTCACAGCACTAAGCTCAAGAAGCATTTGAACCACAGTGTCAGCCACATGGTGTGATTCTTGGGACTGTTGTCGGTAGGGCCAGAAGTTGGACTGATTATTTTTGTTTGTCCCTTCCAACACAGGATATTCTATGATTCTAATGTATTTTTATATTCTCTGTCTTGTGCAGGAAGATGTTCTCTCTGACAGCATTAGCAGGAAAATCTCTTTGTTTCACAGAATCAGCAGGGAAACGACACCTGTGTTTTCAGACTTACAGCAATGTCGTGCATTCAGTTCCAGCTCCTGCCTTCAGGATTTACAACCACCTTCCCAGAAAAGGCATACAGGGAATATCAGCAGTTGAAAAGAGCTAAGAGTACTAAAAATCTGCCCCAGAGCACAGGCACAGGCAAGCTTAGTCAGAGGGCAAGATAAATGTTAGCTACACATCTTATGAAGGAAATTCATCTCATCACAGGATATGGAATACTAATTGGGCTAAGTCATGCCAAACTAATAGCTGCCTACCATATTCCTCATTCCTCAGAGTAATTTTTAATAGCATATCCTCAGCATCTGATATTTCAACAAATAAAAATAAAAGCTCATAATAATCAAATTAGGAAAACTGTGGTCTGAATAAGTCTGATGGCTAAGGCAGTGTCCTTATGTCCCCTGACTGGTAAGAAACTGAGGAACGGATGCTGAATGTTGGATCCATCCAGGACTGTGTGTGGGACTGGGTTTCCCACTGAGGTCAGTGCAAGGATCCGAATGTAGCCAAGAGAGAGCTGGGCACTATATTCAGAGTCTCTTCTGCTTGATTTTTAAGGTGAGGACAGGGTTACACAGACTGTTTGAGATTTGCAGATGGTGGATATTACTCTGAGAGAGGAATCAAGATTTCTAACCTTCCAGCTGGGAAAAATAAATTGAGAAAAGACTGCTTTATTTTGCAGCATTTTGCAGATGTGAATATCATCTCCTAGTCCAAAACAAGGAGTCCTAGAACATCCTTGAGGAAAACTGGCATTTAACTCTGTACCCTCACATTTAATGCTGACAGAACAGTGATTGCTGCACTCTCCTAACTTGCAAATCTTTCCTCCTGTAATGTTTGTTCTTACATACCAACACCTCTGGGCCATATAGATGTGACATACAGATGCACAGACATGCCACAGACAAACTGCTATCCTTGGATCCTCTTCCTGTTTCCACAGTAACCTTAGAGAAACAGCCAGCAGTCAATAGAGAAAATCAAAGGCAGGGATAAGTCATAATTTTAAGTTAGCAGGGAACAAGTCTTGAATGCTGAGCCACTGATACACAGCATAATGCAATTTAGGGTGTTTATTATGCTAACCCAGGGCAGCAGTGTGTAGGTATACGATGTGGCAATTACAACACACATTTGCTGCTGGTTGAGCAGGAGTGCAGAGGAGAGAGCAGGTACAGAGAACTTTATGCACACAAACTGTTTAATGGCTTAATCATGCTGCCAAGCCCAGCTTCACTTTGCTTTACACCTGATGCTTCCATGCACTCATCCAAGAGGCAACACTGGGACATTTACAGATACCCCATCACTACAGGCACACTTGGTATGCTAAGCTTTGTTTGGGGAAAATAACAAGAAAAGACCAATCAAATACTTTAGCTAGGAAGTGTCAAACTCTTAATATGAATTGTGTTCGTTAATGTGACAAGCAACACATCCTTTTTCTTTTTTTTTTTTTTTTGGTGGCTGTCAGTATATTGATGTGTATTTCGCAAACAGTTTTTCTACCCAAACTCTCTCTCTCTAGGGAGCAGTTTAGGCAACAGTCAGATGAATTACCCAGTGAAAATTGAAAACTATTTTTTCTGTTAGTCACTCAAGGGTAGTACTCCAACTAAGGAGCCACGGCAGCTTTATTCCATTCTTTTCCTGGCCATCAAATCCCTTCAGATTCACATGGTACAACGTGCAGGATATGTGGGTGTCCCAGGCTTAATTTAAAGCATAAAATTCTCAAATTAAGCACTAAAATTTTATCTATAGTAGCATGGCGAATAATGTTCACAGAATCTACACTCTGAATATTTATTTAGTATTGCTCAGTCTTGTTTTGAAGCAAGACCAGGTTTCATGCTGTTGGTGTTAACCTAAAGATTGAATGTTGGCTTATGCACATCAGCAAAATATAAAGGGAACCATAACACTAACATAAGCTCCCTGCTGTAAGAAAACTTGTGCATTGTTAGAACATGAAAAAGTCCCTTTTGGGGGATCAAAGCCTATCTAATTTGACTCAGAATGGCATGTTAAACTGGAAGACATAAGACTAAATATATATTCCCACTGTTTGTTATTTTAAAATCTTATTTGTCTCTCTAATACCTTTTCTCCCTGACACCAAACAAAATAATTTTGTTTTAAGATGGATGTTGAGCACTACATCACTACTCTCCCTGGAAGGAATGCATGTTCCTAAAACTCAGCAGGACACAATGTCACTCAGCTGGACTCATTAGCCTGGCAAGCAGTTTGGCATTTACATCTTTCCACTGCTCCCAGGGAAAGGCAGCTCCAGTTCAGAGCACAGCATGTGTCTATCTGCAGCTGACAATGTAGACATGCCCTTAAAAGCCAGGCCATCCTTCAAGGAGCAAGTGGAAGTGGCAGCTGTGGAGAGGCAGTGGCAACTTTTGTCAGGCAAAGGACAAGGGCCAAGTGAGTAATTCTGGATAAAGTCTCTTGATCCAAAGCAGATAGTGCTTTCGGCCTTGAAAAACCTTATGCATTAGCTAGCACCTGATGCACAGAAGCACAGATGTGTCTGAGGTTCATCTTTGCCTAGAATTTAATTGGCTGAATACACAAGGACTGAGGTAATTTAATTTCTCCCTGTTGTGAGAAACCAAAGTAGGAAAAATGTAAGCAGGAGACTTAAAATAGAATTCCTTCATTTTTTAATCTTTAAATCTTCTGAGAAACCTTGCCCTACAGATGTACTCAGAACACACCTCCAGCATGCAACAGGCACTGAGCTGAGCAACCACAGCAATTTCCATCAGTAATGAGGCCGATGGGAACATCACATCATGCTCATAGTCAGCTCTGTGCTCTGCAGCTCAAACAGAAGCAGAAATTATCTTCCACACCTCTCTTTATGAAAGGGCTTCAAACCCTGAACTCCTGTTTCCTAGGGAATGCTTTGCTTTTGGCAATCCGAGAAAGAATGCATGCCCTATTGCTCTATCCCTAGGAGTGTTCAGGTCCAGGTTAGACAGGGCTTAGAGCAACCTGGGATAGTGGAAATTGTCCCTGTCCATGCTAGGGGGTTGGAACAAGATGACCCTTAAGGTTCCTTACAAACCAAGCACTCAATGATTCTAAGAAAAAAAGTGATGTGCTCTGCTCTTCCAGCGCAAGTAGGTAACAAAGGAGCCAAGATTTCAGGTGTCAGTGAGCAAAAATAGGTAGATAGATAGATTTGAAAAAAAACCAAAAGCAAGAAACATGACCTCCTAATTAGGGGTGGAATTGGAGTTGAGATACTTTAGGGAAGCCTGTCTTGACCTTATTCAGGTCTCCAGGCTTTGTCACCTAGACCCAGCAGTGGGAGGAGATCACAAATAGATTTTTGTGATAGTTGAGGTATCATTTTGTCTTCAGCATCTGCTCTGATTGCCTGGAAACTCAGCTTTAGGTGCCCAACCCTTCCCACCAGCTCCATAGGAACACAGAACTGTCATAGGAACTCCTGCCATGGAGCTGGGGACACAATGCCTAGGCATCCTTGTGGGCTTTTACATCTCTTGGCTCCCACATGGG
The DNA here is from genome assembly GCA_020917445.1 of Riparia riparia. NCBI lineage: Eukaryota > Metazoa > Chordata > Aves > Passeriformes > Hirundinidae > Riparia > Riparia riparia. The sequence continues at coordinate 1,087,632 of JAIXNV010000017.1, read as the reverse complement.
ATTTTTTTTTTTTTTTTTTTTTTTTTTAAACCTCCAGGGCCTGTAGTAGTAGTATGTTAACTACAAATTCTTTGCAGTGTCTTCAAGGCAGACAGGGAAATGTGAAAATTGAGGAGTCCTTCAGCATAAGCCAAAAGGCTTTTGTGTGAGTCAACGGCAAATTCCCTAGAAAAAGAAGTTTCAGGTGAATTTTGTCAACACAGGAAACGTGAGAACTTGTAATTTTGGCAGCTTTTTGTAGCTTTCCCCTTTCTTGGAAATCCCTCTAGGAAATCATGTGAACTTCACAACTAATGGGCAAACTCCAACAGAATATACTGTGGTGGCGGGTGATGTTGCAAAATGAACAATAGTGCTTCTGCTTTTTCCAACAAGGCTTAGTTAGGATGCAATTGAAGCACTGGCCACTTTGCAATAAAAGGATTGAATGGGCTGTTATTTGTTTCAATCAATCCAAGGTTGCTCTTCATGAAGGAATAAACATTCCCTCTTTAACCTTAATAAAAACAAGGTCACTGTGGGGAAAAAAAAAAAAAATCAAATCAGGGGTTTTATCAGAAACAAATGTTAAAGGGAGCACCCAAAGTGTGCAATTAACAAACATTAAAGCAATAAAATATTGACTCTCTTTTCCTGTCAATCTTTTCCCTCCCATTTCCAAGATTTGAAGAAATAATAATGGTTAACTATCAATGGGTTCCTAATGAGAGGAGCTCACACCCAAAAAATCATCTTTCGATAAATCAATACAGAAATAAATGTGAAAAAAAAAATATATATATATATAAGATGTGAATTCCTCTATTTCTATTTATATTCCCACTCTTCACAACTTCCCCAACCTTAGAGGCAGGAAAGGTATCTCCATCTTGGATGATAATCAAATAATTAAGACATATGAGGTGTGTATGCCTGTGACATGTGAAATAAAGTATAATGAAGGAAACAGTAGAAACACATAAAAAGGGCCTTCTCACCCTTTGCAATAGCATTTGCTGCCATGAACAATACTCTTAATCAGAAAAAATACTCCTTCATAACAATCATGCTGCATACAGTGATATTCACAACAGACCCAGGATGACATGACTGAGGAGGTATAAATACAGAAGTAATTCTGCTATGAAATACCTAGGAAATTACATCCTGCTGGGTGTTTCTGTTGCGACTAGGTCATCAGTGTTGATCCAGTTTTCACTGGAAAGTAACACAATAAAAGTGGAATGAACACAGAATTTCAGCCTGGTTTCATAGATATAGACTCCATCCTAGGACTCCTGGGTGATAGTGTGTAAATTTTGAGAATTTATGAGTCTATTTCAATAAATATCAAAACCCGTCCAGAAACTGAATAGTTCCATGGCTGTAATGAAGGAAAAAAGTTTTTTATAGTAACTTTGCTTTACCTGTCCTGGTGATTTTTACCCATCCACCACCACAGCAAAAGGGTTTTTAATTTGAGGTTGAGAGCATGAAAAGATTGTCTGCAATGAACACCTAGAATGAGATACAAAGATTTTGAACTGAATGAGACTGCATTCAGGGACTGCATTTTCATCTGCAAGCTACCAGACGGTGTGAAGGCTGTGGGGATAACTAAAGAAATCTTAACAAAATGCTACATAAATAATGATAGCTACGATGCCATCTGAAGCTAGCTCAGATTAGTCCTCTTTAACATTGCCAGGCAACAACTACCACAGGCAGGAGAATCATTGGAAAAGAATTAAATCTGAGATTTCCATCTGGCTAAAATATAGGATGATAGTGAGCAATCAGACCTTATCTACAACCCAGACAAGCAGGGCAGAAACTGAAACATCCATCCAGAAAAACTGAACACCCTCCTACTCTTACCATTCATGCTCTGCTTTTGCATCAGGATGTCTCAGGCTTTAAATGAAATGTCAGATTTAATTTGGCTCTGGATGCACAAGATATATGATTGCCCTTGGAGAAAGTTGATAACTCAGCACACTCTGTGTCAAATGTGAATCTACCCAAAAGCTCACTCCATAAAAAGCACAACCCTGCTTTCCCTCAACAGTGCAAAATAGCCAGGTCTGCTTGCAATTTGCACAAATAGGTCCATTTTGAAAGAAAACCTTCCTATCTGAAAGGAGAAGTTACTTATTGAAAGTTGACTCCCAGGTAAATTTCCAAATGGCAGCACTGCACATTACATTAGCATTCTGTGGCAGAGAGGCCATTACCGTGCTTGCCGTGGATGGCTCAGCAGCGGGTGAGGAATTATGTTAAAAGGCACATTTGGATTTCTGTGAAGCTCACTCTGGAAGCTCTCATTTAGAAGCATGGTACACTTTCAGAGAGTTTTTAACTGTTTGGAATCCAAGCAGGGCAGAAAACATGAAGGAAGTATCTGTGATTATCAATGGCTTCATCATTCTTTACAACATCTATTGCCTCTAAATCTGTGCTGAGAGAACGGAAAGAATATCTGAAACTATTTTAAAACCTTCTGGTTTAGATTATCTTTTAAAATCAGTTATTTTCCATGTACACAAGTAAACTAATGGGCCTGGTTTAAAAAAAAAAAAAAAATCAGTATATAACTTTGTTATACATCTGTACTTGCTGTGTTCACATCAGACTGGAAAGATTATTTGTTACTGAATCTTTTCTACGCTTATACCTGTTCTTTTGCAGTCATCACTCAGAAAATATTACTACACTCTGATTATTTTTCATTTTTTGGTGCTTTTGACCACTTATGCAATCTTTATTCAGAACTGGAATGCATTGTGCCTGTTCCACTACTAGTATGCAAAACTGACTAGAAAAAAACCTCAAAACTTTGTACCTTGCCATTTAGACATTACCATTTTTGAAAGCCATGGTGGTTAAATGTAGAGTCAGTGACAGATACTGTGCAGAAAGACATAAATAGATAGGCAATATCCTTGTCACTCACTGAACATGAGAAATGCCTTATATGCCCAAATAAAAGCTTGCAGTCTAGGCTCTTCAGAGATAAGGTTACATATGTGACATTTTGTCATTTTGTTCCAAGAACAGTGGATATCAAGTTTTACTCTTATATCTAAAAAAATCTCTACTTTCTTACTTAAGTTTAGTGGAATGTGTGCTTCAGACTGAGAAGATACTCAATTAAAACTGCAATATATCCTCATTTCATTCTCTTTCTTGAACAGAGTAATTGTTAGGCCACTCTCTGGCATTCCTCCTTTGCTTCATCCTCTTTACTCCAGAATGATTTTTTTAAAATCAGTGGTCTTTCATGTAATGAGCTCTCCATTTCCTCATTCTTTCTCTCCCTCCTTTTCAGTCAAGCCTCCCAGGAGCAGCTTTACTTTTCATTCTTGAAAAAGACAACAATATTTTTCTTCTCAAATTTCCATTTTCTTGTCTAACTGTGTTGTGTAATTCATCCCCTTCTAGAATTCCTGTATTCTCCAAAGTAAGAGCTCCCAGGGCTTGAAAAACTTCCCATAGTAGCTTTTAATCCCCATTCAACTGAGAAGTTAATGATAAAATGTACTTTTTAACTAGGTTTTCAGGTCTTAAAATATCTCAGGAAAATTCAGTTCATTTAAGTGTATAGGGAAGGACTGAAAACAAAAAGAAAGTTCATAAATATCATGTATGTCATATTTCATAGAAAAATAAGTTTAAATCATACTTAATCTAGGTCTCCTTTTTTTTTTTTTTTTTTTTTTTTTTTTTTTTTTTTTTTTTTTTTCTATTAATATTGCCATATAGATAAAACCCATGGCAAGTCTCTGGGCAGTTCTCAGGAACATTTGATCTTGAAGCTGTCATTTCCATTAGCCTGCATTTTTAATTATATGGTCCTTTTATATCAGGTCATTTGTTTCTGCAGAACCAGTGCTCTGTACACCTTGTTCCTTTGCAGTCCTTCCTGCATACTTAGTCCTATGAAATAATTTCATTACTGTGAAATAATAGCATCAGTGCAGAGACAAACAATAGTAGGTCATCACTGCAGCATAGCAAGCTCAATCTATGCCCTCTTCAAAATCTTTAACAAAATGTAACAGAAGAAAAACAGATGGCTTTGCATCATGACCAGATGGTGAACAAAGCCATGCCTTTTCCAAAGAGCTGCAAGATTATTGTTTCTTTTCTAGCTAGGTCAATATTGATTATATGTTCCAATTTCATTTGGATATAGAATTTGCTTTATTGGGCAAACAGCTGCAGCCTCTGTTCCCCATCCCTTAGCAAATATTGTTCCAAACTTCCTTTGAACTCTCACTGCACAAGTGTGATTTTGCTACATTCACAAAAGGTTTTCCATCATGTGACCCTGGTCTGGGAGCCCAAACAAAGTCAACACACTGATTTTACTGAAATAAGCCTCCCCTGTTTCTCCCTTGCCATGTTAGAGTCTCCTTCCATCTTCTCCACAGCACTGGTGGCCCACCATGCAAGACAGCTGAATTTCTGTCACTAGATGAGAAGACATGCTGCCTTAATATTTTTGCTGTAACAAAAATGAAAGTTTATGTTGTACCTCAAACTGAAAGACAACAAGCACTAGAATTAGACAGTTAATAGTTTTCTGTCAACCCATTGGAGAATACTGCAGTTGATAAACTGCAGTTGATAATTTTTCTTCAATCACAGCTTTAATTGACTTTGCTATTTTTTTTTAATTATGTTTCAGAAATAAATGGTGTATTTATATAGCCCATTTGACCAACCACTTCGCTTGCACTCCTTTAGTTAATGATCTCTAAGATACTCCCTGATTTTTTCCTCAATTTTGCTTGATGAAGCAGTAGAAAGCAGATGTGGCATACAACGGGCATGGAGTCAGAGAAGGTACAGTTGTAAGTATATTAATGCCATGGAACTGAAGATACAAATCCAGCCACTTCCATAAGGAAGGGGATAGGAAGAAAGATTGCTACTATTTGGTGTGTGGTTGTTTGAGCATTTTGGGGTTTGGAAATCAATCATGGCCACAAAGCAAGTGGAGAGTGATACTATGGAGAAGAAACACCACACTGTTCCCAGGATTTCAGTTTTGTTTTCTTAAATTTATAACAAGTCTGAAGCATTAGGATGATATTCTCAAAATTTTTTTTTTTTTAATATTTTGAAATGTTTACACTTCAGCCTTTGTTTAAAAATTTTGATATAGGGGAAGAAGCATGAGCAGTTTCTTCAAAAACATATTCAAAACATTTTACTCATGGGTGTTCAAAGAGGACATCAGAGCTTCATCCCTTCACCCAACCACTCCTTCCTTGCAGTTTCTCTGAAAGAGTGTTGTCATAATGTAAAGATACATTTTGATTACGCTGCATTTTTTTGTTCATTATTTCCAGGAACAGTATTTCAGGAAGTTTCATTATCCCAGACAAATAAATAATCTTTTTAGGATGACTGATAAAAGTTATTCCAGTTCCTGTGCAAAGCTAAATCTGTGAAATATCGAGAGAATATAAAAAACATCATAATGTACAAGCATACATTTTACAACATATTCCATTTATTTTTAATTCCATTTACATGTTTTTTTTCTCAAGCAGGAACTGATCCTAGAAAGCTCCCCCTGAATTTCTTCTGAGGAAGAACTTTTGCCCAGTGACAGTGACTGAGCCTTTAACAGGCTGTGTGGAACCTCCCTCAATGGGGATATTCCAGACCCCTTGGGACACAGTCCTGTGCCACATGTCCTGCTTGAGCAGGGTGCTGGGAGCAAATGAGCCCACTCTGGTCCCTCCTGTGGGGACTCATTCTGTGGATCCTCATAGCTACATATAGGAAACAAAAAAATCTTTCTTAATAACACTTGTGAGGTTTCTCCAAACATATCTCAATTTTACCTTTTTCAGGTTTTATGTGCGACATTTGATTATGTAGACTTTGAGTAAAGGATATTCTCTAGGAAAACTAACTAACTACTTTCCAACAAACTGATTTCTGCTGTTAACATTTTACTATCTATAAGAAGATTCAAACTTTAAGTGACCATCGAAAAGAATTCTTAGAGTGTCTGTAGGAGAAACCAAAAGTGCTGTTAAGCTAGCACAGGCTGAGAAATCATTTATTTGAAAGGTTTTTGGTCACTACAACATTGACAGGAAGCTAGCATGCTTGCAAAATGAAACAAATTACTATGGAAAGCATCAGCCAGCACAAGTATTTACAAATTACTTGCAGATGTATAAAGAAACTGCCAATCTTTGCCTCTCAATATGAAAGGGGACAGACTTAAAGGGATCTCTGTTTCCTGTCACTGCTCCAGAATCTTTGGGTCTGTGCTAAAGCACACAGAGGTGAACAAAGCTTTCATATTCAGAGCCAGCCACAGAATATGAGACTCATAAAATTTGACAGATATAAAAATGGAGGAAATAACCATTACATTCTGATACATTACTGAAGACATGCAAACGGGGGAAAGACCAACTAGGTTAAGTATTGGCATAAATTAAACAGAAGGCACATTTGCTCTAGCACTGGCCTTTCAAATTGAGAGTGATGGCATGATTAAATAATTGAACCATCTCACCTTGCACAGTCAGACAGAATTCCTATAAGAACAGTTATTCCAAAATGGATATGAATGCAAATCAAGCTCTTCTCCAGCTAATACAGCAATCTGCAGCTTGACTTTTTTGCTGCTTTGTAGATGTGAGATGAGGATCAATGGGCTGTTTTTCTTCCATTTTGCAAATGTGTCAATTACTCCATTAGGGCTGATCCCTTCAGCAGCAATTTTCTTTGTGAAGAAAAGGTTTTGTGAATGCTCATGCCACGTAGTGCTGCAATAAGGTGCTCCTAAATATTCCTTAGAATTAATTCCCATATTCACCCAACACATAATTTAAAACCCAAGCAACATGTCTGACATCTTGAAGGCTTTCTTTTTTTTTTTTTTTTTTTTTTTTTTTTTTTCTCAAGACCCTGTGATGACTTCTGGGCATTGAACATGCTGTGAAAGCAGCAGCAGTCATACCAGCCAAAGCTGTCCTGTTGCTGAGGTGGGCACATCCCCTTTGAAACACATGGATGAGGATCATCATGTGAGAGCTCGTACACAGTCCTCTAGGGCACAGCACAGGTCCCTTTGAAAATGTACAACTGCATTCTCACCTCAGATAACCTGTCCTTGAAAATATCCAGTGAAAGAAATTGTATTAAGAATAAACTGCCTTTTACATCTTTTGAGTTCTGAAATGTTATTTTTCTGGGAGTTTGGTTTTTTTTGCTAAAAATGAACTTGGGACATTCTTCTCTTATAGTATTTTTGTATTAAAAAATGCACTTAGGAGGGGTTTTGTCTGTGTACCTGTGATTACAGGTACCTGCATCTGTGATGGTGAGTATAAAAAAGAGAAAAGGAACAGACCACTTGTGATTACAGGAACACAAGTCCTTCCATTCCTAACCTTTTACTATCACCACTGCTTCTTGGCTTTCACTGGATTCATTAAGCTCAGTTTGTGTAGTTTTATGAATTTAAGGGACAACCTTTCTCTGTAATTTTCTGTTTTACTTCATGATTTGTTATGGATGAACTTGGATGAAGTTAATTTTCCCTACAGCAGCATTCCTAGTACTGTTCTGTGCAACAGGAGCCAGAAAGATGTTGATGACACACCATTGTTTTGGCTACTCTGAGCAGCGCTGGCACAGCATCAGTGACATCTCTCCTGGACTACTCTCCTGGAAATGAGCAAGATATTGGGAGGGGACACAGACATGAATGCTGACCCAAACTGTCCCAGGGGATATTCCATACCAAGTCATCTGTTCAGCAAAAGGAAGAAAAGCAAGATGAAAGGAGGATAAGGGAGTCCTTCATTTTTATAACATTTGTATTCTGAAGCAGAGTTTACCTATACTGAAGCCTGACTTCCCAAGAAGGCTAGGTTGGACAGAGCTGTGAGCAACCTGGTCTGATTAAAATGGCCCCTGGTCAACACAAGGGGTTGGCAAGACCACCTTTAAAGGTCCCTTACAACCCAGATTTTTCTGGGCTTCTCTGATTCTGCATCTAGACATCACCCTGCTGATGGGAAGTAAAGGATAAATCTGCTTTCCCATGCCTCTGTGGGATGTTTTAGTTTTTTCTTTATTAAAACACCTTGAACCATGAACCTTTTATCATCCTATTTTCTTCCTCTCTATCTAGCTGAAGAGAGGAGTGTTGGAGCAGTTTGATGAGGACCCAGCATCCACCGGGTCAACTCACCATAGATGTTTTTTTCATAGTAAACACAGGTATATTTAGTTATTCTTTCCAGCCTCATGGGAAAACTAATGAATCATCATCCTTTTCTAGCTATCTGCCCACTTTTATCCCCTTTAAGCTGATGAAAAATACTGTCTATGAACACTGAAGTTCCCTGCATCAAGGAGATCTTCTGATCCTATTGCTGCTGCTCTTCCGATGCTTTATGTCCTTCTATACTGCTGTTTTAATGACCACTGCATGAAGAAATATAAGTAGCTCTTCTCCCTCTTCAACCTCTTGTTGTTGTTGTTGTTGTTGTTGTTGTTGTTTTTTCCAGTTCTGCAGCTTGTTATTCATTCAGGGTGGTTGTTTGTTTTCCAGGGTTGGGGTTTTGGTGTTTTTTTTTTTTTTTCCTCTTCTTTAGAGTTTTATAGTAGTTTTTTCTTTTAATCAATCTGTACAAAGTTCTTTCTCATCCTTTCATCTCTCCTAGTGGTCCAACAGAAGTCTGAATTTGATCGTTCCATGTTCCTGTTAACCCAAACTCTTACCATCATCTTGGTGTTCTTCATAATTTCTACATCTATCTGCATCAAGCTCATAATCAGAGAGAACTGAAATATTTGTAAATTAATTGTTGAAGAGAAGTAGCCCACTTCACTTGGTGGATTTTTTTTTTTCTAATTTCTAAAAATAGGGACTATGAAAGGTATATTTTATACCTGAAAAGGAAGCTCAGAGGGGATCCTATTGGTCTCTACAACTCCCTCAAAAAAGGTTTCAGACAGCTGTGGGTCTATCTCTCCTGGGTAACAAGTGACACAACAAGAGGAAATAGCCTCAGGTTGTGGCACAGGAGAATTAGGTTGGACATTAGCAAAATTTCTTCCCTGAAAGAGTGGTCAGGCACTGGAACGGGCTGTCCAGAGGTACTGCTTTTGCATTGATGAAGAGAAGCCACCCATGGAAGTGGTGGAATGTGTGTGCGTTTGTGGTACTTGGGGATGTGGCTTGGTGGAGAATATGGCAGTGCTGGGCTAATAGTTGGACTTGATGACCCTGGAGGACCTTTCTGACCTTAAAGATGATATGATTCTTTGAGGACAGCCAAAGCTTCTACTTTCTTTAAGCCACACATAAGTATTGATATTGATAGTTGAGTACCCTGAAAATGTAAACCATGGGATTTTTTGCCATTCTTCCTCCTTTCCCATCATTCCACACTGAAATGATGTCTTCACTCAGGGTTCTAACAACTTGGCCTGTGCAACAGTTGCCACCTGGGAAGAGAGGAGGACCTCAGGCTTGCACCTTTCCAATTAGATTGGAGACTGTATGACTGCAAGTAATCCTGCAAAAATAATGGGGATGGGACAAGGAAACCTTACTGTTCTCTCCCTAAGCATTAAGGAGTTTGGGATGCACTGCATGTTCCTCCTCTCTTTATGATGCCTGTGACAGCTCCCTGGGGACACAGCTGTCACTGTGCCAGCCCTGCAAAGCAGGAGTGTCTCCTCATTTGTGCTTTGGCTACAAATCAGCACAAAGATTGAGTTTATTGGAGGAGTGGACTAAAATGGTAAATATTCACCTGGCCTTAAAGAAAAGGTCTTTAAACTCCACAGAAGCGTTTGTACTTGATACTGAAATTGCCCAGGCAACCACCGTTGAATCATGGCTGTCTCCTTACAAAAGCCAATTATTTCCAAGGTTTGACACGAAACAGTGAATAAGCTTTTGACATTTTGATCAGAATTATTGTTAAACAGAGAATTCTTTACAATTTTGTGTCATCTCCTGTAAGCACAAACCACTCATTTGTGTCAGGCACTGATAGTGAATAGCCTAGAAAAAGAAAATGTGCATAGCAAGGTCTGCTCTTTACCTTACAGTTCACTCATGGATGTGTTCAGGGTTAAGAAGAAAGGAATAAGAAGCAGCCTGAGATCAAGAATTATGTCTTTTCTCTCCATCAACTAGTCAGCTGGTGTGGGAATAAATCTTCAACTGTGGGCATTTAGAGAAGTAGCAGGTTTTGACAGCCTGTATCTTAGTTTCTGAAACCCATTTATTATGCACCAGAGAGCAGTTCAACTTAGCTGGCAAATTAAAGGTTTTCCCTGTTCATGTACCAGGTGGTCATCTGAAACCTAACGACTAGCCCCATGTGACAGTAGACCTTGAGGACAGCTGGCAAATTAGGCATTAGGGCTGCCCTTGAAACAGTGTGGGTGTAATCTTATTCCATAAAATTTTAAGACAACAAAAGCAGTTCCCTATGGAGGATAATTACTGTCAGAATATCTATAGAAATTATTCTTAGAGGCTGAGGTCCAAGTGAGTAATTAAGTACAGATTGGTTTATGAAAGAGTAAAAAAGCACATTTTCTTTTTCAAAATCTTTTGGATTTAACACTCAGAAGATAATGAGTTCACAATCTACTTATTGTTTCTAAAGACTGAGTCTAATCTGCTTGAGATTTATTTCAAGATTAAGACACCTTTATTAAGATGTTCACAGGTCAATAGGGATCTGCTTTGTATATTCAGTGTACATTGAGCCACTCACTGAACTAGTGATGGTATCAGGCTTTAGTTACTGTGGTGCATATCTCTGGGGACAAGAAAGATGGCCATGGCATTCACAGTGCTTCTGTAAAACTTCAAGTATCAGCACCTTGTTATCTAGAAGTCTTTCATACCTATTCTCTGTAGCCTTCCAAGGGCAGCTCCACACAGTTACAGCTCTTTCTCTCCTTCTCTCTCTTCCTTCTGCACTTCCAGCTCACTTCTTCCTGTCCCTAGCACAGCCACATAACCCTGTCTGTCCCTTATATGATGTCTTACCCCTTCTGTCCCTCACACAACCTCCTGTCCCTTCCTCCTCATAACATGGGCAGCAGACTCCAACTGATTCCCTACCAGCTAATTTACTCTTTTATGACACCCATAGCTGTGAGGGCAAGGCTGCTCCCATTCTTGAGTAATTAACACAGCTGCAATACGTCAAGGGTAAGATTGCCTTTAGCACTATCTCTGTCTGTTTCCCCACAACCTGTCTCCCCAGAGAACCCCTTTGTGGAGGGTGGCATATGCTATATGGGACCATTTCTGGAAGTCAGTTAGATGTCTAACACCTGAGGACACCACAGATAGTTCTGGATATTTGCATGTGAACGACTGAGCTCTAAACCACCACTGATCACAGCAGGAGGTGCAGCTGGACACCCCCATATGCAATGGCTTGTTTTAATCTGGAGCCGACTCCCATGCTATCTGGCTCAAGCTCATAAAACTGTAAAAGGGAAGAGTTAGATTAAATATCAGGATAAATGAGAGGGTGGGGAAGCACTGCAACGAGCTGCCCAGAGAAACTGGTTACCCCATCCCTGGAAGTATTCCAGGCCAGGCTGGATAGAGCTTTGAGCAGCCTGGTCAAGTGAAAGTGTCATTTTCCCTGGCAGGGGAATTGGAATTAAACGGTCTTTAAGGTCCCTTCCTAACCAAACCATTCTATGATCCTCTGATTCTATGAATTAAGCAAATAGCTGCAAACACAATTAAGTGTCCTTAGTTGTGAGAATACACAAGATAGAGAGTAAAACAGACTTAATTAGCATGGCTAGTTTGACAACTAAGATGCCATGGCAGGAACAAACAGAACCTTAAAGATTACAGGAGATGGGATTAAACTTGCTTATGTTAAGAGATACAACCAACTCTCTGCAAGTAAAACATGTTGTGAATGTATGAGTTGTCTGCATGATCTTTTAACCTGATTATTGTAGTGGAAAATTATTAACCTTCCTGAAATGGTATATAAGTTTTTGGAAAACCTGAATAAAATTGAATTCTGATCTTCGAATTGGACTTCCCATTTCTATCAATCATCAATACTTAGTTTCCGAGTCAAGAGGGTGTCTTCTGAAATATAAAATCCACAGTGATTTAGGTTTCAATGGCTGTGCTCTTTTAAGAGTGCACAGCTCAAGTACAGGGAGCTTAGATCAAACACCTCAGTGCTGGCTGGCTCAAGCTCTTTGCAACTATATTGTGTGCAGAGGCAGAGCAAGAGCAGGGGTTGACTGTCACCTTTTTTCTTCTGCTTTTCTACTTGCCCCCTATGCAGTGCAGTGCATGAATAAAGTTTAGGTAGCTCAGACTATCTGAGCATTCATCAGGACCAAGCACAACAAAACACAGGAGTTTGGTGTCACCTATGTTTTTCAGTTCCTCATCCAGAAAGAAGAGATTCTGAGGGTTTTTATTTTCAAAAATAATCCTTCTGAGTCTGTGTCAATTATGCATTATGTTTTTGTGCAACGTTAAGTGAGAAGACACCCAAGCACTTTTGTAAACCTTCCTCCCCATTCCACAGATGAGTCAAGCACATAAATTTTCCTGTCTCCAGAGCTGGTCTTTGTGCTTTGAGGAGTATCATTAAATCCCGTATTACCCCCCTGGTTTAGGACTTAGCTGATTCCTCCATGGTGTCCACTGCTTCTTCTCCGGTAAAAGGGCAAACAGCCAGACCCAGCAGATGTGTCCAAATGACTGGAACTCCCTTATTTCCACACGACTTTCCCTTTAAACAGATCTTTTCGCTCACTGCCTCTTCTGATCACTTTTGCCAGCTAACCACATGGAGCTGAAGGTAACATTTCATTTCAAAGGGCAGATGTCTTTATGTGCCAGTTTATTCAAAGGTCTGTGTGTCTACCACATGCAACATAATGAAGTACAAGAATATTTCAAACTGGTTTGTATTTTTATGTGCGTCTACGCATAAAGAAAGAGCACCTGTCCTCTGCATTGCTGTAATGAAGCAAATAAATAACAGAATACAGAGATGGGAAGTGAAAAGCTTACTCAAATTGCAGTCTTATTATACAAAAAGAGTTCTAAATCACATTTCTTAAAACTATGTAAGAGTAATATGATGGCATAGTATTTTCACACTTCACACCGACAGGCCTCAGTTACTGGATTTTGTTCAGTGCATATTCAGGTCCTAAGCTGTATCTCCCAGTCAGTGTTGGGGCACCAGACACTTAAACAGGACACAGGTATCTAAAAATCACAGAAGGTGTTATCTATTAGCTTCTATTAGCACATCAGTGTGCTGGTAGTTGTTCTTTGAACAGTTCTGCAGACATCAGAAAGAGCTATCAGCACTTTAATAGGCTAATGGAAGCTGACTTTCTTTCCTCCCTAAACAGAAAGAGCCAAAGTAGCATTTCTGCTCTTAGTAGCTTATGCACACAACAGAAATTAAATAACTGGGCACATCAGTTTGCCTGTGCCCTTCCTAACACACAGGAATGATATACGGTACTGCAAAGAAAGGAAAAAAAAAAATCACAACAAACAACAACAAAACAACAAAAACAAAATCACATCCCCCCAAAAACAATAACAACAAAACCAAAACTAAACTAAAAACAATCAATCAAAAACCTACCAAAGTCCTCAAAGCTGTGCTCCCATTCTCTTTTATATCTGGATTAACTTTAAAAGTATTCCAGTGTTATAGAATCACAGAATGATTTGGGTTGGAAGGGGCATTAAAGCTCTTCAAGTTCCACCCCCTGCTATGGACAGGGACACCTTCCACTATCCTGGGATGCTCCAAGCCCTGTCCAGCCTGACCTGGAACACTTCTAGGGGGAGGTCAGCCACAGCTTCTGTGGTCATTCTGTGTCAGGGCTTCACCACCCTCACAGAAAGGATTTCTTCCTTATATCTAACCTAAATTGCCCTCTTTAGTTTAAACACATTACTCCTTGTTCTATTGCTACAGGCCCTGCTAAAAGGTTTGTCCCCATCTTTCTTCTTAGACCCATTTAGGCTCTGGAAGGGGCTCTAAGATCTCCCTGGACTCTTCCCCAGGCTGAACATTCCCAGCTCTCTCCACCTGTTCCCAGAGGTGCTTCAGACCTTGGAGCATTTTGTGGCCTTCTCTGGAGTTGCTCCAACCGGTCCATGTGGTTGTTTGGGTCCACAGAGCAAGATGCAGCACTGCAGGTGGGGCCTCACCAGAGAGGAGCAGAGGGGCAGAATCCCTTCCCACCTTGACCTGCTGGCCACACGTCTTCTGGTGCAGGCCAGGGCATACTTGGGGCTTTCTGGGCTGCCAGTGCGCATGGTTGGGTCATGTTGAGTTTCTCATCAACTAACACCCCCAAGTCCTTCTTCCCAGGGTTGCTCTCAAGTCATTCTCTGATCAGCATTTACTTGTGATTGGGATGGCTCTGACCCACCTGCAGAACCAGGCACTTGACAAAAATGTCTCAGATATGGTGGTCAGCTTAGTTATTGATTTCACCACTTTTCTCAGGATCTGGAGTTGTATCTCATCAGACTCTACAGACTTTCAGCTTCTTCAGATGGTCTCAAACCTAATCTTCGACAGTGAGCAGTTCTTCATTGTCTCAGTTCCTGCCTTTGTCTTCTGCAATTTGGGCAGTGTGGCTGGAGCACTTCATGAGCAATGAGACCTCCTGCTTCCTTCTGGAGAGGGAGAACTTTTTCCCTTATCTCCCTCTAATCACCATCATTCCTATAGAATCTTTTCCAATTGCCATTGATGCCCCTGGCCAGATTTAATTCTTCCAGGACTTTATCTTTCCTAGCCTGGACCCCATCTGCTCAGACTATCTCTGTATTCCTCCCAGGCTACCTGTCCCTGCTTCCACCTTCTGCAGGCTTCCTTTTTTGTGTCTGAGTTTGCCCATGAGCTCCTTGTTCATCCACACAGGGCTCCTAGCATTTTTGCCTGATATCCTCTTTGATATTTCCAACTAAAACATCAGGGGAATAAAAATCAAAACCCAAGAAACAGAAAAAAGAGTGCAGAATCATAACAGAAAGAACAACATGACTGCTTACAGGAGTGGAAAAAGCCTAAGGCATAAAAAACAAGCTTAGTTCTTTGTATTTGTGGTACAATGGGACTTTTTGATGGGTTACCATTACAATACCAAGTATATAGGATTTTTTTTTTTCTATTGTAAAACTCTGTTCCTTCAGAAAACAACCCTTACAGGTACCTTTAATCTGCTGAGGAACACCAAGCCGCCTTAACAGACCCATGCAGTGGTTTGAGTAAAACCTGCAACTGCAGCTTGTGTCCTCTGAAGTCCCAAGTAAGAGTTAGGTTTTTGCTTTTGCTTTTTGACTCTGAATTTTTGCACTTGATTTTTGAAATAAATTAGAATTTTCAGTTCACTTCATTATCCACAAACTTGGGGCATTTAAAAATTACCCAACACTGATATCCAAGATAAAACTCTGAATGTTGAAAACAAGTCACTTACCTATATCACAGTTCAGAGTTTCAGTTTGGTATGAAATGGGTTTTACTCATGGAGTTGTTAATGTATTGGATCATCTTGTATAAGAGTTACCAAGCTACCAGTGAAAAGCCATTCATTAGGAGAGTAGGAACAGAAATATTACTTCTACTTTTTTAATATTTCTCTCTCTTTTTTTTTTTTTTTTTTTTTTTTAGCTGCAATTGAAATGGTAGAAGTTAATGTAGAAATCAACAGAAGTTCAACAAATTCTTGAACTTCCACATAACATTGTCCAATGCTGATGTAAATAGGAATGAACTCCAAGATATTTTAATGCATTCATAGCTCCACTGAGTACAGTGAAAAGTAAGTTTGTACTAAATGGGGATGTGCCAAGAAATATTCATGTTGCTTCACGCTAATGCTATTGTCTTGCAGACACACCTGCAAAGAATAAAAGTATATTTCTGAACATTCAACCCTCAAATTCATGCTCACCTAATTTACCCTTTCATTTTATATTGCAGGAGATAAAATGGAGATAAAAGGAGAACAAACCTCAGCTGGGACTTTCCGGACAAAAATGTGAAAATACCCCAAACTATCTTGTGTTATTGTGTTATTGTTTTATGGGTTTGGGGTTTGATTATTTGAGTGTTTTTTGCAATTAAGGTAACTGAGTTTAATGTGGAGGGTTTGGGGGTTTTTGTTGTTGTTGTTGTTTTTTTGTTTTGTTTTGTTTTTTTTTTTGAGGGGGGGATGGTGTTGGGTTTTTTTGGTTTTTGTTTGTTGGTTGGTTGGTTTGGTTTGGTTTAGTTTTTTGATGCTTTTTGTGGTGTTTTTTTGTTGTTTTGTTGTTGTTTTGTTTTGGTTTTTTGTGTTTTTTTTGTTTGTTTGTTTGTTTTTGTTTTGTTTTGTTTTTCCCTGTGATAAGACTAGGAAAAATGAAACAAACACAACTAAAGGCAATGTTTAAAGGTTAAATTCTGGCTGGGTGGACTCAAAAGGAAACCTTGCCTTGGCTCAGGAAAGGGTAGGATTTCACTCTGGAGCACTGTGAGAGCATGGGAGAAGAGACAGAAAACATATCATGTCTTCTGAGACAGGGAAGACTCTTACAGGTAATTTCTGTTCTCCTTCTTGTACTGAAATCTACTTAGTTAGGATCCTTGTTTTATCTGAAAGCTGCATTTAGCTGCAGTTGTAGGCTGAGAATGCTTCTGGAGATGACAAGGTTGTTAAAGCTCAAAGCCAGAGTATAGCATGTGGAAGATATGCCTGAACATACACAAAGATGCAATGAGGTGTCATATGGACTTTCCAAGGGACTGAAGAGCCACCAAGTCAGGAATTCCTTTTATACAAAACTCCTAAAGATCTATTTGCTACTTAATGTGCTGAAAGCCCTCAACAGTCTGTCCCACACTCTTCCAGAATTTCTTCTGCATTTGGATGTCTTCAACCCCTGCTCTTATTCCAAGGAACTCTTTCAGTGAAATTCCTGCACTCTTTAGCTTAACTCCACCTTCCTCTTGTCAAAAATCCTGATCCTCCTAGGGGTGGTAGAATACCTCCTCCTCTCTTCTGGCAACCACTTGCTTCCCCCCAGTGACTGTAGCCACAAATCTCTGTGAAAAGACATTTCCCCTGAATTTATTAAAACTGAAAAAAGATCACAAATGTCCCATTAAACTTGTAAGACTTCAGCCACTGACACTTGAGAAATCATTAGCTCCTGTTCTACACAGGAAGTCAGAGGGTACTGGATGGTTAATTAGCTCTCTGTTTAAACATGCTGAAGACATTTAAATGTTAATTTAAGATAGTTAATGGAGAGCCTGAGAGTCAGATGGTGAGCTGGTGTGGCTTAATATCACTTTGTTCTCTCCAAAATGTGTTTTACGTTGTCAGTGAAATAACCATGTTATATTGACTTTATGAGTATGGAAAATCATTGCTGCCATTACTACCAGTTTACATACTGACTCTTAACAGCAGAATTTAACCTCAGAAATTTTCCAATCTATTGCAACCTTCTGATGCTTCCTGCAGAAAATAACACTTATCAAATACATACTATTTTCTTTTTAAAATCTGGTTTACTCATGAGACTTTTTAAGATCAATCTTTACATTCTTCATCTTAAAATTTTTAATCAGCAGCTGGGGCATCCAATATTGTATATTTTTTCTATTTTTTCATTATTCTAGAATAAATACTGTAAAACACACACCACAGAAGTGGCAAGGTCAATCATGAAAATTTGTGGAAACAAAAGTAGTGGTTGAGCTTTGGTAAGGTTCATTTCTTAATCATTATGTCACAGAATGGTTGGGGTTGGAAACGCCCTTAGAGATCATCTTGTTCCAACCCCTCTAACCTTGACACCTTTCACTGCCTAGGAAAGCCTGGCCCTGAACACTTGACAAAGCCTGGCCTTGAGCACTGAACACCTAGAGGTTTTAAGATTTGCCTGCATTTCTTCCGTGTCAGCTCTATTCAATCACAATGTTTCACTATTCATTATTTACTTTTTTCAGACCTTCACTGACATACTCTTACTGTAGAGTACTTCAGCTCTTAACTGCTTCAGTATGAATGACACTTTGTCCTTATGGGTAATTTTCCCTTTTCTTTCTGTCCCTGAAATGGCAGCAAACTTCTCCTCTGAAAACACTCTTTCTTGGAAGCACATTATTGAAATCAGCAGCTAAAACCTTTTTCTTTTCATATTTACAGCCCTGAGAGCTTCAGCCTGCAAAACAAAAGAGACCTATCATGGCAAACATTTATTTTATTTTTGTGTAAAAAAGTTTGACTGTTGTGAGGAACATTTTTGAGATCCATCACAGCAAAAATTACGATTTTCTAGTGATTTGCAGATGCATTGAACTTAATGTAAAAGAAACTGATAATCATGAGACAAAGGAAATAATACACAGAATAAAAATTCTTATTTTGAGCTGAAATTCATACTGATATCAGCAGAGGTGGGCAAGGATTATGATTGCAATAGTTTTGTAAGTAATTACCCTCTCCAGATAATTGAAAAACTCTGCCTAAATGGTTAACAAGCTGCAGTGACAGTCTGCATTTCTCAAGCACATTACAGCTCAGAAGTGCACAAATAAAGTTCACAATATCTTGAAAAAAAGTTGTGTTTGGGTTAATGAAAAGATTATTAACTACTCAAAAGAAAACAACTTCCAGTTTTAATTTTGAGGAGTGAAACATCATCCTTAGTTTCACTAAGATTCTTTCCTTCCTGCTATTTTGAGCTTAGGTCTATTTTAATTCTCTGATAGAAGTCGTATTGAGAGAGAATTTACTTGACCTTCCTATAGCATTTTTTCTTTCTTTCTTTCTTTTTGCCTTTTTTTTTTTTTCCTTTTATCTTTTTTTTTTTTTTTTTTTTCTTTTTTTTTAATGAAAAGCTTGGAATCAGAATTAGAAAATTCTTTAAGGAAAGTATTGGAAATACACAGAGTGTTTGCTTAGCAATTCCTCTGAATTAAGGAGGATTTTATTACTGATTACAATGAAAACAGCCTGTCATTAGAGAGCTATTTTGGAGTTATTTAATTAAAAAAAAAAAAAAAAGTCACAATTTATTTTATGCAATAAATCAGGAAAGGTAGACCCTGGAGCTGAGTATCAATAAAAAGGTAAGCAATTAACAAAATAAATACTGTAAATCTTTTCAGCTCTGAAATTTCTCCTTTTAAAAAATGAACCAAGACTGGTTAAGGGCAAATAATGTAAGGGCTGGTTATGACATTCAAAGCATTTTGCCTGAGGTTACCTTCCTGTCAAGCTGGCAACTTGCAATTTTTTCCCAACCTGTTGGTGCTGTCCTTTAAGGAGGTTGTTCTGAGGGTTTCCAAAAGAGCTGCCAAATACTCTGGGAGCTTGACACGATGCCCAGAACCTCTGGCCTCACTAATGGGCACCTTTTCCAGTGGCTGTCCCTCAGTGTTGTGGGTACAGCTGCCAAGCCTGATGGAGTTGTAGATGCTTGGTGAAGATCTGGGTCCCTCCTGGCTACCCCTGAAGCTCAGCCTCCACCTCATGGCATGGCTGCTCTCAAATGCCCTAAGAATTGTGATCAGGTTCACCCTGATTTGAGGATTAATTTGTGCTACTACAGCTTGCTCTTGTAACTCCTAGGGGCTAATTCATTTTTAAAGCTTTTTGGTTTGGAACTGACTGAAGCCACCTAGCATGACCTGGAGGGGGAGGAGGGTGTGACTTCTTCATGGTCTGGTAGGTTTGTCTCTTGGTTTTGGCTCTTTTCAAATATTTCCACTTGAACCTGTGAGTTCTGCAGTGGTAAAAAAAAGCAAAAGAAATAAATCAGTAACTTAAAATTATGCAATTTTTGATTCATATATATTGAGGATTTGCTTTCTTTTCTTATATGTTTCCTTGAACTGAAAAGAATTTCATTTTACGGCATATGCCTTGTGAAATAACTGGTGTTTCTTTGCAAATATTTGTTAATATTCACATTTATGCATTCAATACTTAGCTCCATCCTGAGACACATCAATTATTACTTTGACTTGTGTTTAATTCTTCCACTCTCTTCATTTCAGAACTGGTTGTAGTTAGAGATTCAGTTTCAGAGTGGAAAATATAGTATCTTAAGCTGTAACTTTCTACTGTAAATAAAAAAGGTTTCTGAGAAGATTATAGCTGCTATCCTGTCCCACATATGTGTGCAGTTTAAAGCTTCACATCTGGGGAACTGTGTGACAGGAGACGTGCATTGCATGTGGCTCAAAGCAGCTCATATTCAGCTAGCTGAAATGTCCCCAAGCTACACTGGGAACAACAAAAATATGATTTTTTGCCTAGTTCTTCTCCACCATAAAGTACAAGAGGTGAAAGAGGTCAGTACTTGTGAGACATCCGATTTTATAACAAGGGTAAAAGACTTACATACTCTAATCAAGGTTTTCCTGTGATTAGTGCTTATAAAAGGAACAGAGGAAAATTAAAAGTGCTTCCAATATTTTTAAAGAAGCCGACCATCAAATTCAGGACTGTGTTACCTAAGACATGTCAGCTAGAGGAAAACTGGAAGAAGAAATAAAATTTCTTCACATATTTTTGGATGTAACCACCTGGAAAGGTTGTTTTCTGACAGCAGATGACAAGACTTCAGAACTTGACTTCATCCTGAAGACTCTAGAAATCAGCATCTTCTGGAGGACTCCGCATATTTTATTTCTTAATTTCGAAATCTGATGTTTTAGTCTCATTCCACCCAGGAATAGAAAGGATCTAAAACAAGCTGATCTGAAATGCAGATTCTATCTGAAACTGAGATAGAAATACATTAGTTTTCAGCCCATCTCTGTGTCTTTGTACAGCTAGTTCCAATTCCCCCTTAAAAGCACTATCAGAGGAAATGTCCCTCATCTTTTCCCAGAACTCCTATTCCAATTCTCTAAAGGCAAGTGACCCAATACAGGAATTACCTTGGGGATGTTTCACTCCACTGTTAAGTTTCTCTATCTGTACTGATTTGGGTGCAGATGTGAGTCCAGATCTTTGAATCGACAAGCACAGGCACTGAGCTGAGGTCACTAATGGAATTAATTATTTCACCAGGCTGCAGTCGCAAAATGGAGATTGAACTCTTTTTGCATCACTGAAATTACATGAAGTGATATAGGGAAATGTGCATTATGGCAGGCTGTGAGAAGCTTAAACTGAGGGATAAAGAGCTTCAGAGGGCAGGGGAGCCCAGTCTTCCAGAAAGACTGTAAACCACAGAGATGCTAAATCACTGAGGGATACTTAGTCTTGCTCCTGACACTCTTGATTGAATTTAATAAATACCTCCCTCCCATATTTATCAAAGAACAAAACAAGATCTGAATAGCAGAGTCCATTGTCACTCCATATGGTGAAGCAAGGCAAGGCAAGAGGGACAGAATCTAAAACACAGAGCAGATGATTTGCTTTGTTCTTCTTCCACTAGCTGCAACAAGGAAAGCATGAGGAAGAAAAAAAATCTGTGCAGAAGAGAGCAAAATCTTTGTCAGAAGACAAAAGTTGTTAGGCAAGTTATGACCAGACTTCATTATAGCGTCCACTGCATAGGTCATAGAATCATTAACACTGGAATAGTCCACTAAAATCATTAAGTGTAACTCCTCCCTCAGCACTGCCAAGCCCACCACTAAATCTCATCCCCAAGTGTCACATCTACATGGCTCTTGAATTCTTCCAGAGATGGTGTCTCCACCATCACCCTGAACAATAACCACTCTCTCAGTGACATTTTTTTCCGAATATCCAACCTAAACTTTCTCTGGTGCAATTTGAGGCCATTCCTTCTCCCCCTGT
Organism: Riparia riparia; assembly: GCA_020917445.1. Lineage (NCBI taxonomy): Eukaryota > Metazoa > Chordata > Aves > Passeriformes > Hirundinidae > Riparia > Riparia riparia. Next base: position 1,065,786 of record JAIXNV010000017.1, on the reverse strand, counting down.
CCCTGTTTCCTGGGAGCAGAGCCCAAACCCACCCCCCCAGCTGCCCATGCCTGTCAGGAGTTGTGCAGAGCCCAAAGATCTTCCCTGAGCCTCCTTTTCTCCAGACTGAGCCCCTTTCCCAGCTCCCTCAGCTGCTCCTGGGGCTCCAGCCCCTTCCACAGCTCCGTTCCCTTCCCTGGATACACTCTAGCCCCTCAATGCTCTTCTTGCAGTGAGGGTCCAAAACTGAACTTCCCAACAAAATAACACTAACTCTACTGCCTGGTCAAAGCAAATCATAGCAATGGAAGAACTTCTGTTTCTCATGTGGTAATAAATCTTTTAATGGCAACTGGAAATGTCCTATCTACCATCATGCAAGTTCAGAAATTCTTAATGTTTCTTACATGAAGCTATTTCCCCCATAACCATCCCTCTTAATTTCATTTCTTAGGGGCAAGAGGTTTGCATAGGCAGTTTTCTATGCCAGTGTCTCCTCACGCCCGGCAGGCGCGCAGGCTAGCTCAGTTCTGCACTGCCACAGCGAGGATCTGTCGGGGTTACAGGCAGGGTGAGTAACCTCCTCCCGGTGGGCTCTTGGTTCCCCACACCAGCGAGTGGACCCGATGGAGTTACGACTGTGGTGACGGAAAAAGGATCGACTCTCTTGAGCAGGGTAGAAGGTAGTTTATTAAGAGGAGTCCGGCAAGGAGCTCTGCCTCAGAGCACTGCTGCCCAGAGAGAGCAGAGATCAAAGCTTGACTGCCACTTATAACCAGGGGAGGGTCCAGGGGTGGTGACAACGGGTCAGCCAACCAGGGAACACAGGGGTGTAACAGGGGTGTCAACTTCTGAACCATTAACAAATCACAGGAGGGGAGGAGGGGATTCCCCAGGCACCAGCCTATCACTCGACGCCTCTCCTGGATCTTTCCAGAATCCAGGGAAGGGTCTCGAAGTGACAGACAGGGTGACCACGAGGAGAGGGGGGATTGACAGGGACAGATGCAGGGGAAGGAATGATTGGCATAAAATGCCTGGTTATGTAACCAACTCATAAGGGGGAAACTATTACAGAACACAGGGGTATACAGTGGACTAAACCATTACAAAAATAACTTAATAAAACAACTCTCGCACCACTACAGTTTTCCAAAGAAATTCTTATAAATTATTGAAGACATTTTAATTCCTAGGCAAGATCAAAAAGAACTCTTGAAAACTCTTCTCTTTTAGTCTAGAGAAGCAGTGAGTCCCAGGGAACATTTTGTCACTCCATGCCTTTCCCTTGTCGTTTAATGAATAAGTAGAAGTCAATGTTTTCTATTGCACTGATATATGCAAAAAAACCCAGCCTAGCCCAACCCAAACCCGAACCCAAACCCAAACCCAAATCAAAATCAAAAAAAAAAAAAAAAATCTGCACAACCCAAACCTAAAAAAACAAAACAAAACAAAAAACAAAACACAAAACAAAACAACCCCCTCCAAAAAAACAAACCAAAAAACCCCCAAACAACAAACATTAAAACATAACAAACAAAAACAAACAAACAAACAAACAAAACACACCCAAAACACCTTTGGAAGAATGACAAACTGTACAAGCAGCCAGAAGCCAACAAGCCAAAAAGAGGTTGTATTGAACATTACAGGGCACATGTTCTGGCTGTCAGCTGCAGCACTGCATGTGCCACATGCAGAGCCTGACAGGCTCAGAGATGTTACTAAGCAGGTTATACACCTCCTGAGGAAGAAGTCCGTGCAGCATTTAGGGAAGATGTTGTAAAATTTTTTTAGCACTTTGTGTACAATCCCTATGTTTGTGGGTATTGCTTGGTTTTGTACCACATAGTGCTAAGTGCAAATGTCAGAGATTAAGGTGGCCTTTGTGTTAACTCCCAACGTTGTGACTAATAAGTCTTGTGCCAGCTAATGCTTCCTTGTTTACTTACATCAATGACTAATATGTACTCGCTGATATGTTAGTTTGGAGAACAGAGATAGAGTAGTGATAAGAGAAGTGCATCATAACCACATAATAGAGATACACTCAAGGAAAAAAGGTTTATCAGAGTGTCCAGGGCCATAAAAGTGAATTTTGAGGAACAGGATGTTCCCAAAGGAGCAACAAAAACCCCCAAAAGACTCTTACTCATATCAAAATAAGTTCATGGAAATTATTATGTATTATGGAAATAATTATGTATAGTACGTATGCATCCAGGACATGTAATGAAAAAGTAACAGAAATGTGCTGAACACGTTCTAGTTTCATGGTCTGTTAGATTGCTGTCCATGCTTTGAGAATAACTTCCCATGCATCCAGCACTGTCAGATTTCTAACACAGCAAATTGGTTGGAGAGTTTATTTCCTAGTTTTCAGTGCCAGACACACTGAAGCTGTCACCTTTCCCAGATTAACTAGTCACAGAGCAGAAATATTACCTCAAGTTTTTCAATGCAACCGGCAATGGATATTGACTCAGTATCACCCCCATTCTAGTATTTCTGTGTTATTTGTTTGGTTTGTGCTTGGTTGTTTTTTTATAAATGCAGACATTGGGGGGAAATACAGTAAAATTAGGTGAATAGAAAAGCTTCAAAAACTATTCAAAACTATTCAAAAACTATTCAAAACCCCCAAAAATTCAAACTGCATTTGGGTTGGGTGACCAGATTTTGGCCGGGGGAGGGGGGAACTACAGGGATGCCTTCTTTGAAAAGCTGCCAGAAGCTTCCACTATTTCCAAGGCCAAGAAAATCCAGTGGTAATAAAGTCTCTGAGATAATGTATTTGAGAAGGGAAAATAAATACTGCACAGATTTAATTGCAGACAGAGAAGAGTGGAATGAAAACAGGTGAGAGGAGCAGCCCTGCAGACACCCAGGGCAGTGCAGAAGGAGGGGAAGGAGCTGCTCCAGGCTCTGGAGCTCAGATTCCCCTGCAGCCTCTGGAGCAGCCCATGGTGAGGCAGCTGTGCCCCTGCAGCACAGGGAGAGCATGGAGGGAGCAGAGATCCAACTGAGCCCCTGGAGCAGCCCAGGTTGGAGCAGGGAGATCACAAAGCCACAAAGGAAACTGTGAACCTATATGAAGCCTGTTCTGGAGTAGGGTCCTGGCAGGACTTGCGACCCTGTGAGGGACCCACTGTAGAGGCTTAAAAATCACAGATTTCCTGTTTCAAACACTATTAAGACCGCAGAAAGATTTTGAATGAGATAAGCATCGAAAGGAGCAGTGGAATGGTAATGGCTCCAGTCCTGGTGAGGCCTGGCTGGTATATCCTGAGTAATATACCCAGAGAAGGGTCCCCATGGTGGTATACTGTGTGGAGACGCAACTGGTTGTACACATATAATTGGCCAGGCAGGGTTGTTATCTGACCCTGAGTTATAGGACAGATGTCATCTGCAACCACCAATAAACACTGAAGCACAGTCCCTCACCCCCCAGTATATTACCAAAATATGGATTCCTGGAACTTGGACTGTTAGTTAAGGCAATAAGTATTAATTCCTTTGTTTGATAAAAGGTATAAATGGCAAAAAACTTTGAACAAGCTCTGGACTCCCACCACTAAGAAGCCTAGCGTGAAGAAGGACCAATGGAACACTGCTGGATCCATGTGTGGTGATATCTCTTCTTTCTATTTAATCTGTCTCTCTTTCACTCTCCGACTCTGCCCACCCCTCCTCCCAATCCCCTTCTTTTTTCTTACTTTCTCTCTCTCACTTATATTTGCTGTTAAATAAAATCCATACTATTGGCTTTGGGATAAGGTGTTGTTTGCACTTCAATGAGGGTAGAGGCATCTCTCTAAAAATAAGGTCATAACATCCATGCTGGAGCAAGTCATGCACAAAGGATCAGGCTGCATGGAAAAGTGACCCAAGTTGGAGCATCTCGTGGGTAACTGCTGCCTATGAGATGGACTCACACTGGAGAAGTTCATGAAGAACTGCCTGCTATGGGAGGGACACCACATTGGAGGAGGGAAAGAATACCTCTCCCTGAGCAGCAGCAGGAATGATGTGAGATGAACGGGCTATAACCCCCATTCCCATCACCCTGGACTGCTGAGGGAGAAGACCTAGAGCCCAGGAAAGAGGGAGGAGTGGGAGAAACTGTGTTTATGATTTGTTTTCCTTCTCATTATCCTGTTCGAATTTTCATTGGTAATAAATTCAGTTAATATCCCCAAGCTGAGTCTGTTTCGACGGTCATGATGTTATCTCGCCTGGTCCTCATCTCAACGCATGAACCTTTTGCTACATTTTCAGTCCCCTGTCCCCATGCAAAAAGGAGTGAGAGAGTGGCTTTGATGGGTGCCTGGCACCCAGCCAGGGTCAACCCACCACACCATGAACAATAAAATCTGTATTTCTTGGACCACATTGCCATGCTGTTGAAGCAATGGTCAAAACCATGCTTACAGCTTTTTCCTTTATTTTAATGTGTGAAAAAATAAGAAGTTTTCTACCATCATTATAACTAATTAAAATTTTCTAAGGCAATAACCAAACAATTTGTAAGTGTTCATACGTGCTGTGAGACAAGTCACATGCATCTCTTAAGTCATGCCTTAAATCCTACAGAAACACATCCGAACACAGCACAGAATCATGGAGTCATAGAGTATCTCATCATCAGGGTACAAAATGAATTGCAGAATTGGATCTTAATTAATATCCCAGGATTTCTTACAAAGCTCCCCCACATCCTGCAAGGTCAGCGCTTTGCCATCCAGACCCATCCAGACTCATCCAGGCCTGTGGTGTAGTTGTGTAGCCCCGATTGTCTGAAGCTTTCACATACAGGCTGAGTCCTACCTGTTGAAACTCGGTTTGCAGAGGGGTAAGCAAAAAGTAAATCATCCATGACTAACATTCCCAGCTCTGTGGGAAAGGCAGCCTCTTTAATGATCCAGCAGCTGGAACAAATGACTGCTCACTCATAACATACACGTTGCAGTTGTCATAGAAACGCACTTAGCAACAAAGAATCCTTGACCTTTTCCCCATCTGTTTTGTATCTTCACAAAGGCACATTAATTTCTATGTATTGATTTTTCCTGTTTTTTCCCCTTTTTTTTCTCCACACCCAAATACCACATTTTGTGTGGCTCCCAGACATCAGAAGAAGTCTTTCATAACTTCAGGGGCAGTACTGCAGAGGTCCTGCCTCTCCTTATCCTTCTTCAGTGTGGGGCACCAGCTAGCTCCTGACAAAAAGTTTAGACTGGTTTTAAGAAAACATTTCTTCACTGAAAGAGATAGTCAAACCCTGGCAAATGCTGCCCATGGCAGTGGTGGAGTCTGGGTCCCTGGAAGCATTTAAAACCCATGTGGATGTGGATTAGTGCTGGGCTTGTCAGTGCTGGAGGAATGGTTTGACTTGTTGGTCTGAGAGGTCTTTTACAACATAAACAATGCTATGATTCTTTATAAAGATGACTGCAAATTAGGCTGTGCAACTGACTATTCAACCTCAACGTTGAAACTTTAAAAAAAAAACAAAAAAAACCTGTTTCAGTCTGGGAAGAGCTCAGCGCTTTGTGGTTTGGATTAACCGGTACAATAAGAGTCTAATTAATTCAGAGCATCCCCTTCAAATGGATGGAGACTATCCGGAAAACAAGAATATTATCAAAGGCCAACATGTATAAAGGAACACCAATGTGATGAGAACAGTCTTGCTACAAAGGGCATTGCTAAATTCCAGGAAGAAACAGAGATGGATGAAATTAATCCAGACTCTGAGTAATGGTGAAATCACTGCATGTTCTGAAGGCACAGAGATTTTAGATAAAGCTGGTCTGATGTAATCACATTAGCCATCAAATTAGATCACCAGAGTCTGGGTATTTTTCAGTATGTATAATCAACCCATGTTTGCTATTTGAGATAAATAGAATAAACTTAATCACAAATTATCTTAAATTAAAATAATAAAAGATAAAATAGATATTTTTCCCTATTTAAGTAAATTTAGAAAGGTCCTAGTGCTCAGTTTACTTTTTAATATTAAACCTTCTCTCAAACTATGTTTACAGTAGGATATTTTTTCTCATCTTCTCTCCCCAAAAAATTATTTAATAAGAAAATAATACTGCACACACATGCATAAACGGACACACACACATAAATGCACACACTGAACTCGAATATCTGCTAAAAAATAAATAACTTTGAAACATCTAGTGCTTCTTAAGGAAAATTATTAAATGCATTGTTTTCCCATTAAAACAGATTTTTGAAATAACCTCAAATGGCAATTATTATCCATCCTGAATGTTTTCTGAATTACACAACCCATAAAGGATTATGTAATAGTAATGACAAGGCACTCACAGCTTTACCAAATCTCTCAAAGCAGTGGATCATTGTTAAGATTCAAAAAATTTCCTGCAACACCACACTTTATTAGTGTCAGAATTTGTATTTGGAAAGGAACAGTATGGGTTGTTATGATTTTGGAGGTTAGTTAGGGATCACATCCTGGATCATTTGCTGTCTGCAGACCTCAGCTTAAGTAATGCTGGTGAATTCTTTGTTGAAGAAAAACAGCATGGCTACAAGTAATCTTCTCTTTATCTGCTCTGACTATAGTAAAATGTAAATAAAGGAGGTATTGTGAAGGCTTGTGGAAAGATAAAAAAAGCACGTTCCTAGAATTGAGAAGTTGAGAAGTCTTGAGTTTTAAGATCTAAGTGGTTTGTCTGAAGTTTAGCTAAAAACAGATGGTGCATGTCTGGGTGTGTATATATATATATATATATATATATATAAATGCATTAATAAATTTCATTAAGAAATGCAATGAAAAACAAGCAGAGCAGGTGAAAAGAAGAGCATGGAAGTGTAGAGAGAGAAAGAAGAGGTGGATTTTCGGAGCCAATGATTGATGATTTTTACATGAGCTGGCTTGTGTTCAGCATTTTTTAAATGTTTGGGTTTGTCTGTAAATGGAGATATCAAAATCATGATTTTGGTTCCCATTTAAAATTTATCATAGTGGTATATCTGCAGATCAGATACCTGAATGTTGATTTTGGGCAGCTCCTTCTAAAGAACTCACAGTCTGAATCTCAAACCCTGTCAAAATTGATTAATTTGGCTAGCACTGGCCTCAAGTCTGATTCTATTGGTTAATACAGGTCAGAATCCTCTGAAATATGCTGAGAAGTTGAATGGGGCTCTGAGCAACCTGGTCTAATGGACTTCGAAGGTCCCTCCCAACCCAAACCATTCTGTGATTCTGTGATTCTGTGATCCTGTGACCTGCCCACCTTTACGTCACCAAGGACTGAAGTTGAATTTTTCATGTGCTTCCGTGGAGCTTGGACTAGCCCTCTGCCCAGAGAGGTGAATGTTCCCATGTGCATTTTTCCAGTTCTTCAGTTCTACAGCACTTTTAATTTTGCTGGTATTAAGCTGCAAGCATAAAAAACAGCTACAGCAATTGCAGATACCCCTGTTTATAGAGATTTAATGGAAATCTTCAGCATAAAATTCACCAAGCGGTATCTTCCTGTTGGAGCAGTTACATATTAAACACCATTAAACTTGATGGAAACCATAGCACACAGCCTCACATAAACCTTTTGGGAAACTTATTCCTGGAGGCAAATTCCTCTCCAGGATGGGTGAGACATTTTGGCACAGTCTTCTTCACCTTTTGTCCTTCCCCATAACACCCAATTAGTTGATCATGCCCACAATTAGTTATGTCACATGCCACCATAAGTTCCACTCTCTTCCCCAACTCTCTTCCCCACACATCCTAAGGCCACACAGAGACCTGTAACATTTAGTCTGGAACATTACTGGGGACAATTAATTGCTTGTTTCCCTTTGGTGAGGTTCAGAGGAAGGACAATGGGATGATCCTTTTCCTTTGATGGCCTCAGGAGTAACCAACTGTATGTCCTTCTCCTCACACTCTGCAGAGATCTGCTTATCGTCATTTCTCTTCAATGAAGAAAAACCTAATAAAAAGGCAAACTTAAAATTCCCTTCCTAGAGCAAATAACACATGGAGAAATCTGTGCTGGAAGGAGAATATTTGCAGGGGACAGTGAGTTCATTCTCTGTACAAATAGGAAAGGCCAGGCCAGTCCTGACATGAGATTAGTCACATCTACTGCCTGCTACCCCACAGGCAATATTTAACTGTTCAACCTCACAGACTCATGTTCTAGCACTCCAGTGGGGTCAGCAGAGCCAGCCACCTTGAAACAAAGTTCTTTGTTCCCTTCATCAAGATTTCATGCCAGACTGAAAGGTAATTTATTAATTTGAAATCACTGTATCAAATCATTGCATTTTAAATGCTTGCCATAATCCTCAGGACATGAAGCATAGGCCCTGGGAAGAATGGTCCTAGAGCTCTTCTACATTTTTAAGGGCTAGTGAGAGGTCAGGGAATGGTAATATCTGCCTTGCATGGAGAAATAGCCCAGCTTTTTGACACACAAGCTCTTCTCTTAATCTGAAAGTGTTCCATGTTACACTTGATATGGTAAGCAGTTAAATCATCTGAGGGAAAACACCACTGGTACCCACACAGCAAAAATTAGTGTTCACAGGGAAAAAGGTGATAATCTTCTAATGGGTAAAGGCAGAGCCAGGTGATTCATCACCTTTAGGAAGGGTAGGGAGTGTCAAAAGGAAGGAGAAAAACAAAGCACACCTGAAGCCAGTGCTTTCACACCTCAAGCCAGTATTTTTAGTGTTCAGTACAGTTTTGAATTACAATTCACATATTTATCTTTCAAACAATTTTGTGTGGGATTGTTTGGAAGGAGTAGTGTGCAGAGTGGCTTTCCCTTGAGATTCAGGACTGAGAGATCAGAGCTAGCAGGGCTATTCAGTGAGAAATCCCCTCTCTCTGATAGCCTGGTTCTTCTGTCCCTTACTGAATTCCTTTAGAAATGTTGTGCTTCTGCACAAGGTTTCCAATAGAGCACACTTTGCTTGGGAGGACATACCTTGCATTCAGATATTACCCAGGTGTCATACAAGAAAAACAAGTTTTGAAGGCTGCATGAAAGTTACTTTTTTTTGATGGCTGTGAAAATATGTTTTCAAACATATCCACTCTTCCAGGGCAGCCCACCTTCATCCAGAGTGTTGGCTTTTGGGGGAAAGTTTTCCAGGAGCTGGGGGATGCTTTGAAAAGGCTACAGAAATCTATGAATATCCACAGAAAATCATTGCATACAAAAGCACAGAAAGCACAGTGAAGGGAAGAATGATAGGCTGTTGTTGACTCCAAGAAATTATTCCTATTACCTATGTATATTATAAACACAAGCAAATACAAAAATAATTGTGTACACACAGTTTTGTTACACTAGTGGATGACATCAAGTGGCTGCAAAAGTAAACACAATTGAGCCAAAACCCACCTGCAAGCACCTTTCCAGCCCAGACAAGTAAGGTGATGAAGTCCCTTGATCAAGTGAAGCTGGACACAGTGGTACGACTTCCCAGTGCCAAAAGTCCACAGAGCTGGAGTCACCCTTCTTGCTCCCTGAAAACACAGAGAAGAGCACTCATGATGAGCTCCATTATTCACACTACTTTTTGTTGTAGTGCATTAATTGGGTTTATATGGTATTTAATTTTTATATTGGGTTTTGTAATGTTTCTTCTGTTCCCTGGAAACTTTATCACGCGGTCTGTCCCTGCTCGGCAGTGCCCATCCCCCACTCTAGAATGTAACCCAACTCTGTTCCACTCCCACCTTATCCCGGATTAGGCAGTGGCTTGTCCCTCCCTCTGGGCCCTGCCCCCTGGGAAAAAGGCCTGGGATGGAGGCAAGGTGACCTCTTTCACCATGGGATGGGGAGGGGGAAGGAACTAATAGAGCTAAAGAGGCTGGAACCCAAATAAAGCTATAATTCCCCCTCCTCGGACAAGGAGCAGACTCTGCCTTTTGCCATTGACAGTCGTCTGTTCTCTCAAAAGAACCACCACAACTTTTGTTCTCTCTCTCTCTCTTCTTTTTTTTTTTTTTTTTTTTTTTTTCTCCCCAGGAATTGCTGAAGTGGCTGACTGTCACATGTTGGGTTATGACCCTCCTGACAAAATACAGCAGCATATGATAAGCTACTGATGCAGCACATCACACATTCTATCTCCTCGGGAACATCCTGCCTGACTTGTGTGAGGGGAAACAGCCTTGGCAGGTCCTTCCCGCCCTGCTGGCCACAGCTACACCAAAACCAAAAAAACCCCATGAAAGATCAATGTGAGTGGTTTTCTGCCCTGAAATACTTTGAACAGTGCAAGTCCACTATAAACATGCTCTATATGGGAAAATTGAAAGAAGCTCTATAAAGCTGAAACTTTAAAACAACAGGTTTTTGTGAAAGAGCAAGAAATCCACAGGGTTTGAAGTTCCATTGAGTTTTTCTAGGCTTTCTTTTTCTTTCACGATGCAAGAAATTAAAAATACATCAGTCATAATTCTGATTTCACCTCATCAGCACCATGGACTGTTAGAATTACTCCCATTAACACTAGTACAAAAGGACATTCTGACAGATCCAAGAAAACTCAGACTTATTAAAAGCAATAAACAGTTGTTATGATCCAAGAGAAGCAAAATCTACTACTCTACTTGTGTTGTGTATGACTTCAGAGATTAGGGGACCCTGCTACTTAATTGCTCAGAGGGACACTAATCTTGTAAAGCTCTTTTCCTAGCAGAAGTTATCAGATAGAAGCAGGACTCCTTAATAAAATTACAGTTATTAAATTCTCCCTTTTGCTGGGAAGTTACTTGGCCCAGAAACACTTGCCAAAAATACTCTTAGAAGAAAAAAGTCAGATCAAAAAAAATTCAGATAAGTTAGGACTGAGGATTTATTTCACAATCTGTTCTGTATGTGTATGTTACTGGGTCATATATATATTTTCTTTCCCACAAATTAAATTTTCACACCAAGCAATAGTTGATAAAGGGAAAATTTATCAACTCAATGCCTCAAGAAAAAGAGGCATGTTCTAGCCAAATGAAGGTGTCATAAATATGGTTTCCAAAATCACTTTTGCACATGTGGCATTTTTCAGACCAAACATTTACAATTTCTGATACTGTAGTTATTTGCCCAGTGGCACTTCAGCCTCTCTTGGAGAAATTCTGAGTAATTGCATGTTTTCAGTTAAACAGTGGTAAGAAAGGGTCTTGCCTATTAAAAAAAAGAGAAATATTTATTAATAGTTTTCCCTGAGATTGCTGTGAGACATGACTGTAGATATCTGGGCTGGAAATGAGGCTGAAGAAATTTGGGGCAAGCCATTGGTAGCTTCAAATATGGTGCTGTAATAAGAGTACATCTCAAAGAATCACTGAGGTTGGAAAAGACATCCAATATCATCAAGTCCAACCTGCAACATATCATCCACCCCATGACTGTCTGTTGGCAGATGACTGGGGGATAACAGGACCAGCACTTATGATCCACCCCCAAAACGCACTTCCTCTGCTTTCTCCAAAAGGGGGTGAATGAGCCTTTAACTGCTGGAAAGACCACTTGTGCTGCTAATAGCAGCAACAGAAACTGAAGAAGGAAGCTCTTTGATCATGCTTTGAGCTGTGTCTCCTGTCAGCTTCCTCTAAACCTGTCTGTGTTGCTCCCAAGACTGGTGCTGTTGGTGCAACCACATCACAAGGGATGCACCAGCCAGAGCTGTCTGCCCGAGCTCTGCTCTGTTCAGCATGGCTTACACTGCCTTGGATCCATCTTTCAGACTGTGACTGAAACAACCCATCCACCTGCTGTATGGAATGGGATTTGCTGTGGAAAACACGGCTCCTGTAGGCCACTCATTATTAATAATTATAACAGAATAGAAAGCACACAGCTAATTGCTGATCCCTTGCTATAACCCGTGAGATTAATAGAAGCAGTTCTTTCTCCTCAGGAAAGCAGGCTCACTTTTGCATTACAAAAATAATTAAAGTGTAATCAAGTGCTGAGAACTCACCCAAGAGGTCCGTGCATAATAGCCCACGCACATGTTTTGTGTTTTGTTCCCAAAACTGCTCACAAAGCACCAAATCTGTCCTGCCATCAGGTCCTGATTCCCCTCTTACGCAGGAGAAAGGGGAAGAGTGACTTCCACAGGGGAGCTCTGTACTTTTCACACATTTCATGCAGAGAACTATCACAGGAGACTACACTTCCTCTTAGCATATTTTTCACTCTCCTGGGTCACTTCAGCACTAAATTCTGTTTTGGTGCAAGTGTTAAAGTTGCTACAGCTCCAGAAAAAGTAGCACAAACCCCAAGCTCTAGACTAACAGGCCAATAAATCTTCTTGTGGCTTTTTTTCTCCCCATTCTAATTACTCTTTAGACTCATAAATAATTTTAAGAGGAAAGATCAGCAGAAAATTTCCACTCACACACACTTACTTCTCTTTCTATAACTAATTTGCAGATTCTTTGCACTTCAGGGTGAAAATTACTGCAATTCTCATTGTTTTTCTTCCTCGTGCCTGGGGGCAAAACTCCCGTGCAATGACCACATTTTTACTCACAGGGTTTCGGACTGGAGATCTTAATCTTCTTAAGCAAGAGGAAAAATCCACTTATTCATATATCAGTCTTATAAGTATTAAAAAAAACAAACCAAACCAAACCAAAACAAAACAAAACAAAACAAACAAACAAACAAACAAAACCAACCAAAAAAACCCCAAAAACAAAAACAAAAAAACAAAAACAATCAAAAAACCCACAAAACCCAAAACCCACCAACCATATCTAAAAGTTAATTGCGTTCATTACAATTAGGAAGAAAAGAAAAATTTTACCCACCTCATTTTAAATGGTCTGTTGAGATTTTTGGACAGAAAGAAAAATGTTTTATATATTAATATTAAATATGAATATTAAATATATTAATATAAAATATTAACTCACCAACAGAGTAAAGTTAACAGGTTGAATTTCACTGATTTTAAATGGGAAAGAAAAAGAATAATTACTTTATCCTACCTGACTTCTACAGACCTTTGGACATGTCTTCCATATTTTATCTTGAACCCACATCTCAGTTTCAGTCATTGAAAGTCTAAAATATTGAGTTTCACAGAGGAAAAAAGAAAAAAACCTGATAGCACCCAATAATGTCAAAGGCCCTTCAGTTACCATACCTGGATCTGTTCAGTATGGGAGTCACAAAACAAAGGGGAAAAAAAATTGAAAGACTCAAATCTTCCCCCAAAATCTGAACCAAAATGGTGATCCCCAGAAACGAAGTCCAGGGAAAGAATCTTTCAAGATCTGAACCCAGCAGGTACTTGGTTCTTGATATGTGGACAACAAACAATCCATGACTCTGGAGAAAGAGGCTTCACATTTCCATTCCTCAATACTGTTTTAATTTGGCCAATGCCCTTGGGCTCTGGCTCTGTTGAGGTGGTCTTCATATCCTGAACTATCTTCTATAATTGATGTTGAGACTTCTGGTTGATAAGGCTTCTTTGGCTTTATGTCTTTAAGGTCCTTTATCTCTGAGATTTTTAAAAACTCCTGTTAGACAGAAAAGTATTGAAATTGCATTTTGAAATGCAAAATATTCAGTATCTTACAGAATTCCAGAATGGGTTAAGGCTGGAAGGGACCACAGTGGGGTTATCTGGTCCAACCTCCCTGCTTCAGCAGGGCCATCTCAGAGTACAGGGCACAGGATTGTGTCCAGGAGGGTCTGGAATATCTCCAGTGAGGGAGACTCCACATTCTCTCTGGACGTTCTGTTCAGGACTCAGACACTGCCCAGGACAGAAGTTCTTCCTCATTTCCAGGTGGAACTTTCTGGGCTCAGTCCCTGCCCATTCCTCTGGTGCCATTGCTGGGCCCCTGGAGCTGAACCTGGGTCCTGCCCTGACCCTCCCTGCAGTCAGGGACAGACAGGGATGGGGTCCCCTCTCAGCTGGGGCTCCTCTGGAGGCAGAAAAGACCCAGCTCCCTCAGTCTTTCCTCACAAAGCAGATGCTCCAGGCCCATCATCTTCTTTGTTGCCTTCCACTGGACCTGCTCCAGGAGCTCCCTGTCTCTCTTTCCTGATGAGCCCAGACCTGGACACAGCACTCCAGATAAACATTTTCCAAGGTACCTTATAGTCCTCTCAAGAGCAGGGAAATTCTTCCCACAAATACAGATTGTCCCAAGGGAGTATTTTTAATGAACATGACTACAGGTCAGGAGAAAGGGGTTCAAGAGTGGCCTCTGGTATAAGAGTGTAATTTTGATGCCATTAGTAATTTCTTGTCAGAGCTCTGATCGGGATGTTGATTCTAATTTGGGTCAAGAGTCAAATACTTTTCCCCACAAATGGGAATTAATGCATCATGGGAAACTCCTCCTGAACTCTGCATGAAGAATGCAACTACCATGTTTCTGGGGTTTTCAGAGGGGTCTAGAGAGCAGGTACAGAAGATGGGAGAGGCAGCAATATGCCTGAATATTCTTTTAAAAAATTGTGCCTACTTAACTTCAATTTCACAAACATTATATCCAATTTTCACCTCCTAGTCTTCTGGAGTAAAGTGGTGGTACCACACTTCTGCAAAACTAATAGGACAAGAATTGTGTACAATATGGGGATTTTTCTATAATCTTTTTTTTTAATTACTGTTAGGTTGGTGATTATTTGCAAGAGATAAAGAATGTTTGAAGGCTTCTACATTAATTAAGTTTCATCTTTTTAGACTGTTCTTTACACGTATAGGTAATTGGGTTTAGTTATAAACCTTGTGTAAAATTCCTCAAGCAATAAACACAAGCTGTATCTCAGTAATTGTCTATTACTACACTATGAATTAATTTTCAATTACAAAGTTCCTTTCTTACAATAAATTGGAAATCTGGATTTTGAACACGTAAATATTCTCATCTTGTGCAAATTTGTCTCACATTATACTGGAAGAAAAGTGATATTCATTGAGCAACCTTCAGTCTGAATATCAATGCAGCATGACAATAACAGTGTATGTCAAAACTCAGGTTTCCTCTGCGAATTCCCAGACAGTAACAAAGACTCATTTCCACCCCTAATTATTTTTATTGCTGTTATATTGTGCTCTTCTCTGCTTCATCTTTAAAAGTTAATGGCTTGATTAGGAAGTGGATCCTAAACTCAGTAAAACTTTCACAGCAACCACAAATGACATCTATCCCTACTTAACTGGAAGTATTTTAGTGGGAGAATATGGAGGTAAGAGATGGATATGGATAGGCTGAGCTATCACGTCTCTTTCTGAACAGGACTACAAGACTTTCACAAGCGTTCATCTGGAATTGGATGCCCAAAGTTTTATAATACTTTCAGAAATGTCCCAACGTACCTAACTGCAATTTTAGTTGTGGGATGCTTTTCACATAAAAGCAGATGAACCCCATCTTCAAAATCCACATGACTCACCCAGCACCACAAAGTTTGGTGAGTAGATCCCCAGGGGATACAAGCCATGATGAGGGAGATGGCAAATATCCTCCCACATCATACCTGGGAGAGAGATGCTGATTTAGGGCCTGAAAAAGAGCCAGTTGGCCTGCTGGAGAGAGCACCAAAGCCCTCTGGGGGAAAAAGAAAAAGAAAAAGAAAAAGAAAAAGAAAAAGAA
>JAIXNV010000017.1:1002827-1050064 GCA_020917445.1 Riparia riparia | reverse complement strand
AAAAAGAAAAGAAAAGAAAAGAAAAGAAAAGAAAAGAAAAGAAAAGAAAAGAAAAGAAAAGAAAAGAAAAGAAAAGAGGAAGGAAGAAAGAAAAGGGTGCAAATTCAAATTAACAAAATGCTATAATGAGCTTCTGCTGCCAGAAGTGGAGGTCTCCATCATTCTTTCTTGTCCCTTCCTCACATCCATGAGTTCCCACCCTCCCCTGTGGTGGCTCTGGCTGTAGCAATTTTATTAAATAGCAGAAAACTCCTACCACTCTTTCCTCCCCTGAGTCATGGGGTCCTAGCAATGTCAAAGGCAGCATGAAGTAAATGGACAGGAGGATACACCAGGAGGGGAAGCTGGAAGGAGCTCCTAGCCCAGTGCCACACAGAGGTGAGCAGCCTTTGAATCCTTCCCCCAAAGACTGAGGCATCCTGACTTTACGAAGGTCTTGTAACACCTAGATAATCCCATGTGGTTTCCCACTTGGTGCCCATAGACTTTCCAATGGGATTCTGGGTGCCTCAGATTTCCTGTATCTTTTCAGCGGGAAAGTCTTGGATGCCCCATGACATCTCAAGGCCCTGGACATGCATGTTTAGGCGCCTGAATCTCTCCACCAACTATCTCAAGTGATGCCACTGAATTTCAGTAATATCAGTGACTTTAAAGGTCTGTATTCCCTCCAAGAAAAAGGGTTATATTAACTCTTAATTTTGCATAAAGTGTGAAAGAGCAGAAGTGTCTTCACAAGCAGTTCCAAGTAGGAGCATGTTGAATGTTTTTTAAGGTATAAAATAGGAAATAATAAACAAGGGATTTCAAGCTGTGTGTTCAGCACATCTGCATTTCAAATTTCTGAGCTCCTATTTAGCAATGGTAATAGGTTTAATTAATGGTAATAGGCTCAGTGTTACCATATTTCTGATAGGAAAAAAGAGTATGCAATACATACACATATATCTGTAGATTTTCACACACTTTACTTAAAAATAGATAGTTTTCTGTTCTCTGGTATTTGCTGTAACTGAAAAAAGAAAAAGAAAAAAAAAAAAAAAAAAGAATACTGGGAATGGGACTGAAAAGAACATGATGGTACAGGCACATAAAGTGAGGCTTGACCATGTCACTTGACCACTGTGACATGAAAAGCTCCATTAGCAAGATTTATCCTTTTCATTTTCTTTTCCTCCCTGTAGGATTTGTCCTTCAGTCTGTAAAATAAAGACTTCAGCAAACAGTGCCACCAGATGGGCCCTCAGTGGAACTGTACTTACTCAGTTATATCCTGGCAGGAAAGGGAAGAAGAAAAGGAAAACTCCAAACTTCAACATTTCTATTAATTTAATCCTATCTTTTCACCTCTGATCCAGAAATTTTCTTTATCAAGAAACTGAAGTGTTTATAGTGCTTACACAATCAAGTGAAAAGACCTTGTTTTTTGTTTTGTTTTGTTTGGTTTTTTTTCAATGCAATAACTTAGTGCTTGCAAATTTCTCACTTGAGGTTAATTGTCTCTTCAGAATGCACGACTCACGTTGCAGACAGGCAGAATAAAACTATTCTGTATACTTTTAATGGGTTTATTTTAAAGGATCATGTGGGGAGCCAATTTACTTTTTATTGGTCTCCACCTTGGTTGTCAGAGGCCTGTGGGGAGGGGTTGCACATGTGCCATGTCCATGAGGCGCCTAGGAGAAGATGGAGGAAAGCCTTCTCTGGGGAGACGTTGTCTGGCAACCAGCTCATGTCTCACATGGGACAGGAAGTCAGCAGGGGAGCACGAAAGACACTGAAACTCTTAAGAGGCATTCAGCAATAAGATGGCCAAAGGTCTCTGCCAATGGACTACAGCAGGACATTGGACTGGTCCAGTTGTCTCCTGCCAGCAGGCAGACCTTGGAAGGACCGAGGAGCATAAAAAGTAACAGCATCACAAGTTCTGGGGGCTTTTGTGTCTTATGTTTTTGCGCTGGCCCCAGCCTACCTTTTGGCTCTTGCTTGCCCTCACATATGTCCTGCCTCCCTGTGCCCCTGACCAAAGCTCTGCCTGCTTCGTCTCTGAGTCCCTGCCTGAGTCACCTGTGTCCTATCCTGCCTGCCTCGAGCCTGCCCACCACTGTTATTCTAGCTGTGACTCTGTCCAAGCTTCTGGACTTCCTGACACAGCACCCCCTCACCTCGAGTCCAGTCTCCTCACCACAGGAGCCGTCCACAGGCAGGCAGCATGCACAGCTCCCACCTTGCGGACATCGAGAGCACTCCTCCACCTCTAGTGGTAATGCCCTCTTTTTCCTCCTGTCTCCTCTCTCTCTCTCCCTCTCTCCCTCCCATTTTTCTTCAGCTTGCTCTGTCTTTTCTAGCCCTCTTTAGTAGGGTAACTTCTTTTTATTTTGTTTTTTCTTTGTTACCAATAAACGGTTCTCAGATACAATGCTTGCCTGATTTGGCTTAATTTCATTCCTGACTATGGGAGACAAGAAATCCTGCTCATTTTAGCTCAACAGAAAACACTCTGGGAAGGGTTCAGCTAACAGGGAGGTATAAATCATGTCCTGTAGCAAGAGATCGGGTTGTATGCCTGGTGTCTACATTCCTCGTGCATGAAACAGTGATTAGTTGGGGAGGTACAAGGACACCACATGATCAGAGAGCTGACTGGGTAAAGGGATGCATGGACAGTGACACTGCAGTGATAGAGAGCCAATGTATGTTTGTTTGGCTAACTTTAGAACATAAAAGTGTTTGATTTGTTACAATAAATGATCTTCAGGACAAGCAAGGAGGTCTGTGTGTCTTTGTTCTCCATTGCTATACCTGGCCATCTATTTTTAAAAGAACTCATTGCAGTTCACCAAAGTGGAACATGACATTTTAATTGGTGGCAGCAGTGGACTGACCCATGGAGACACCGGCAGCTGCATTGACCTCACTGCAGATCCAACTACAAGTGATGCTGGTGCAGACTCACAGCAAAAGGAAGACAATGGCAACTTGTCTTTGATCACCTGGAACATTGATGGGCTGGATCTAGGAAATAGAAAGACTGAGCTACAGGGATTTGGATATACCTGGCATTATACAGTCTGGATTTTGTGTTTTTACAGGAGGTCATCCCACCACATCTGCTTCTTCTCCAGATGAAAGCAGGCAATTACACTATTATTCTGGGTAATGTAGATGAGTATTTCACTATCATAAGGTTAAAGAAATCACCAGTAGAGTTACTGAAGCATGAGATAATACCTTTTCCAACATTTGCTGTGAAAAGAAACATTTCAGTTTCACGAGTGAGCATATCTGGTATTAAACTTTGTCTTAAGACCTCTCCTCTGGAGAGCACTAAAAATCACTCTAAGGAGCGTATAAAGCAGCTACAAAGAGTGTTGAACTAAATGCAGAATGAGTGTTTGAGTCCACCACTCTTATATTTTGAGGGGGTATATGTTGGTTTTAAATAGCTTGATTTTTGGTGAGGAGGGAAAAAAGCCAGCCACAAAAGTGTGGGGTGGGTTTTTTGGGTGTTTTTTTTTTTTTTTTTTTTTTTTTTTTTTTTTTTTTTTTTTTTTTTTGTGAGGAGCTGCTAGCAGCTTCCTCTGTGCCTTGCAAAACCAATCTATTGAGCTCTAAGAACAGGCACACTGCTAAGCCAATTAGAAAAGCTGGAAATGCCTCTATGATGACATATTTAAGACAGACAGTGCAGGAACCTCTCTTTCTCCCCGCTCTTGAAGGGATGGTGGTGGTGGGGGCTGTTGGGAAGTGGAGGTGGTCACTGGACCCTCTATCGGCATGGCTGGCAGGCCATGCCGCTGGGGACCATCTCAGCACCACAAACAACTACGAGGCCGCTGCCATCGCAGTCCGGGAGCGGCCACATGGTCAGGACTGAGGCATTACCAGGTTGGCACCATGCAGCCACAGCTATCTCAGTACGGCTTGCAGTGGACTTTATTTACATGTCCTCTTTTAGCCAACCATGCTGCAGACAGAAAGATAAAAGTGGTAGCAGTAGCTTTCCTTTGTCGGTGCCTCGCATGAAGAAAAGGCACGGAGTAGAGCTGACAGCCGGTGCCACTCGCGCAGGGCCAGCCAGGATTGCGTGATCAGCAGCGAGAGGCGCAGTGAGCAATTCCCGGATCTGGAGCCCAGACAAGATGAACTTTTCATCACTGCAGAACTCTATAAAATCTTTTCAATTGATAGAACTTGAGAGCAGATGAACCTACAGACACCAATTCTCTCCCAAATCAGAGAGAAAGAAAAGGTGAAGAAAACGTTAGGAAAACAACATGGCAACATTAAGGTCAGTGCAAAGGAGGGAAGGGGGAGGAGGTGGTCTCTGGGTCTGGTTCTGTCCCCTCTCTGGGCAGGAGATGACCTCTGGCTATCTCGGGTCAACACAGCCACAGAAATTCTCAGTCCAGGGGGCACGCAGGCTATCACCTGCTGGGTCGGCTTTTCAGCAGCTGGACCAAATAGTGTCGTGATAGCAACGGCAGCAGAAGAAAAGGCTGGCTCTCAGCTTAGCAGGTTAAAAGATGCTTATTCAGGCCAGCTGCGGAAGTCCACAGCTGGTCCAACCTCAGTCCAGTGAGACCAGAGAGAGCAAAGCTGAAGAACTGAGGAGCTGAGAAGCCGAGAGGCTGAGAGCATCTCTCCTCTACCTTATAAGCGGGGGAGAGGTTCCAGGGGGGTTACAAGAAGACAACAAATCAGGGGATCCAGGGGGTAACAAGGTGTGCCCACCCCCAAGCCCTGGACCACTAAAATCCAGAGCCAAAGGAATTCCCCCCAGGGGACCCATCACCTGAAGCCCTCTCCCTGAGATTTTGCAGTCTGGGAGGGACCCCTGGAGTGACAGACAGGCTACCCCAGAGAAGGGGGGGCAGGGGCAGAGGGGATGTTACAAGTCAGGAGAGGAGTGGGAGGACTGACACAAAACACCTTATTATACAGACAATACAAAAGGGATACAGAATTGGGGATACAGTGAAATGAACCATAACATAAACTTCTTATAAAAACCTAATAAAACAGTTCTGCACCACCACAGTGATCCAAGTGTCAGAACTGAGATTCTTCTGCAAGCCATAGTGGGGACTGTAATACAACAAACTATTTCCCTATAATTCATCAAGTGCATGGAGGGATGCAGAATTCACCTGCAGCCCTTGAGAAAAATGTGCTCATTCTGGAATGTGTGGATGCTGAGAAGTTGTGGTCTGGTGAGAGGCTTGAACAGAGAGAGAACACTTGCTTTCAGAGACAGAGGAAGAAGACCCTTGCTTTTCTGCTACAACATCCTTAAAAATTGCACCCCATGAACTAATGGCCCATGGAAAAACAGTTGTTTTGGGAAGACAGCTTTTTGCCCATGGGAGGGGCGAGCATTGTGGCAGGTTGGGCGGTAGCGTCACTCATGAAAACTAAACCACACTGGAAAACGTCACCTTTCCCTAAGTGAACTGAAGATCTTTAGTAGTAACAAACTGACTAAAAATCCCATGGTTTGTTTACTTGCACTGTCGCTGGGAAGGAAAGAAAGGTTGGGGTGGGGGGAAAGGTGTTCATAAAGGTTTTTTTCTAGTTCTCATAATTCTTTTGCAATTCTGTTAATAAATTTTTCCTTATACCTTTTAAAGATTTTAGCCTGTTTTGCCCTTAAAGTGTTTTCTCCTGAACCTTACCTCACCCCACAAGTTTCCTTCCCCCCTCCTCTGCTTAACTATAGCAGAAGAGAATGAGTGAATGGTTTTTTGTGGGTGCACTGGTGTTTGGCCAGTGTCAGCCCCCTACAAGATACAAACCTCAGAGACAGCAAGGTTACTAAACTTGGTGATTTACTTGGCACGTGAAGGATGTCTGGGAGTTTTTGGATAAACCTCAACGCTGACGCTACACTTGGGACACCTAGTCCAACACCAACCTGAATGCAGCCTACAAGATAAAGCTTGGCCATATTTACTTTCAGTCTGCAGTGGAAGGGAAGCATTTTGCCCTTCTTTTGTGTGCTTTGAGATTTGCTCCCCCAAGGAGTGCTTTTTTGGGGCCCCTGAGGGTTTTAAGGTGTGATCCTCCTCAGGAAGCTGTTTCGTCCTCTCTTTTTTGCAGTTTGTGTTTTTAAGAAGATCTTTAGTGTGCTTTCGGTGGATGCTTAGTTCAGGCACTTAAAGAATGTAAGATTTAAGGTGTGACCCTCCCCAAAAGTTTTCTGCCCAAGAATGATGAGGAAACAGTAGCAACGAGTGCTTATGCTGTGACGGGGGTGTGAGACAGGGACCCATCTGCCCCCTTATTGGATTTCTTAGAAGCTTGCAGAGAAAGACCCTCTTGTCTGGAATGGAGTGGGCTAAGGACCATTGGCATAGTGTCCAAGGAGTCATAGACTGGGTCTCAGCCTTGCAGGCAAAAGCCAAATCCAAGCCAGGGGACAGAGAAATCTTCCATTTGTGTGGTGTTGGGTGCCCCTCTACCTGCTGCTGCATGAGAGAGGGCTGCCTGGCATTGCCAGGAGACAGCAGCAATCAAGTCCCTGCAAGTGCTAGTGCAAACACTGCAGGTCCATATTGTGGACCTGCAGGGGAAGCTGGAGGACAAAAGGACACACGATGACAACCTTCAGCAGGTTTTAGGGGACACATTAGTGCCAGGAGCTGGCATGGCAGCCTCCACCATGATCTCACCAAGCCCTGCCACAGTGCTGCGTGCTGTCAGTCTGGGAGCCACTGGTCTCGGTTCACTTAAGAGCCTCTATTAGTGAGCTGATATACTACATTCATACTGGAAAAAATAACGACTGAGTAATGCAATGGTCAAACTGGGGTCACAATTAAAATTAAATCAGTAAATCACTAGACTCAGAATGATGAAATCACTGAATGAATACAATACATAATGAAATCAAATTATGAGCTTGATAGCAGATTAAATTACTAGTCTTCGGTTTCTGCTGAATTTAAGAGAGGTGTTTTCCTTTCAGGAAGGCCCCACTGGTGTTATACCAAGAGTGTTGGCCCAACAGGTAAAGAAAGCAAACATCCTCATATATGCCTCTGCTATTTTCTTGGTAGGTTTCCCTGGAAGAAATCTAACAGACAATAATAGAGGCTTAAATAAAATTTAAAAAAAAAAAAATTGTTTGAGTTTAACACTCCCTCCTCAATTCTCGCTGCTATTAATATTTGGCTGCAGTTCTTCTTAAATTGCCACTCTGTTTTAGCAGTGTAAAGCAGAATCTCCTTTAGGAACCAACCAGAATTTAATATTTAGACATAGGTAAGTGGAGCTTTGGGGTAACAGTCTTTCTCTCACACAGAACAATACACTCAATAAAGCACTAAAAGTTTCTGTTTATTTAGAGAATTATTGAGGTATCAATACTACCCTCATTGTGTTATTTTAAACACCTATGAGTACAGCCCTTCTTTAAATGAATTAAAAATGAGGAATCTGGTTTCAGCCATCTGCAATATTAAAGAATACAAGAATTGTGCTGCTTCTGCAAAATACTAGATTTCATAAGGGCTATTTTTGTTTGCTTTGCCTTTGGAGTCAACAGGCACAAAAACTCAAGTGCTCTGACTGTTCAACATGGTTGAGGTCCTCCATCGATATGTATTCATTTTAAAGGTTTTATGCCATGGGAAAAAACCTCAAGAATCACTTTGTCCATTTCTGTTTGCCACACTAGCTGCAGCAGAGGTAATGGTCCTGAAGAAATGAAAGGTGTTTCGTAGAAAGGTTTGGTGACAATATTTCAGCCAACAAAGCAGGCATGAGATCTTGGAAATTAAGTAAATAAGCATACACTACTCAGGCCTATCAATTATTTTTCTTTGATAAATATTCAGGAGCAGAAATTAATGACTGATTCTAAGGGCTTTTGATCTCAAAAAAACTTGCAAAAGCTTTTATATTTTTTATCAGCATATGTTCTGTATATGATTACAACATGTGGGGTGTTTTCTCTTTGTTTCCATTCATGGCCTCTCAACAATATTAATGAAAAAAAGACCATGTGTTCCAAACCCAGCACTGCTTGCCTCATTTCTTCTCTTCAGCACCTACGTCCATGGACTACAGGAAGATGACTACAGTCTAACTGGGCTTTCTCAATTAGTACCCCAAAATTACCACTTAAAATGTGTGGGAACAGAGCTGGTTAAGGTGGACAGTGGGACACCCTTGCCTTCCTGTGAAGGCATCAACTTGAGGCCCTGGCAATCAAGTCTTTAGGCTAAGAGACTAACACCCAAATTACGGTGAGCAGAAGTTAAGGGTACAAAGGTTGATGAGAAGTTAATATGTTACTAGAGTTACCTTGTATGAACAAAGTTCCAGAATATTCCCCAATTCTCTTTCCCTGCTGGTCTATGTATGATGCAGTGTTTTGCATATTCCAATTTCCAGTTTCTGATTGGACCCTCACCTTCAGACCCGCCCCCAAACCCACTTTTCATTTATTGTTGTTCCTACCCCAAGGTGCCTTCTGAGGTTGATCCTATACAAGAGTGTTCACCTTCCCCAGTTTATTATTTTCGTATAAATTAAAATACTTTTCTTTTCAGACAACCCAGTTGTACCCATCCTTTATTTTGCTGCTGACTCATCCTCGAGGTCATGGTGGCTTGACCCCAGTAAGCAGTGCCCAAACAGGGATGGCTGATATTCAGGTGACCTGTCAGGGTCAGCGAGGCTAGCTGACTGATAGGCCATTGTCCTAGGTTACAATGTAAGATGTGCCCAAAGTATGTATTCTATCACCACCTACATGAAATGTTGAAACTAGGTTGGGCAGTGTTTCCCTTGCTCCCTCCCTCCAGACCATCTTCTGTTAATGGCCCATCAATGCCCTGCTGCATGACTCATAGATAACTCCTTCCAGGAGCTATCTCTGGTTAATGGGCAATCAAGGACCCATTGCAAGACTGATAAAATTATACCAGCCCATTGTGAGAATGTCCGCCCAGGGGGAGGAGTCAAGCATTCCCACCTGGATATAATCTGGGATTTGGGACAGCACCTTTCTGCAGGAACACTGCTTCAACAAGACCACTTCATCAGGACTGCTATCACCACGGTTTCAAGTTGTATTCTGACTCTGTCAGTGATATTTTGTACCATTGCATGTGTTTTATTTTATTTTACCTTTTTTTCCTCTCCTATTAAATTGGGTTTTTTTCTGACTTGGAGTCTTTAGCTGGTTTTGCCTTCAAGCCAGCACAGCCATACCCCTTTTTCATTTTTCTAAAATTTTATGGAAAACCAGGCCCAGCAGAACTTTCTGGAGGCCTCAGGCATTAGCATTGTGCTGAGGATAGTTGGGCGATTGGAGGAGCGGCGACCTGAGGAGTGATAACCTGTAGCTGGAGCGGGTGAGTAAAGACAAAAAGGGGGATATTCCAACCCATTATCCTGTCCTAACTGGTGAGGCATATCCTGCACCATCCAAGTTGTGCCGCCTGCATGATGGGTTCTGAATTATCAACAATAGAAAAGGACATATATGAACATTTAAATTTTATTTTGACAGCCCACAGGAACAAGTTTGGGGGAAAAGGAGCTCAAGAACATTATAAATGGGTCCTTCGTAATTTTCCAGAAGTTTTAGTGTTTAATATGTGTTCCACAAAGTTGTGGGACTCACTGGGAGTAAACTTTTGCAATTTGCCTACCAAGAAAAATTCAGCGGCACCTCAAATGCTTCCTACCTTTCATGTTGTTTTTGAAACTTCGAAAATTGAGGAGAAGTGCTTAAAGCGCCTCCACTCTAATACCACCTTTTTGCCTGGAACCATTGTCAATCCTTCTTGTCTGGGAGTGGCATGAGGGGGGGAACCCATGCTACACGGATGCGCAACCTTTCTTCCGCCCTGCCCCATCATCTTTTTTTCTCACCCTTCAAACTATTCCAGAGTGGGATATGGGCCCAATACTGCTGACCTGCTCAGGGAAAACATTGGTTTACCAGGTCTCCCTGCCACCCCATGTCCACCTCCAACTCCTCCACTTGGGATCCAAAATGGCAAAGGCAACACCATTTTGGATCCTTCCTATTCTGTCCCTCCCATACCCTTGTATTCTCCTCATCTGTCCTGTTCAACCTTCCCTTGTAATACCAGAAATAAGACTGACTGCCATTTTGGGACTGCAACTAACACCTACCATCTAACTGCCAATCATCCTCAAAAGACCTCCCTTGGTACTTAACCCTTCTGTTCTGGAACATACCCTGGGCCACACTCCTTTCAGAAAGCTGAAGCCCCAACTAGTTCCAGAAATGGCAGTGCCCAGGAAAACCACAATGAAGCCTCTTTGAAGAGCTGTACCAGAATATAATCATAATCAAATATATTGTCTAAATAAAAAAGTTATGTTGTAGTGAGTTATTCTTCCTTCTCCTCATTCAAAGAGGACATCAGCCAGCCTAGATCTGATGATCCTGAGAATCCATGGGAGAAGGTACAGAAAGCGGCTATAAAAGGGGGGGATTTGGGGACTTGTTAGCAAATTGACAGCATTGTCAGTTTGTTATAGGAAGAGGGGGAGCAAGCCCATGTTGGGAACCCATGGCCTATGGGGAAGTGAAAGGGTTATATAAGGCTGCCAAAGAACATGGGAGGGAGTCACCGTATTTTAACAACGTCGTGACAACCACCTTCTCCGCACATTTGCCAATCCTGCATGACATGAAATTGTTGGGATTGACCTGGCTGAAGAAGAAGAGCTCGGCTCAAGGCTGTGGGAAAACACTTTTTAGTTTTAAGCTGTAAAACTCCCTCCCAAGATTCCCCTGGTTGTTCTATGTAAATTTAACAGGAAGTTCTCAGTTCTCCCTGTTACTATTTGCTACTATTTGCCACAGTAATTTTAATATTCCTAATCCTCCTCCCCTATTGGATCCTGCCTTAAACCCTCCCTATACTTAAATGTAAATATAATCCTGCTCCACCCTGGACCCTGGTCTTTTCCAGTCCATCCCTTGTACTGTGCATGCCATCCTGTTAGTTATTTTTCCCTAATTAAAGTTCTTTTACCAGATAACTGGATCAGACTGGTCTCTCTCATTAAAAGTCATCAGTAGCTGATTGTCCCAATAATGAAGCAGCCAGTCCAGCTATCTGTATTGGGACTAGGCAGTTTCATCTGGCACCCAAACAGGGACCACTTGTATCCAGGTGACCTGTTGGGATTCGGCTCTGTCCTTCGGAGCTGAACATAGGCCATTGCCCTTCTCACTGGAGTGCAGCAACTGGTCGAAACAAGGGGACACTGATAGCTAAGGAGCTAGAGGGGAATTACCTCAGAAACAACCTTTGGAGGAAGATAGGAGAAGGGTGACATCTGCCTCGTAGTCATTTTTAAAAATTAGTTTCAGAATGGGGGCATGGATGTCTGTAGCAGAGAGAGACATTTACAAAGCTTTAAAATTTCAACTGGCAAACTGAGGGAAGAAATTTGAAAAGAAGGAGCTCTGAAATTAAATTCAATGGGTGTTTCAGGATATTCCAGATGTCACTGAGCCCAAGCTATATTCAACGGAAACTCTGTAGGAAGAAAACTTTATAATTTGGTTGGTAATAAGAACCACTTCACACAAAAGTTAATTCCAATATTTCAAATTCTATTTGGTGAGATAAAATTGGAGGAAAAAGAGAAAAATATGAGATTAAAATTGTTCAGGAAGGCAGAAAAACCAAATGACTTGGAGAAGCCTGGGAATGCCAGCCCCATCTTTTCCTTCACAATCTATCCCTCAATCACTTCTGAGGACAGATACAGAGCCAAGACTGCAAACAACTCTGCCTGTGGCTGGCCTGGGAAGAAACATGGCTTAGCCAGTGACCCCGCCACCCTGTGTCTGTCATCATCAAACCCTCCACATGAGATCCACAATGGCAGTGCGTAGGCCATTTTGGACATCCCCTGCTCTGTCCTGCCAGTTTCCCCACATTCTCCTCATCCCTCCTATCTCACTAACATCAAGCGATCCATCTCCATAGTAACTTCCAATGGCCCTAATGCTGCCAACTGCCATTTTAAGGATGTCAACCGTTTTGAAGACTACACTAAAATCTAGTGTTAGTGTAGTCTTGAAGACTACACTACACTAACCATACATTCTGTGGTTAATGTTCTGGTCTGTTGGGAGCCTCCACCTCAAGTCCTGCCCATAACCCCCCCTATACCTCCACACAGCATGCCCACTACCCAGAGGAACCTCTTCTTCCTAATTCTACCAGAACTAACCGTAAGTGCCACACCCTGTCGGCAGATGCTGGAACTACATCTACTGCAGTTCTGGAAGGGCTGACTTCTAAATAGGGGCCCTGGTCACCATGGCCTACCTCAAGGCCTAGTTTGAGGCAAAGCTATAAACAAAAGAAAATACCCATGGCCAAAGGTGACTACTCTCTATCCAATTCATCCTCTTCCTCCTCATCAGAAGATTCCACTGGCTGGAGTCTAGAAAAGAGACTTGAGAAAGAATAAGTATTGGGAAGGATGAACTCAGAAAGCCCTATAAATATGATTGCTTAGATTCTGAGAATGTGAAACCTGTAACTGAGATAGAATTGAAAATAAGTTTTGATGTTTAAGATGTCCTAGCTGCTGGATGCCTGCAAAAACAACCCCCAATGTATGATTCATCCCACACATGTAACCCCCCCTGAAGTATCAAGTGTCTGTAATCCCATTGGCACAAGCCTGTTACAGCCCACCTCGAGACCCCTTATCAGGGGGCTGCGAGAGTAGGCCCTTCTTCTTGTCTCTTTGTTCTCTTCTCCTTTGCTCCTCTCTCTTGCCTCTTGCCTTTTGCTCTTGGAATTTCCTTATCTCTCCCTTCCCCCACCTTCCAAGGCCATGCTACAGCTGCGCCTGGCGGCTCCGAGCAAGGCCTTATGTCCCATACAATAAACCTCTTCTTCTAAAACCCAACTTCAGAGATCTCTCGTCTACATCCATCTACACCGTCCTGGAGTCCTCAGCGGGAGGAAGAAGTATTTCTACAAATAAGGAGGACAGCTATAAAGAAGGAAGATGAAGAAGGGAGATTGGGAAATAGCAGCCAGACTAAATGTTCTGCTACTCTAGTATGTTAGGAGAGGTAATCCATATTGGGACACTGGCTTTTAGTGAAACTGAAGAACTGAGCAAAGCACCTAGAGGACACAGAAGGAGTTCTCCATACTCTCCTAATCTGATTTCAGCTACCTTCTGTGCCCACACTTTAACTCCTCACAGATACACTACCCCATTACATCATTGCTAACCCCCACTGAATACTCATTGTGGGAGCTGGGGTGGAAGTGTTTACTAAATAAGCTTCTTCAGGACTATGCCAGAGATCAAGCCAGAGCTGGACTGACCATGGACCAATTGTCAGGAGAAGAGGCTTATGTCGATCTAGACCAACAAGCTGTGAATCTTCTGAGACCCATCCTCAATGACATCAAAGATGCAGCCAAGAAAACTTTAATGCAAATTCCAGAGATGAATAAGCCTCAATTAGACTTTGCTGATACCAGGCAAGGCCCCACTGAGCCCTGTATGACATTTTTAGGTCAGCTCAAATTAACAATTGACAAGCAAGTTACAGAGGACCAAGTGTGGGAAAGATTATTGAAAAAAATTGGCAGTAGTCAATGACAACTCAGAATGCAAGGAAGTTTTACATGCACTACCATCAGACCCTGAACCCACCATCCCTCAAATGATAGAGGCACGTAACAAATTAGCCACTTCTGATCATATTGCTACCATTCAGGCACAGGTATTGGCCAATGCTCTAAATAACATTCAAAGTCCCCAAAACAACAAAAACAGAAAACCAGACACTTGTAATTGTGGTCAGAAAGGATGTTGGGCAAAGAACTGTAGTAAACCCAAAAGGGGAACTTTCTAAAAGCAGTGTGACTGTGGTAGAAGTAGACAAAATACCAACCAATCTCACCAAGTACAGGGACATTATTGCTGCAAGTTGGGAAACTTCACTCAGAAAACTTCAGTCAGAGCGCAGGACAGCAGCACACAATAACACAAAAATCCCTGTCACCTGTCCTAGAGAGCAGAGAACATCAAGCCAACAATTACAACACTTCATCAACAACCTTCCTGCTTCACTGCCATCAGATACCAGACTTGAGCTGTCAAATGTCCAGTCAGTAATAATCATAGATTTTGTCCACTATGCTATTACTACAAGGTCATTTAGGCCCAGAACAATGACCATGACAATTTTTAATTGTACAACTAGAAAGAGAAAGCACTACCATGCACAACATACAATCAGTCTCCTTTGAACGATCTGAAGGTAGGATAACAACCATAAAACCATTTGTTGTCAAAAGAGCCAAGGTAATTGTTTGGGGAAGAGACATTTTGTCTCAATGAGGCTTAAAACTAGAAATTAATTTCTGATGAGGGCCACTGATGAACATGGTACAATAAAACTTGCCTGGACATCTGAAAAAACTGTCTGGGTTGATCAGTAGCCCCTCCCGTACAGAAACTAACCGTACTAGGGTTCCTAATAAATGAACAATTAACTAAAGGACACATTGTCTTCACTAACAGCCCCTGGAACACCCCCATATTTGTCGCTAAAATACTACACAATCAGAAATGGAGACTGCCCCAAGACCTTAGAAAAGTAAATGAAATTATCAAGGAAATGGGATCTTTACAGCCAGGACTGCTACCTTCTGACATGATCCTCATGGACTGGACATTAATGATTATTTGTGATGGCTGGTAACCCTGCCTCTATGATTTCATATGTTGATCCTGGAGGGATCACAGTAAGTAAAGAGATGTGCTTTTATTTTATAGTGAGAAAGGCTTCTCTCCCATGGATCCTTTCAGCAGCATATCATTATCTCCTAAGTGCTGTTACTCCATTGGTTTATTAAAATGATGTAAGCTTATGTCACTTCTGTTCCCATTTTCCATATATGTTCATTCTCCAGAATGTTCTTTCTTGTGCCCTCATTGGTTCCTCTATCCCCGCCTACCTACATTGGTTGTTATCCTTCACCCTGCCCAGGTACCACCCCTTTACCCTCAGACCATTGGTTCTGATGCTCTGCTCTGCCCCCCCCCACTTCCCCTGTACTTAAACCTATACTCTCCATTGTTCTTGGTCTTTCTGTTCCTGGACCCCTTCGATGCCACTCTAATAGACTCACACAGAAGACCCTTCCCACCTCTCACTTTCTGACTTCTACCTGTTATGTGTGACTGTGTGGACAGCATGATTGCTTGCATGCCTGCCCAAGAGGCTTCATGCAAAGAGAAGCTTTTGGGAGAGATTGTGGCATTTACCATCTGTGCACATGGTCCTCACAATTACTGATTTAAAAGATTGTTTTTTCAGTATCCCACTCCACACAATCAATGCACCATCATTTGCTTTTTCAGTACCTTCAATTAACAGATGATCACCTTTGAGAAGATTTCATTGGACTGTTCTTCCACAATGTATGAGAAATTCACCAACTATATGTCAATGGTATGTGGCAAAATTTTTATCACCTGTGTAACGTTTCCTCAATACCTGATACTTCATTACACAGATGACATCTCAATAGCCACACAAGATGAGACAGCTTTAAAGACCATTGTTGCTGAAGTAATTGTTGGAGTATGTAAATCTGGATTACAAATAGCTAAACATAAAATACAGCAATCTCCTCCTTGGAAACATTTAGGGTAAACACTCAAGGAGTGCACAGTTGTCCCACAGACCATCCAACTACAGAAGAATCCCACAATGCTACATGAACTTCAAAAACTCATTGGGTCTGTCAGTTGGATTTGGACTCTCCTTGGGATAACTAACCAAGATTTAGCTCCATTCTTTGATCTGCTGAAAGGAGATACAGACCTAAATTCTCCTACAGAACTAACCCAAGAGGCAAAACCAGCTCTGAATAAAGTGTCCACAGCTTTACAAACTTGTCAGGCCCACCAATGTGACCCAGTTACCTTACCTGTTTGCAATATTAGGAGAAAGTCCACACCTTCATGGTCTGATTTTCCAATGGAACCAAAAGTTATTAGATCCTTTATTAATTTTAGAATGGGTTTTCCAATCCTATCAAATTTCTAAGACTATGATTACTTGTCCTGAAATCATATTGCAGTTAATAATGGAAGCTAGATCCCGAGTTCTGTCCCTTATGGGGAGCGATCTTCCTATTATGTTTGTACCTGTTACCTCTATTTATTTGGAACAGCTAATTCAACCTTCTCAAATTTTTAAATTTGCATTAACAAATTTTCCAGGACAAATTTCTGTTCATTACCCAAAACATAAGTTATTATCTCTCTCTCTAAAATTAATTCAGAAACTCTTAGGTAGCTACACCCCTATAAACGCTCTTACCATTTTAACAGATGGTTCCAGAAAATCACATAAGTCAGTAATTACATGGAAGGACCCAAACAGTGGTGACTGGGAGTCAGATGTCAAAATCATTGAGGGATCACCACAACTTGCAGAGCTTGCTGCAGTTGTGTTTGTGCTTACTCTAAGTTTTCAATTCCTTTTAATTTAGTCAGATTCATTTTATGTTGCAGGTATCGTGGAATGAGCAGAAGCTTCTCTCCTTAAATTTATTTACAATGAAAAGTTACATAATTTACTTAAAAAGTTAATCTTCTTTTCCCTTAAGAAAGCAGTCTGATTTTATAACACAAATTCACTCACCCACCACTTTACCAGGGTTTATGGCTGAAGGTTATGCCCATGCAGACTTACATGGGACTTACAATGCCAATCCAAACCACCCTCCCAAGTTTTTTTGATCAAGCTCAGTTAAGTCATTCTGTGTATGTTTTCAATTTCCTTAACAATTTATTTAAGGAGACATTCCTACCAGTTTTTAGACAGTTTAGTAACACCACCCGAGCTAAAATTAAAAAGAGATCATCAGTATTGATAAAAGAGACTTTGCAAATCTCTGGTCCATTCCCATTAATTACATGGGGTAGGGGGGTACGATTGTGTGTCCGCAGGAGCAGGACCCAGCAAGAGCAAGAACATTAAACTGTACCTACAACCTCTACCAGAAACTGTGACATCACCTGAGGACCAAATAGAAGAAGAAAGGAAGAAGCAAGAAAAAGAGAAGTTGCCTACAGGAAACTCTGCAGAAACATGATAACCTGGATCTCCTTGCTCCATTTTTACAACTTCCTCCTTTCGAGTTACACCTGGATAGTCCCACAGCCAAAGCAAAATGTATAGGTAACCTTAGCAAACATCACCAAACTGGACACAAGGTGTGTCTCTGTTGCTAACCCAAGTAACCCCTTCTCTACCTGTTCAGAGGGGCAGCCTATAGATATGTGGCCTATAGATACAGTGCATACTATCCCTACTCTGCAAATTCAGGGCCTAAGTACTAAAATTCGGAAACCTAACCCCCTAGATGATTTGGATCACTGGACAAGAAAACTGCCACATGCACCAACTGAGCCCCAAGAATAGTGGAAGCCTGTGGGCCTGCTAGAGGACTTCCTGGGGCTAAGTCCTGGAAGTATGTCCCCTAGAATTTAACTTCTCCCAGAGACCCCAGTGACATGCTGTGAATCTACCCCAGTTTCACTCCCCCTGTTGGCCTGTTGGCTGCTTAATCCTCCTGTTCTGGTTCCAGCAGGTTCTTTGTTCCTTATACCCTCATTGATCTGAACTCCTGCCTGTTTACCCTTATGCTTTCCTATTGGGCACTGTAATCCCATTCCCGCCTACACTTCCAATTCATTGGTCCAGGCTGTTGGCTCCACCTTTTGGTACCAATATAAAATCCTGGACCTCTACCTCTCCCTGTCTTCGTTCCTGGACCCTTTCAGTGTGCAGGTGAAATAAGCTACCACTGAAAATCTATACAAAGATCCTTCCTGCCTCTGCCATCTTAGATAACCAGCTGCTGCCATGTGAGTGTGGTATTTGTTGTGTGGAGCACTCTCCTCTTGGGGACGCTTCAGGATTGTTGCTGCAACCTACCATCTGCCTGCACTGCAACAGTCAACGCTGTTAGATATGCCACCTTAAAAAGCAGGGCTGCGATTGATTTCCTTCTTCTAGCCCACGGCCACAGCTGTGAAGACTTTGAAGGCTTATGCTGTATGAACTTACCAGACCACAGTGAATTCATCTACTGCATCTACAAGCCTTCTAAAGGAGGGAGTTAGGAAATTACAAATAGAGCAGGGAAGTGATTGGATCAACAATCTACTCAAAGGTTGGAACTTGTCTTCATATGCGCTCTCTATGGTCAACACTGGACTGTTGGGTTTATTTGTAATAATAATAATAATAGTTATCTTCTCTTGTATGTTCGAGTTCATGCTTAAAACTTTAGAGAAGATGTTTTTCTCTCTACGTTAGAAAAACAAAAAGGAGAAAATGGTAGGATTGACCCGACTGAGGAACAAGAAGAGCTCAGCTCAAGGGGGTGGGAAAACCCTTTTTAGCTGTGGTGAGCCATAAACTGTCTCCCAAGGTTCCCTTGGTTATGCTATGCAAACTATTACCAGAAAGTTCTCCGTTTGCCCTGTTACTATTGGCTGCTCTTGCCACAGTAATTTTAATATTCCTAATCTGTAGCATTGCACAGATACTGAGTTCATCACATCCAGGGAGGTTGCAGCTGCTGACACCAACAGAGGAAAGAAGGATTCTGGTCTTCCTTTATTTAAGCTTGAGAATCCATTTTATTACCCCTGGGCCCAGGGCGGGGGGCTGAAGATTAAAGACACACAAAGGCAGGTTTGTGGTATTTTTATAGGGCATTGCAGGGGAGGAGTTTAGGGTTTGGATCAAGGAAGGAGTTAATACAAAGGTAAAATCAAATTTCAGCCTCCTTAGAACGGGAGGACTCCACAACACCCTGTTTTTAGATTGGTTAAAAGCATGTTGAATAAGTCATAACAAGGGAATTCTCAGGAATACGATTTGATAGTTTACAAAACCAAAAAGAATTCATTATTAAGCTAAATTAGCAAGCAATGGAAAACCATTTGAAATTTAATCATAATAAAGTAACAGAAATAATGATATTTAAACAAATACATTTTTACTTAATAGGTTAATAGTTCAATCTCCTTTGGCTTTTGATCTTCTCACCAGAAGGGGTGCTGTTTCTTGATCTCCTCTTCACAAGAGGCATAGTCCTTAGGGTTTGGTCTTGGCTTTTGTATTGATGTTGTGGGTGTTACTATTTTCAATGAGATGAGGACCGCAAAGCCATGGAGACGGCAAAGGATGGTGTGGTGAGGGGCAGCAGCTCAACAGGGCCTGGCCCCCCACCAGGCTGAGCATCTCCACCACACCTCCACTGCTATGCGGGCCTGGGGCAGGGACAGCTGCTGCAGCACAGCATGAAGGTGGGGGGTAGGTAGGGGGAAGGGAAGCTCTGAGACCAGAAAAGAAAGACTTTGGTGGGAAAGAGGGAATATCAACACCATGTGCTAAGAGCTACTTTTACAAGGAAAGCCCTGGACAGTGCAGCCACTACCTCCCTGGGCAGGGGACACGGGATATGGAAAGGCAGGGGGTGCAGGACAGCAGGAGGATGGTAGTGCTCCCATATCACCTCTGGACAGGTTCCGACCTTGTCCTGCCTTCAGGGAAAGGGCAATGGGGTAGTGGAGAGGGCCGGGGGTGACAGAGAGATGGCAGCATCTCCATGCCATCCTGGCAGTTTTCACGCCTTGCCGCACTCTTAAGAACAAAGGGTAGGGAAAGATATTTGCAGCTTCACAGAACTGAATAACATGGAGGTTCACAGGAAGGACAGCCACTGAGTTAGGGCACTGACACTCTGCATGGAATCGTCCATAGTTGTCTACAATCGTCCTTAAGTAGCCACTGGGGCTTTACCGTCCATAAGCTGCAGCAGACATCTCATGAGAGTTGATAAGAGCCTGCTGAATGGTCTTTTTTGCATGCAGACCAACTGCTTGTAGCCCTTAACTCCCTCCCATGAAGAATGAAAATACTTAAACCATTCATAAACGTCTTGCTGAGCAATGGTAGTTGTTAATCTCATTGCTCGGTCCCAATAAGCCGGTCCCCTTACTGGGAGTTCCCCTCCCCATAAGCTTTTCACCCCCATGCTTTTAAAGTTATTCTCAGCCTGGCCTCCAGCTATGGTACTCTTGACTCTTCCTTTTTAAGATGAGGGTCCCACAAGGTGCAGTAGTCAATGGGTGACTTACAGGGTGCCCGTCATGCTGTCCTCACTGGTTGCTCGCATTCATCCACCAACTGTAATATCACATGGCTACTGAGTTCATCATGTTGCCGATGATGATGCTGGCAGGGGGAAGAACGAGATGGATCTTCTTTTATTTAAGCTCAAGAATCCATTTTATTACACCCAGGGCTGGGGAGAGGGGCGGGGTGAAGACAAAAGACCCCTCAAAGGTTGGGTCATGGTATTTTTATAGAGCATTGCAGGGGAGGAGTTTGGGTCAAGGAAGGAGTTAACACAAAGGTAAGCCTCCTTAAAACTGGAGGACTCCATGTTAATCCTCCTTCCTTATTGAACCCTTACCTCAGATCCCGCCTTATTGTCCTCCCAATACATAAATGTATAAATAATTCTGCTCCACCCTGGACCCTGGTCTTTTCTAGTCCATTGTTCATACTGCATATGCCATCCTTTCTATTATTTTTCCCTCAATAAAGTTCTGCTACCAAATAACTGGATCAGACTGGGCTCTCTCATTAAAGTTGCCAGTAGCCAGTTCTGATGATGTAGCAGCCAGTCCAGCCATCCAGGTTGGGACTGGGTGGCTACAATGTAGCAATGTAGGTTTGCGGCATTATATGATTGGGTAAGAAGAGATGCACTGTGGCAGAACTGTGTAAGGCAAAACAATTAATGATTGGAGGAAAAGACTAACTTTGTGGCAGTAGTTTATTGGCTAATAAACCTGTGTAAGGCATTGTAACTAGAGATACTACCATTTCTGATGTGATAGCATTGAATGTAACAGCTTTAAATTCTCACCCGCCTGCGAGACCAATGCAATAACGATCTTTTACAACATCTCTTCAGTAGTCCTGTCTCGCCTCAATCCAAATAGTTTCTCATGTTGTTATTGGTTCATATTTGGTGCATTGATTTTACCATTCCTAACCCCGGTTTATGATAGGAACCCTTCCCTCAGACTCCACCTCTATCCTGTCTATATATGTTACAGTTTCTGTCTAGGCCCTCATCCTTTCTGGTGTACCCTATAGTGTGAACACCTTCTATGTGTTTGTTGTTTTGACTGTTAAAGACTTTTTTGCTTCAGGTCACCAAATTGCGCCTATTTCTTAATTTATTTGCCACCTGGACTTTCTGCTGATAGTCCTAACATGGACACTGGCCATACCATCTGGGCTCAGTGTGCTACAGTTTCCATGTTTGTTAGGGAGTTTGCATAAGTCTTTGCAAGAAGTGTTTATCGTTAAATAGAAATGGGAAGAAGTGGAGGTCCAGTGGCCTAGCCTGGCCTGGCCAGTGAGCCAGCCATAGTCAGAATCAACCCAAGGCCATGGAAAGCAACACCCTAAGTTCAGGGACATTGTTTCAAGTTAGGGAGAGTTAGAGTTTGTTTGAATGGGATCATGGGAGTTACCATGCTGATATGGGTTCCATTGCCTGTTATGTTTGGTTAGAATTTTGCTGGAATGTTCTCTGCTAGTGTATATAAATTGGGATTCTCTCTTGTTCAAGGTGATAGTGCTTGGCTGTATTTGGGAGCGCACCTGTTTTCTGTGGCAGAAAAATAAAGGACACTCATATTTTCCACCTATCACTTGCTCTTCTTCCATGCTGACCTGTCACAGTCATTGCCTGTCCTCATGGGCATGAGCAGAACAAGATGACAGAGCTCAGTTAAAGGGAAAAGATGGTGGGAAACCCCAGCTTGTAGAAGAGGAAGTAATCTGGTGGAATGTTTTCCACCCATCACCCGACTTATAAAAATGAAAACATGTGATGCAATTACACCTCACATGAACCCTCTCATTCACCTGACCACCCCTTGCAGTTGCCATCTGGAACATTTCTGATCTGTGGGGCAGGGCATGGCCAGCAATTCCATCTGGCATAAAGAGTGGACCAGGTAGCTTGGGAAGACTTACTTTGCTAACGCCCCATATTACAATGATTCACAGTATGTTGGCATGAAAGAAAATATTTACCCACCAATTCAAAAAGGACTGCAATGATAAAATTACTTACTGGAGTAAGACTCAAAAGAATTTCAACATCCACATTGGTGTCATGAGTGGCTGCAGCAAAAGCTTTGAAACAATTAGATGGTCTTGGGTATTGATAAGTAAGCAAACCACTGCTGCATATATTGCCATCAGTGAACTGTTAGCAGATGTTTATAGCATAAGGCATGCCACTCTGTAGAATTGATCTCCTACTGGTAGCTCAAGGGCACGGCTGCGAGGACTTTGAAAGGATGCGTTGTATGAACGTACCCAACCACAGTGAGTCAATCCACCAAAGCATCCAGATTCTTAAGGAAGGAGTCAAGCAACTACAAATAGCAAATGTAGACTGGTTTAATGGACTGTTTAGAAGTTGGAATTTGTCTGGTCAGATGTTATTGTTGGCTAAAATTGGTTGGTTGTTAGTTCTTGTAGGTACCGTTGTTATGCTATTATTGTGACCATGTTTATTGAGTTGTATATTTAAGAGCTTGAAAAGGTCTTTGGAGTCAATTTTTGTTAATAAACAGCAAGGGGGAGATGTAGGAGTTCAGCTAGTTGGGATGGACAATAACTTTGCCTCAACTGGAGGCATCAACCTGAAGCATGAGAAATGGGAGCACAGACAAGGAAATTCATGTTTAGGTTATGGTGGAAGACAGAGATCATGAAAATTGTTATGCAGATTAGGCTTTTACTGTGGCATGTGGTGACCCCTGTGCAGCCACCACACAAGGGCCTGCACTCCCATGGAGGGAATGCAACCCCTGAACTGCTTCGTGGAATTAGTTGTTCCCCCTGGGAAGTCTCCTTGAGAGACTTGCCTCTCGCTCATTGTGAGCAGAAACTTAAAAATCCCATGAGCCTTTGCATGGTATGCTAATTGACTTCCCATTATTGGTTAGAATTTCACTTCCTGGTTTTCCTGTACTGTTATTGGTGTATTTTGGATCCTTTCCCTAGTTGGTTGTTTCCCCAATTCCTCTCCTGATTGGTCCTAGTTCTAAACCCTGCCTCCCCAGTTCTCTATAAAATCCCATCACCCTGAGACTTTGTGGTCTTTCAGTCATCAGTTCCAGCTGAACAAAAAAGGCTCCGGGGAACTGGAAGATTGAATCCAGTCATTTGTTCCTGCGCCGCCTGAGAAAGCTGCCTGGCCAAGCTGCTCTTGCAGTTATCACAACTGAGCTGACTTCACAGGTGTGTCTGTGCTCCTGGACACCAAGAGTGTCTTTATAAAGACACCTCACCAGGGAAGATGGTGGCACCCGAAGCACTGGCTGCAATAGTGGAGGCCCATGGGCCTGCCACCAAAGAACTCATGCCTAAACCCTGGAAGGGCTGAGGCAAAAGAACAGAAACATCCCTCTAGGTTAGGGTGAAGAAGACCTCCCTTCTATGGGCCTTTGCAGCCACCTGTTGGTATTTTTTAGGTTTAGTTATTCTATTGGTTTAATAATTCACCCCTGTTCAGCCCCTGTTTACCATTTGTGTACCCTTTCCAGAATGTTCTTCCTTCCCTCAATCCTCATTGGCTCAGCTTTGCCACACTGCTCCACCCTGTTGTTCTACTGATTTTCCTATTCTCAGTCATGCCTCTGCACCACCTTACCTTATCTTCATTGGCTGTTAACCCTTGGATCCACCCCTTTTCTTCAATATTTAACCCTGTGCCCTCAGTCTAATCCTGTTCTCATCCCTGGACCCCTTTGAAGTTGTACCCTGTCCTGGTTCCTGCAAAAAACTGTCTTCAGCTATCCAAATGAGAGCCCATCCCCTTGCCTATATTGTCACTGATCTATTGCATTGTACTTCAAGCCCTGAAAGTGCTGATCTCTCTCAAGTCCACATTGCAGCACACCTTAACAGCTACAAATAAGGTTATGCTTCCAGTTCTCCTTCATGACTGGTTAAGTTAGGTTTACATATAAGGTTATGCTTCTTATTCCCAGTTTTGATTGGACTCTGCATTGCCAATGTTCGGTATGTAGTGTTGTGTTTCCCCCATTTTTTATCCTTGAGATTCAATCCTATGCAATGCATGACTTGTCCCTTCGTCATTTTACTCACTATTAAGAGCTCTTCTATATGGAGACCCAGAGGCCTGCCAAGGAGATATGAGAGTCGGCCTGGCTGAGAAGCAAGGTCAGCAGGACTTCACCCCTGACAGGCCAGCTTTGCTTTGAAGCTTTGGCTTCAAGCCCTGAGAAACAACCATCCAACTCAGGGTCAGGTCTCCTCCCAAATGCTTTTGGTGTTACTTTAACTAGTCCATGTTCATTTCCTCTATTGGTTACTTATGTTCCACACATGGTATTGTTTCTAGAATGATCCACCCCCAAAAATATATATTGTTGCTTGAGCTGGCTTGAAGGCAAAACCAGCTAAAGACTCCAAGTCAGAAAAAAATAATTTAATAGGAAAAAAAAAAAAAAAGTAAAATAAAATAAAATAAGATAAAATAAAATAAAACAAAACAAAACAAAATAAAATAAAATAAAATAAAATAAAATAAAATAAAATAAAACACATGCAATAGTACAAAAGATCACTGACAGAGTCAGAATACAACCTGAAACTGTGGTGGCAACAGTCCAGATGAAGCGGTCTTGTTGAAGCAGTGTTCCTGCAGAAAGGTCTGGTCGCTCTTGTCCTCTGGGAATCCAGTGGGTAAGGCTGCCTGTGCTGTCCTAAATCCCAGATTATATCCAGGTGGGAATGCTTGGCTCCTCCCCCTGGGAGGAGCATCTCACAGTGGGCTGATCTCATTTTATCAGTCTTGTAATGGGTCCTTGATTGCCCATTAACCAGAGATAGCTCCTGGAGGGAGTTATCTATGAGTCATGCAGCAAGGCATTGATGGGCCATTAACAGAAGATAGTCTGGAGGGAGGGGGCAAGGGAAACAGTGCACAACCTAGTTTCAATATTTCATGTAGGTGGTGATAGAATACATACTTTGGGCACATCTTACATTGTAACCTAGGACATAATCCACCCCTTATTCTATGACCATCTACATCACGCCTGAATTAATACATCCTTACAGCTAGATAGATAAATATACACATGCTTATACATACACATATACAAAATGAAACCTTACACCCCGTTCTCACTTAAAATTAGGTCTCCCTGTGATACACAATGGGTTTCCCCATATTTCTGCATTACCCACCAAGTGGAACCAGGTTCTTGAGGAAAAACAATCCCACGGATGGGTCTGCCTTTGCCTGAGGTGGGATTAATCCAAACCGTTTTTCCTAAAATGCCTTTCATGTGTACCACAGGGACTTTATCTCCATCCACTGTGTGCAAGGGTTCAGACTGGACAGGACCAGCTCAATTGATTGACCCTCGAGTGTTGATCATCCAGGTGGCCTTCGCTAAGTTCACTTCCCAATTTTTGAAAGTCCCCCCACTAAGCACCTTCAGGGTAGTCTTAAGTAACCCATTGCACCATTCAACTTTCCTGGCAGCTGGTGCATGGTAAGGGATGTGATATATCCATTTAATGCCATGTTCTCTAGCCCAGGTGTTTATAAGGCCGTTCTTGAAATGGTCCCATTGTCTGACTCGATTCTCTCAGGTGTGCCATGTCTCCACAGGACCTGCTTTTAAGGCCTAAGATGGTATTCCGAGCAGCAGCATGAGGCACAGGGTAGGTCTCCAACCATCCAGTGGTGGCTTCCACCATAGTCAGCACATAGCGCTTGCCTTGGTGGGTTTGGGGAAGGGTGATGTAGTCAATCTGCCAGGCTTCCCCATACCTGTACTTCAACCATTGTCCACCATACCACAGAGGCTTTACCCACTTGGCCTTTTTGATTGAAGCGCAGGTCTCACAGTTGTGGATGTGATGTTGCCCATAGTAAGGTCCATCCCTCGGTCACGGGCCCATTGGTATATTGCATCTCTCCCCTGATGACCAGATGCATCATGGGCCCAATGGGCTAGGAATACTTCTCCCTTGTGCTGCCAGTCTAGATCCACCTGTGATACTTTCACTTTGGCAGCTTTGTCCACTTGCTCGTTGTTGCGATGCTCTTCATTAGCCCTACTCCTGGACACATGTGCGTCCACGTGTCAAACCTTCACGGTCAGCTTTTCTACTCGGGCAGCAATGTCCTGACAAATCTCAGTAGCCCAGATGGGTTTCCCTCTGCGCTGCCAGTTGGCCTTTTTCCAGTGATTCAGCCATCCCCACAGAGCATTAGCTGCCATCTACGAATCGGTGTAGAGATAGAGTTTTGGCTACTTCTCTCCTTCGGCAATAACCAAAGCCAGCTGGATGGCTTTAAGTTCTGCAACCTGACTTGATCCAACTTGTCCTTCGGTAGCTTGTGCACCTCGTCGTGTGGGGCTCCATACTGCAGCTTTCCATTTCCGGTTAGCACCTACAATTTGGCAGGAACCATCATTGAAGAGGGCTGTCTTGGTTTGAAAAGACAGCCGTCTGCTAAGGAGAGACAGGCCTCTCTAGGAATGGGAAATTCAAATCCTTCCCTCTGTGTTATTATAATTTGGAAGATAAAAAAAAAAAAAAAACAAACCAAAAAAAAACCTTTCAGTCAGAGCTATGGGGAAAAGGAATAACAGTCCTTTACTAGTAAATATAACAGGACAGACAAACAACAACAGCAATTATAATAATAGTAAAACAGAACCAAGAACCCTGAGGGACAAACGGTGGAAACTCCGGCGCTGATGGCTGGAAGCGGTGGATTGTCCTCGGCAGACAGGGGGGTGTCCTGGCAGGCAAAGTGGGCAGTGCTGGAGAACCCGCAGCGGCTGGACCCCGGCTGATCCAAAATCCAGCAGGGCAGCAAAAAACCACCAAATTCCTGGGTGCTCCAACAGATGGTAGAATTCCCAGGACCAGACTCCTCTGTTAACCGTGGACTCCACACAGCTCTCAGTCCCCCGATCATGCTCCCCGGAAGACTGAGAGCAGTGAGCCCCCCATCCTCAGCTCTCGGGAGCTTTCTCCCTCCCCCAAAACTAAGTGATCAACTCCCCTTTTGTCCGGGTCAAGCACCCTTTAACTACCAGTATTTAGTCTCCTAGCAACTTATGGGGGGAAAAATTCTACAGGAAACTTAACCCTCAACAAGGGCATGTTGTCTTTCAGTCTCCAGTACCTCGTTATACGGTGGGGCTTCCTCGGCACGTGTCACTTTTCTTCTTCTTCTTCTTCAGATAATCTAAAATTCTCACCTTCAGGCCAGTTAGTTATAATTTCCAGAATCCCAGGGCGATTCGGGTTTCCAATACGGGCGCGCTGTGTGATGAGGGCAATCCATTTGCTCCATGTGGTGTCAGTGGCGTGATGCGTGGAAGGAACCTTTCCCTTGAACATCCACCCCAGCACTGATAGTTGGGTGCCAAAAGCAGCTGCGTTTCAGTGACAATTACTTCCGAGGCAGCTTGAACTCCTTCATAGGCAGCTAAGGTTTCTTTCTCTGTGGGAGTGTAGTTGGCTTCGGATCCTCTGTAGCCTCGGCTCCAGAATCCCAGTGGTTGGCCCTGAGTCTCCCCAGGCACCTTCTGCCAAAGGCTCCAGGAGAGGCCATTGTTCCCAGCTGCTGAGTAGAGCACGGTCTTCACATCTGATCCCGTCCTGACTGGGCCAAGGGCTACAGCATGGGCAATCTCCTGCTTGATCTGGGCAAAGGCTTGTTGCTGTTCAGGGCCCCAGTGGAAATCATTCTTCTTGCGAGTGACCAGGTAGAGAGGGCTCACGATCTGGCTGTACTCAGGAATGTGCATCCTCCAGAAACCTATGGCGCCTAGGAAAGCTTGTGTTTCCTTCTTGCTGGTTGGTGGGGACATGGCGGTGATCTTATTGATGACCTCAGTGGGAACCTGCTGCCATCCATCTTGCCACTTGATCCCCAGAAACTGGATTTCTTGAGCCGGTCCCTTAACCTTACTTCGCTTGATGGCAAAACCAGCTTTCAGCAGAATCTGGATGATCTTCTCTCCTTTCTTGAAGACTTCCCCTGCTGTGTCCCCCCATTCAATTATGTCATCAATGTACTGTAGATGTTCAGGAGCCTCACCCTTTTCCAGTGCAGTCGGGATCAGTCCATGGCAGATGGTGGGGCTGTGTTTCCACCCCTGGGGCAGTCAGTTCCGTGTGTACTGTATGCCCTTCCAGGTAAAGGCAAATTGGGCCCTGCACTCTGCTGCCAAAGGAATGGAGAAGGCGGCACTGGCAAATATCAATGGTTGCATACCACTTTGCTGCCTTGGACTCCAGCTCGTACTGAAGCTCCAACATGTCT
This sequence comes from Riparia riparia, assembly GCA_020917445.1. Lineage (NCBI taxonomy): Eukaryota > Metazoa > Chordata > Aves > Passeriformes > Hirundinidae > Riparia > Riparia riparia. The sequence goes on along the minus strand of JAIXNV010000017.1, from coordinate 1,021,565 downwards.
GGCACAGCAGCGCTTAGTGGTGGGGTGACTTCATTCAGAGCACGGTAATCCACCATCAGTCTCCATTCTCCACTGGACTTACGCACTGGCCATATAGGGCTGTTGAAAGGTGAACGAGCCTTGCTGACCACCCCTTGGCTCTCCAGTTTACGAATCATCTCATGGATAGGAATCATAGAGTCTCTGTTGTTGGCATTCCTTTGGCTGCCCTGGAGGGTCAGAGACCTGGACAGGGGGGTCTGGGACCCTGGCCCAGAGCCCAGAGAGACATTGGCTTTGATCCCAGTCAAAGGGATCAAAGGGAGAGGCTTCCTGCACTGCGGGAGGGATTGCAAGCCACAAGAGTGTGAAAGATAGTAGTTTAGCTTGTCACAGGGTGAAAAAATAGTAGGTTTAAGTTTTTAGTATGGAGGTGAATGGGAGCAAGATGAAGGCCTTGGGGCATTGTCTCCTGCTTCTTTTTTCTTCTTCCCTCACTCCATTTTCTGCAGTGACAGTGGCACAAAATAGTTTAAAGAGATTGGGTCAAAGTAGAGATGACCTGTTTAGTATAAGTATTGGCAGATAATGATAAATAGAGAACAGTAGCAATTAGTTTAAAAGATAGTGACAGCCCAGTCAGGGAGGAGTCAACAGATGCCCGAGCAGCTGCACAGACCTTTGTTGGGCACGGAGAAAACTGTAAGATAAGAAACAATAAATAAAGCGTGCAACCTTGAAAAATCAGAACCTGAAGACTCCGTCTCTTTTTTTTACATCTGGCTCAGAGCTTTGCAGAAGGCAAAAGGACTCTAAAACCACCTGAATCTCAGAAGAGAAACCGAGAACTGGCATTGCGGGGTGGGCCCTGGAAAGGGGCACCGAAAGGGTCACCATGAACCTTCTGCAGTGAACATCGCAAGCTCTCAGAAGATCAAAAGCCAGACAGTCAGCTCAGCAAAAGATAAGAAGAACATTTCTGGCCAGAGCAGCTCATCTCAAATTCGTCCCAGACTGACAGATCTCCAAGGGCCCTGGAATCCATCACCCTGAAACCTGCTGGTCGGTGATCAGGAGACCTCTGAGGCGAATTCGACAACAGCTGCACACAAGCCTTTGTGCTTTGGTAAGAACAGTTGGATCTAGATCATGGGGGAGACCAATTCCGAGGATCAAATCTCTATTTTAGCAGCCCTAAGGGGGGTGATCTCAACACACGGTGTGGCTCTCAAGGAAAAAGAACTTCAGGCATTGATGCTCTGGGTCTGTTGTAATTATCTGCATTGTGAGACCTGTGTCCTATTTTAGCCAGGGTTTTGGCAAGAAGCAAACAGGGAGTTGTATGATAGAGCCACAAAGAAGGACAAAATAGCTGCTAAACTGTTGTCCGCAGGTAGAATTATGTTAGAAGCTATATCGGAGAATACCGATGGAAGTCCCAGAGCTGGGCAGCTGCCAAGCGGCAGGGGGGAGGACAGTAGCACTTTTTCTGTCAACCAGTCAGAGGGAGGGGACAGACAGCTACTTTCCCCAGGTTTAGTACCTCCTCCAGGAGATGGAGGAGGGGTGAGCTCTCAGCTCTCCCAGAGTTCGCCACAAAAAGGTTCATCAAAAGCCCCAAAAGTTGATCAAATGCCAGTCCCAGGAAAGACCAAACTTCTAATTCATCCTAGTGATCAAGAGGAACTGGACATGCTTTATTTTGAAGCAGTTCCCGAGGGCACATCACACTCATCCCAAGACGGGGGGGAGACAGGTCCGACACAGAGCCCACCTCAGAGTCCCTTCACCCCTCCACAATCACCACGCAGCAGCAGCCCGCCGCTCCTTTCCCTTTCTGCGCGGGAACAGGGTGCGCGGGGGGAGGGGGGAGTGGGGGTGGGCGCCGGGAGAGCAGCAAGTCCCGACTGAGTCAGTAGTGGAGGGCAGGACTGTGGCACATGCGCACAGGAACAATCCTAACCTATCTCACCGGGGCGCAGAACGCGGCAGAGTGTGATCAGGAAGCATGTCGTGTCGGGAGGGGGCGGATCGCGGGGGAGAACAGTTTGCGGACAGTGCAGGTTCACAAGCGGCAGGACTGAGGCGGGATTGGGGGAGGCGGGATCCGTATCAGCAGTTCGGCGCATGCCAATGACGCAAGCTACGGGAAGCAGCACAGTTCAAGTTACATCCGCCTCGCGGGGCGCAGGGGGGAGGCCAAAAAGGGAAACGCCAAGCACGGTACTACACACCCCAGAAACACTAGCAGCAGGTCCAGGTGCAGGCATGGAAGGGGTGGGACGAGGCCCGAAACGCAGTCCTGCTCTGGGTGGGGCAAATTCTGATGACAAGTGAGAATGGGCGGCCTTTGGCTTGAGCAGGGAGGGGACACTCCATCAGGCGCCGCCGGGCCAGGACAGGCGGAGGCGGAACAGGCAGGGACGGGGCATGGCCAAAACGGCGACTTTCTCCAGGGTGCTACCCCCATGTGGCAAACGTCACGGAGCTCGACTCCGCCCACCAGCAGTTTGCTGGTCGCGGAACCACCTATACACGGCGATTCAAACTCAGCTGCGGCGTTTCTGCAGATGGGTGCACATCCAAAATTATCTCAGGTTTTACAAATGTACCCAGAAATTGAAAGTCTTTTGAGAACTCGACATACTACATTAAAGGCAGTGAAAGAAATATCAGATCCATATAGTACCGTGAGCCAGCAGATGCCAGCTGTCGACGTGTCATCATCACCTAGGGGCGGGACTGTGAAACCACAACAAGCACGAGCGTCAGGCACACCAAGTGAAGCATCTTCCAGCAGTGAGACAACCACATTACACCGCTTTTTTCCAGTTTCGTATAAAAAATCAACTTCTTCAGAACAGCAGCTCAAACAAAAGCCGAGAAAAACTTTGCCAATGGTGAGGGACAATGAAGATGCACAAGAAGAACAAGACATGTCAATCACTGATGACGACATCATCTGCATCACTGCTTCAGAGGGCATTCCTATCTGGACAGCAAAAACATTTGATTTTCCACATTAAGCATCATCATTTTTGTTATCTAAGGACTTTATGAAGCAGTTTTTCCAGCAATTCAGTGAAGCAGCCTCAGAATTCCAACAGTATCCAATGTCTTCTTTCTCTTGAATTTTTTTCTGAGGAAAGGTGTTGCAGAGAAATCGGGTGACACCCAGCAATCCCTGGTTCCTGTTCCTCAAGAAAAGGAAAAGGAAACAAAACAGGATGAGGTAAAGCCTCAAAAACAGGTAGATCCTGGAAAGGATGAAGCAGCAGTGAAGCTGCAAACACAGCAATCAGTCCGAGTGTTGGACGAGACACAGGTTCCTGGTGCATGGGTATTTCGTGCAACAGATTGGACTGAAATAAGAAAGCATGCGTTGAAAGGGGAGACGCTTCAGATGGGTTCAAGAAGTGTGGCAATGTCGGTGACTTATGATGCACAGGATGCAAACCCAAGATGGGATCGATTGGATCATGAAGTCGTCAAAGATCTGATGAAAGCCATTCGTGATAATGGATTGGAGTCTCCGTACTTCAAACAACTTTTAAAAGGGACATTTAATATATATGATTTAACATCATTTGACCTCAAATCCCTTGCTTCAATGATCCTCACCGACTCGCAGTTCATCCTCTGGGAAGCAAAATGGAGAAGAGCTCTTAATGAGCTCAGGGACAAATATCAGGGAGGAGCGAATGCAGGCTTCACCGTTGCACAATTGGCCGGTGATCCACCACTTGACAATCCAGCTCATCAAGCCAGACTTTTTCCTCGAGAAGTGTTGACAGACATCAAGAATGCAGCCAGAAAGGCAATGGTGCAAATTCCACCAACAGGAGTTACAGAAAGTAGTTTCACAGATATAAAGCAAGGTCCTTCAGAATCTTTCACCTCATTTGTCGATCATCTCACACAAGCAGTGGACAGGCAAGTCACTGATGAGGGGGTGAAATCACATTTGATTCAGTATCTTGCATTTGCAAATGCCAATCCAGAATGCAAACGTGTTATCAGTGCGATGCCTGGCCAACCCTCTTTGGCAGAAATTCTGGAGGCCTGCAGCAAGATGGGGACACCACAGCATATTGCAACGATTTTAGGAGATCAGGTGGAAAAGGCTGTCAAAGATGCATTCGCCAATTTTCAACAAAGACAATGCTACAAGTGTGGCAAACAGGGGCACTTCCAGAAAGACTGTCCAGAACTTGCAGAGATTGCAAGCTCACTGGATGCTTGTCCAAGGTGTGGAATTCATGCTTGTTGTGCATGAGAACATTGTTGTAATGCAGAAAATATAAGTACTTTGTTTCTCACATCAGGGTACATGCATCTCTCCTAGGATTTTTAGTAGAAGGTAATGCACATGCAGACAAATTGACCATGCCTATTTCAAGGACTTTACCAAACATTTTTGAACAGGCAAAATTGAGTCACGCATTCTTCCATCAGAATGCTCAAGCACTAATGGAAACTTTTCACATTTCCAAAAGTCAGGCAAAGGAAATCATTAGTGCTTGCCCAGATTGTCAGCTTGTACAGCCTCCTGCTTCCATGGGAGCAATCAATCCAAGAGGATTGCACAGTCTGCAGTTACGGCAAACAGATGTCACAAAATATCCATCTTTTGGGAAACTCAAAATGTTCATGATTCAGTTGACACATTTTCAGGTGCAGTCTTCGCATCATTGCACACAGGTGAGACAGCACAACACGCTTGTCGACATTTCTTGCAGGCATTTGCATCATTGGGCGTGCTGCAAGAAATCAAAACAGATGACCAACTTACATAGGGAAAGTACTTGACAAATTCCTGAAGAGGTGGGGTGTCCATCATACCTTTGGTATCCCGCACTCTCCAACAGGTCAAGCAATCATTGAAAGGACACATCACACATTGAAATCCTTTCTGGGCAGACAAAAAAGAGGAGAAGCAGACACAACACCATACATGCGCTTGAATAAAGCCTTGTATGTGTTGAATTTTCTAAATGTCTCTTTTGCAGAGCCAACTCCACCAATTATCAAACATTTTTCAAACAGCACAAGAGCGAAGCTGAAGGAAAAATCCTTTGGTTTTGGTCAGAAACCCAGAAACAGGACAGATTGAAGGGCCATTCAAATTAATAACTTGGGGCAAGGGATATGCTTGTATCTCCACAGGGAATTGAAGTGAGCAATGGCAAGGCATGTGAAACCATACAGAGTCCAGACACAAGCAGGCGCGGACCCCAAGACTGGAGGAAGAGATGTGGACATACAGACGTGAGCCGCTATCAAGACAGCATACATCCCTTCGTTCTGTGTGCAAAAAAGACTCTGGGACTTGGATTTTCTTTGGGGTTTGGGTTTTCTTTGGAATTTGGGTGGTGTTGCATTTTTAGGGATTCCCATGGGAAAAAGGCCATTGAACATGAAAGAACTATACTTGTGCCTCATTCTCTCCTCGGTTGCCTTGAACAATGTGGCAGTTTTGCCCGTGGCCCAACCCAAAGAGAATGTTTGGTAACTCTAGCCAATGCATCAGATTTGGACACCATCTGCTTGACACACTCAAAGCCAGGGAAACCCTTCTCAAAATGTTTAGTGGGTCTGCCAGTGAGCGAATGGCCAATTCCAGAGCCAGATCCCTCCAGTTCTGTTGTTCGCCATGTAGTATTGGTAGATTTACCTTACTGGCACCAAATACCCAAATTGTACACTGTAGAAAGGGAAAGGCAAAATGAACCACTCATTATTTTGAAGCAGATTGTAAAGACAAGATCAACTCTTGGAGTCAAAGTAAAAGGATAGCAGCTTCTCTCACTTTCTTTGGGTAGCTGCTGCAACAGCACTAGGCCAGTTAGACCACCTTGGGTGTCTACTAAGCAAGAAAGCAAGTGCTACCTCTATAGCATTTAGTGGCCTACTTTCTGATGTCAAGACCATCTAACACACACCTTGGAAAACAGGGAAATGATAGATTTTTTACTTCAAGTGCATGGGAGCAGCTGCAAAGACTTCATGGGGGTGTGCTGCATGAATGTTCCTAGCCACAGCGAGTCCATCCATAGGAGTATCCAGGTGCTGCAAGAAGGAGTTAAGAAGCTCCAGGTGGAAGACAAAGACTAGTTCCAAGAACTTTTCAAGGGTTAGGACTTAAAGGATGGACTGCTTTTGTACTGAAAAATGTCTTGTGGGTTCTGTTGGTAGTTTTAATTATTCTGTGTCTTTTTAGCTGTTTAAAACATTGTATGCTAAAATGTCTGGGAAAAGCCTTCTTATTTAATAAAGAAAGGGGAGGTGTGGAGGTCAGTGCACCTCCTAAACCAGAATACAGGATGCTACCTTGGAGGGATGTTCCCTAGATCCAACAAGTCCATTCAGGTCAGGGTAAGGAAAAGAAGCCTCCTCACAGATATTTTTGGCTATTACGCAAATGTACCCCAGTTCTAGTTCTCCAGTTGGCCCAATGGCCCATTGGCCTCCCCACCTCTTTTCTCCCTTATATGTTGCTTCCCCAGAATGTTCTCCCTTCTTCGAGATGCAGCTGGTCCATGTTCGGTGCAATCCTCTGCCCACATTCCACCCCTGTTTCTCCATTGTGTCTCCTTACTTCTTACCCTGCCTCTGCACTGGAGAGGCCATTAAGCCAGACAATTATGCAACCACTCTCCCCTGGAGAGACAGCAGCCCTTAGGCTCAAGCTTGCTGCAATCCCCCTAGGGGAAAAACCGTGGTAGATAGCTCTCTTTGTCATGGTGAGCAAATGCATTACCCACAACAGTCTTTCCGGCAACTATGTAAATATTTTGTACCCCATTGGCCCCTCCCCTTTGCTCCTCCCCTGAATCCCCAGTTGGATTGGCCCTGAGGTTTTACCCCATCTCCTGCTATCCCTATATAAAGCGTTTTCCTCTCACTCTCCAGTTCTTCCTCCCTGGACCCTTCGTCCCTGGACCCCTCCGAGGAAGAAGTTGAATATAGGCTCCCAAGGAATCTCCAAATGAGGGCTCCATCCCCTTCTTCCACGTTGGTCTGGGAAGATCGCTGTTTACAGCTGAGCTGAAATCACTCAGCATCAGTGGGCATGCCTGTGCCACCAGGAGTTCTTTTCATGATGCTTCCCTGGGAAGGTCACAGTACTCCAACTACCCTGCCCACTGTGACAACTGGCACCCAATGTGAGGCATGACTCAGATCCCCTCAAGAAGTGTCTCCAGCTATCCTGTGTAGCTGGACAAAAGCCACTCTTGGTGCAACCACTTCCCCAAGGAGACCCCTTTGCATTCTACCAAATGCTATTCACAGGGCATCAGCTGGGACCTCTGAAGACAGCAGAGAGAGATCAGTCATCAGGTGACCACCCTGTTGACCCAGTGGGCTTTGTATTACCCAAAAAAAAAGTGTGAGTGGACTGGAAATTTATATTTGGGGTCTTTATTTTGTTTTCTTCCTTTTACCACTGGGCGTGGGAGTGGAGTGCTCAAGATGAGAAATAATCTCAGCTGTCCAATGTTGAGCTCTCCTGAGAGGGGTGTGTACCTCCAAGTTGTTGGAGCCCTTGTTCAACAACAATATCATCAGTATCAATATTATTTTAGCATGTTAAAGATAACTTGTTTTGCAGAAATTTAGGTTTTCAAAAGGGGAGCTCAAGTGATTTGTACACTAGACTTCTAAGTTTTTCCCAGATGTGAACCCCGATTCTGTTCTTCCATGTTCTTTCTGGGATGATGTTGGGAGAAAATTGAATGTAGTTCAGATGAGCGGGGATCTTTCCGTTGCCAAGTTCTTTCCTTTGTTCCATATTATCATTTCTTAGTTGAAAAAATGGGAAACAGTTTGGGGAAAGATTCTGGGAACGTTTTGGCTACCCAGTTAAAAAGCCCTTCCCTCTTTTCTCCCTGTGTTCCTAAGTCCTCTTCCTCTCCTGAGAGCAGGTCTTAGAGGCAGGTTTTCCTACGATTCTGCAAAGGACTGCAACTGACTCCCCAACACTTCCTGATCTCCCCTCTGCCCTTGTCAGGGCAGCACTTGCCATCCTGCTTTTGATCTTCCCCTCAACTTCTTCCGCATGCCAAATTTTCCAGTTTCACACTTGGTTGCTTCTATCCTGCAAAATAGCACCGGCAACATGGTCAGCCTCGCATTTTGGTTTCTCCTCTTCCAGGTTTTGCCACTCTTGCATCCCAAAAGGGCCATCTTTCTGCTTCTCCACTCTTCCCCGTGCCTGTGCCCTCCACTGTGTCTGGTTTTCCCCTTCCCTCCCTTTTAGGGAAATTGGGAAGGGCTAGCCAGGAGGATTACAATAGTGCTCTCCACAGGCCAACAAGATATTTATAATTTTTTAAAATCTATTTTAATTTTTTATGGGAAGGAATTTGTGAAAGGGCATTTAACAAAAATTATTAAACTGCTTCATGATATTTATCTGGGGTTTACCTGAGAATTTTTTGACTTGTGTTATTGGGATCTTCTAAGTGAGAGAGTGAAGATAACAGCACCCCATTTGATGCCAACCTATAATACTATTTGTGAGGTTCTTTACTATCAGAAGCAGTGTAGAAATTTGTTGTAATCAGTACCCTCTCCCATAAACTTGTCCTCAGCTTCTGGGAAGCCTCCCTTACCCTCTGTCCCTCTGACATTCCCTAACTCTTTCCAGTTTCCAGATCAGGATGGCATTGGTTGTGACATCCTGGACCCCCCTTTTCAAGATGGTGATGGCCACACTATTTTGAGCCAATGTTCCTGAATCTATCCTTCTTTTCCTGTCCACGACTCTGCCTCTGGTTCCACCCCTTCTGCTGAATGGAGGAGTTTGGAGAGAGGCAGAACAGGAAGCTCCCTTCTGGAAACCACCATTTTGTGTGTTCCCCCCACAGTGGTGGCTCCCGCGCTCCCTTCCCTATACATACCTATACCCCTTTCCTCTCCTTCCCCAGCCCCACTCATTGCCCCGAAGGCCTGCAGCTGCCACCAATGTCAGCCCCTGATGCCACTCTGCGTTGGTGGTATCGGGGAACCGAGGGGGCCTGCAAAGTCAGAAGATTGTGAGGCACGAGGTGCAGAATCCCTAACTCTGTCAGCTCTTCCTTTCTTGAAAGTACTGGCTAGTATATCTCCATTGTGACCAGTGGTCTCCAATGACAATCATGGACATTCATAAGATGACTATGTTCCATCCAAAGCTTTTGAATGCAGAAAGACATAAAAGAAGAACATTTGTTGTGGTGATGAAGGATTGACAGGAAGAGTTGCACAAGTTATGTAGTTTCTGATTACCTTTTTAACTTATAAAATTAGTAAAGTTCTTCTGGTTGTGTTGAAATTGTCTCTAATTGCAGTAATTTTCAATATAGATATATTTAAAATATTTTAAATTGAAGTTCATCAATAGCTCTCATTTCACTTCATGTGTTCCCTTCAAGGTTTAAATTCCCAAACTAGTTGATTTTAACCAAAGAATTTTTTTTAGATCAAAGGATGGGCGTAATTCTACAAAGTCAGCCAAGACTAAATTTAGTAAAGAAATCTGATGAGGAACTAATGAAGAAAGTAGGTAAGATTAGTTCAGCATTTTATGCATTTACCTTGAGAAAACTTAAACCACCTGAAGTGCTTTGTATTAATGAGAATTGGCAGTTAGTTCATTTTGGTCCCTTCCACCATCATTATGATACAGATACGTACCATCAGGACGTACATATGTACATCACCATACATACAATTCTATTTTCAAGATAATAACAAAACAATATATTGATGGTCGAAATGAATTTCATATCACATTAAAGAATGTTTGTATAGTATTCTACTTTAAAAGAACCAACCTTAACCTAATTTGAATTAACAGTGTTAACCCCAAGTCTTCATGGTGTGGTCTTTACCTTCTAACAAGGTTCAAGGTGCATTTATCAGTTTTGTTATAACCAAGATTGGCTCAGGCTATTAATATCTACAGCAATTAATAGTGTTCATATTAAGTTTTTTAAGATATTAAGTGCCTTCTTCTCATTATTATATCTTTACTGGTCAGTAATAACCAAGGTTTCATTTAGTATCAATATTATTTTAGCACACTAATGTTAACTTTTGTAAAGTATTAATGTCTCTTTTAATTTTCCTTGCATTTTAAGTATGTTAACACATGCACATGTAAACAGGTTTTTTGTTGAAGTTACAAAATTAATGTGATACAAATAGTCCTAATTCCTGGTATTCATTTTAACGAATTTAAAGAAGCACATTTTCTATTATACACTCCTTATACTCTGTTTATTACTCTCTCTGCAAAGGGCCCCGCAGAAGGGCAATATTCACAGTGCGTATAATGAGAAGTGTTTTTTGAAAGATTTACTCTACTATAATTATTTTTCGACTCCACAAATAATAAGGTTGATTTCAGAGGCTTGTTGCAAATTGTAAGTTTTATCTTCAGGTCTTTAACAATATTGTGTTTTCCTTTAGTACCCAACATATTGTCACAGTTTTCATTAATAGAAAGATGGCATAAAGTTTTATGGGAACAAAGAGCCAAGTAGAAAGATGGTCTGTGTAAGGCATTTGTGAGAGTTAAGACAAAAATAAGTGGTTTACTAAGAATAAAGGGTTTTAATTTGAAAGCAAAGAAAATGAAAGAAAAGGCTTCCGTTAAAAATTATATTAATTGTTATATTTACTCCTTGTGTATGTTGAAATTAATCCCTTGTGTGTATTCCATTTACATTTGTCTATAGAATTTTTTCGCTATATTTTATGCAAGTCTTGAAACCATCTAATCTGTAATATGAGTTCTGTATTACAGAAAAAAGGGAGTTGTAGAACATCAGGTTGAAGAAGGCGGGGTGAATTGGCCTAGGTCGGAGACAGAGCAAGTTAAAGCTCTTGTGACAGACAGTAGCGAGATTGTGCCTATGAACAGTCACATCAGTGTAGCCTGGGCAATGTGAAGATACACAGACTACGATCATCAAGAGTGTCAAAAAGACCATAGAGGAAAGGAAAATTTATCAAACAGACTCTTTCAAGATAAAAACCTTTCCTTTGGGACTGCTTGTTTGTGGTATTTCTTTAAATCTCATAGTCATGGGTTCGAGCCCCATGTTGGGCGCCAGATGTTGTATTACTTTATGAGACTAGATGACTGCCAATGGCAAAAGGAAAGAGTCTGCTCTCTATCACTGGGTGGGATATAACAGCTTTATTCTCAAGTTCTGCCCTGCTTCGCTGGAGCCCTTCCCAGCGGCTCACCGGTGCCAGAGAGATGAGGCCCCAGCCATGCGGGGGCTTTTTCCCCAGGGGGCAGGGCCCAGAGGCAGGGACACGACACTACCCAATCAGGGAGAAGTGGGAGTGGAAGAGAGTTGGGTTACAGCTGAGTGAGGACAAACCACGTGATACAGATTACAAATCCGATGAAACGAAATATAAACCTAATTAATGCATTACAACACTTGTTGTCACAAGTTCACTTGAACTTACAAGTTTTTTAATTGTTGTTGTCAAGTTAATAATGTTCCACTGTTTGTAATTGTGTTCCTAAACTTAATATAAATCTTCTCTTAATCCTTCTTAATTTAACTTGATTTGTTCAGTCATTCTTAAATCCAGGATAATTCATGGTTTGCAATTTTATTTCATCGGACCATTTATATTTTATAATAAGCTCCTTCTAAGAAGCTGATTATTCTTTAATGTCTTAGTTTGTAACTGTATATATAGTTAACTTTATCATATTTCCTGAACTCTCCCTCTTTCCTTTCTAAACAGTAAAGGCGGAGATGTAGCAGTGTATTTTTATTGTATTTATAATTGTTTTATGTATTTTTAACTGCCTTTTAATTTTAATAGTTTGTTCTGTACAATCCCCACCCCACTCCTTGTATTAATGGTATAAACCATTTTATCCCTTTACATAGTTGTCAATCTTCCCTTAGACCTACCCTTTGTTCCAGAATGGTCTCTGTCAGTCTCACTGTATGCCAGTCCCTCAAGTCTGGAAAACTGTTCTCCTCCCTCATGTCCTTCCCATTGGTTCTGACATTGTCAGCCCACCTTATGCTCCTCCCTAGTTCTCTCCTTATTGGATCCCCAACCCTAAGCCCCACCCTCACCCAGCTGCCTAAAACCTACTGTCCTGCCTTTGTTAAGCATCCTCACCCTTTGCCTCATATTTGAGTAAGGTTGTGCTTTGTGTTTCATTAATAAATTCAATCCTCATACTGGCAAGTGAGGCCCATCTCATTCACTACACCGACCAACAAGTGACTGCTCAAGGATCTCAGGGCCCTGGGGGAGTGTTACCCCTGTAACATGCAAGCGGAGAATGTGCCGTGACAATGAACCACTTGAACCCCAGGAATTAGAAATACTGGAGTCAGTAAAAATGGATTTCTGTATAAAATTTCACTACATTGAGAGAGAAAGAGTAGTCAGAGAACATGTATTAGATGTACAAAAATTGAGAGGTGAGACAATTTCCTTCATGGATGTTTCCCCTTCTCAAAAAAAAAAAAAAAAAAAAAAAGTTTATGGTGCAGTCTCACCTCATGCATAGTCTCTTCGTCCAGTAACTTTCCCCTTTATTTACCATCGGGAACCTTGCTTATTTGTGGTGACAGCATGGCCCGCCATTCTGTCAAAAATCAAGGGTGGGCCAGGCAGTTTGGGAAGAACTACCTTACTAACACCCAATGTTTCAATACTAATTGATAATAAAAAACATCAATTGGTTCGAACCAAACAATTTGCCCTTCAATTTAAAGAAGATTGCAATGATGAAATCAATTTTTGGAGTAAAGGAAAAAGAATTTTCATAGTATTGTTATTTCCATGGGGAGGTATTGTCCAAAGTTTAAAAATGTTAGATAGACTTGGGCGTTGGCTAAGTAAGCATTCAAATGCAACTTCCCTTGCATTAAGTAGTCTGTTAACTGATGTTGATTCTATTAGGCATGCCACACTTCAAAACGGAATACCAATCAATTTCCTACTGCTAGCTCAAGGCCATAGCTGCAAATATTTTGACAGCATGTGCTGTTTTAACTTCTCCAACCATAGTGAGTCTATTCATCACAGCATCCAAATCTTAAAAAAGGGAGTCACAAGCCTTCAGAAAGAAGATGAAAAAGAGTTGTTCAATGAGCTTTTTAAGGATTGGAATCTATCCTCTTATGCATCCTCCTTAGCTAAAACTGGACTTTTGGCTTTTCTAGTAGTTATAGTAGTTGTTTCCTCTTGTATGTTTTAACTCATAGTTAAAACCTTATAACAGTGTTCTCTCTAGAAAAATAAAAAGAGGGGGAGATGTAGAGGTGATTTCCCTGGAAGGGAAGAAAACCCTGGATTATTGCTGTGGGAGACCCCTTTCTAAGCATGCAAATCACTGCCAGAAAGCTCTTAGCTCTTTGTACTGTTAAAAGTTACTATTTGGTGCAGAAAATTTAACATTCCTAATCATTCTCCCCTATTGAATCTTTCCCTCAGACTCTGCCTTAATCCCTCCCATAACCAAAATGTACAAGTACCATTGCCTCATTGCCTAGCCTTGGATCCTGCTTTTTGGTCCCTTGTTGCCAGCTTCTTCCAAAAAATTTTTTTTTTTTTTTTTTTTTTTTTTTTTGCATAGCGTACACCTTCCTATTTATTACTTTTGTAATATTAAAGTACCTTTTCAAGACAACTGGATCAAGGCTGCCTGTCTACCAAATTGCTGTCAGGGCAGAGTCCTAAAGAAACCCAAAGGGTCTGATCGCCCAGGATTGGACCCCTTTGGGATTTCACCTTCATAGAATTAATTGACAGACTCAAAATTGCTCTTGAAAGACAGATTGAAAGTAATGAAGCAAGAAAAAAGGTATTAGTAAAAATGACAATGGCAAATGCCAACACGCAATCTGTGGTAGTGTGCTAATTTGTTAATTCAACTTCCCTAAATTGTTCCAGATCTTTTGGATTTCCCCCCTCCCCTCACTAGGTACCCTCCTGTCCTAAACCATGCCCAGTCAATGTCAGTCCTACCCTTGACCCTGCCCTTGTTCCAGATCCTTCCTTTAGTCACACACACTGAGTTGTCTGTCTACCCTAGACCTGCCCTTCCCTCCTCCTACAGGCATGTCATTCCTTCCCTAGCCCTTTCCACTCTTCTGGATTGTTCCATATCAGTCTCTCAGTCTTCAAGGCCCTAGTGGCTGGTTTAGACTACCCCCTCCCCTTTTGCCCTTTCATTTATGTATTGTACCCCCCGTCTTTTGTTCCTCCCCTGTGTGACCTTTATTGGTTGATGTTCGGTATCCACCCCTTGCTCACCCCCCACGTAAAACCCCTTGTCTCCCTTTGTTCTCTGGCTCTTGTCCCTGCTCTCCCATCCAGGAATAAACTGTTCTTGGGTACAGCATATAAGAGTCCCTCCTTTCTTCTTCACAGTAGCTCCTCAACACAAGGTATCATCCGGCCTCACAGCAAAGAGCAGTCACAGCCCCCTGCTCTGCACTGCTACCCAAGCCACAGAGGGCTTGGGGGACAGCTCCCTATTTTGGTACAGCTAGTGCAGATGTCTGGGCTAGCAGAAAGGGCTCTTATAGAAGCTGCAGGTCGTGTCACCAATCAAAGGCAATTTTGAGGAGTCTGCCACGTAGTAGCAGTGAAGCACAAAGATGTTTTAATTGTGGGCATGTTGGGCATTTTCTTAAAGATTTCCCTGAAAGACTTTCTCTAGAGAACAACTGCAGTGACCATCAATGGCTCAGAAGTGAACCTCGCCACCAAAAGTGGTTGGGAAACTTCCAGGAGACCACGGGGCGGCCTCATACTACATCACCAAATCGGAAGCCACACTGCTCCTCCCTTCCCACTCTGGTGTAACCTTTACATTGTAACCATTTAGATGGTCTGCTCCAGCCTGTTGGATTTTATTCCAAGTTTGTCCTCCCTCTCCAAATTGTCTATCACTCCCCAAAACTGCCTTTTGTCCTCCCTAATCCCTGCCCTTTGTTCTAGAAAGCTCCCTGTCAGTCCTTGTGGTCCCAACCCCCTGCCTAAACTCCTCCTTGGAATTCCCCTATTCCAAGAGGCCCCATTGGCCCATGTGACCCTTTCCCCTCTCATTGTCTTTCCTACTGGTTGTTTTATTGTGAGCCCCTCCCTAAACTCCTCCCTCATCCAATCCCTATTGCTTGAAGAATTGTACCCTCCCCTTGTACCTCTCCCATTTAAAAGACTGCACACAGTGCTCTTCTTGGTTCTTTGTTCCTGACCCTCTCTGGGGAATAAATTACTTTGAGAACCACACTAAGGATCCCTTCCTGTTGTTTGTCCCAATCCTTGACTCTACACTATCAAGGGCCATAGAGGGCAGAACCATCCCTGCTCTACACTGCCACTCAGACCAGTTGCGGTTTGGGGGTGCCCACTCTTGGCACGGGTCAGAGTGAGGGGCTAGCTGGGGGTTCTCTGGTCACTCTCATTGTGTCATCCTACCATCTCAGAGGAGAAGGAGAAGAGTAGACCCCTCAACATCAAAAGACCCCTTCTTCAACACCTCCAACTCAACATATGCCAAGGTTCAGGTTCTGCTACCAGTGACCTGCCGGCAACTGGTAGCAGACCTAGTAATTAGATTTCACCAAGGAATGGGTTTTTAAGGTGCCAGCTGGGAGGTTTGGGCCATGGGATGGACCCTGGGACATTTTAATAATTGGGGACCTTATACATAGTCTGAGCTAAATCTTTTGAGGTCCAGACCATCAACCGAGGGGGACAAGATTTTCATCTCCATTCTCTGCAGTGACCTACCATACTTTCTAGCATCAGGGACACCTACCGCACAAGGATTTTTATTACCTAAGGAATATCCAAAACACAACTCCCTTAAACTCCTCAGCCCTGTGGGTAGAGATTATGGGAACAAGAAAACCTATTGTCAAATGTAGTTTATTTTCAAAAGGAGAGAAAATTAATCATTTGGGAATGCTGGACACTGGGGCAGACATTACCATCGCGGCCCGCTCTGGGTGGCCATCAGACTGGGAACTTGAACCAATGGCAGGGTTGATTTTGGGAATCGGAGGGACTGACTCTGTGGTGGCCCTTAGCCATCCACCAATGGTACTGCTCTCCCATGGAGGGTTTGCAGCCTTTAGGCTGTTTTGGGTGGGATAGCTCCACTGGGGGAATCTCCTTAGGAGACTGCCTTTTCAGTTAGGGTGACCAAAGGGTTTCACCCCCATGTGGTGGCCCCTAGGTCAACCACAGAGGAGATGGCCCTCCCATTAAGGAGGTGATTAAGGTCTGTGAACCCTTTTCAAGCTGTTGTGTTCTCCCCCTGAGAAGTCTCCCTGGGAGACTTCTCTTTTGCTTGTGGTGAGCACAGTTGAACAGGCCCATGAGCCCTTGTTACACGATGTTAATCTTTTATACCCCATTGGCTATACCTTTAGTTCCTTCTATTCCCCCTCTCAACTGTTGCATTTTGGATCCCTTCCCTGAATGGCCTTTGTTGCGGACTGCCCAGCAATCCCTGAGGTGCTGCGACACTTCTCAGACAGAGATGTCTTTATAAAGATGCCTTGACCTATCTGGGGAACAGACACATCTGGGGTGTTGGTGATTAAAGCTCTTTTAGAGTTGCTGCCTGAGTGGAGAGGTGGTGAAGCTGCTGAGGGCAACGCAGGAATGGAGAAGAGACAGGCCTTCTTCTCTTCTAGATTCTTTTTTATTGGCCAGCAACTGTCAGCAAAGAGACCCCAAGGTCTGAAGGGAACGGGATTATTTAGGAGTAAAGAAGGGTGGGGTTTTACAACTTGGATCAATGGGGAATGGGATTGGGCAAAGGGCCAAACAGAGGAAGGGTCCAAAACTAAACAATCCGGAGGAGGGAAACTGTGAACTGCGTATGCAGCAAATAGGAGAACAGGGATTAACGTACAACACTGAGACTAACCCCTACAAGGCTACATGGCAGCTTGCTTGCTGCTGGCTCTCCACCAGATGAGGGTGAGCTCATCTGTGGATGGCCTAGGAGCCACCACAGGCCTTTCCTAAATTCTCTTCCCTATTGGTCCGCATTCATAACCCCACCCCCTTAGCCCTCTATATAATCCTGCTCCCCTGAGCCCTGGGATTCTTCTGCCCTTGGATCCTGTTGAATAAAGAAGCAACATGAGGACCAGAAGATTCCATCTCACCTCTTCACTCCTGCATCACCTGAAGTTGCCAGTTTCACTCTGCTGCTCAGGCAGCTCACAAAAGAGCTAATCACTATCACCCTGAGTGTGCCTGTGCTCCTGCTCGGACCAGTGCCTTTCTATAGGCGCTTTGGTCAGAGAAGGTCACGACACCTCCAAAACAGCTGGCAGGCTGCAACACCCCCATGGAGCTTTGCAGCACTATGTTAATTTGTTACTGGTTACTGGTTGCTGGTACTGGTAGGGAAAATTTGTGAGAGAACCCCTGAATGGCGCCAACCCTGAATGGGAAGCCAACCCAAATGACGCCTCTTCCCCATCAGTCTGGAAAAAGACCTTCCCTGAAGAAAAGTGGAAAAAAACCCTATTTATTTAACAAAGTGTCCACAAGCATAAAGAATTAATAATATGAAACAATAAAACCTCTTCTTGCTCTTTAGTGGGATGGGAAATTCAGAAAGTCTTTGCTGTGAGAAGCTCAGCTCACTCAGTCTTGTATCAGTTCTCTGGTGCTGGAAAAATGCCGTCCTGGGCCCCAGGGAGGCTCAGGTGAAAGATCTGTGTATCTCTCTGGGTTTTTCAGTCCAGGACATATTTAAGTAGTCCTGAGAAAAAGGAAAACAGTCCAGAGAGATTCTCTGCCTCAGCTAGCTAAAACTAAGAACAAAGCAGGTCTCTGTGCCGCTGCTTATCCATGCCTCAGACAAGCATAGTCCAGGAGCAGGAATGCAAAGGAATGCTGTTTTTGAAGCAAACTCTGTGCATCTTTCTCCCGCTTCACTCTCGAAACTAGTCACACAGAAGTGATTCTCTCTTTCTCTCCAGGATCCTGCTTCATGAGTCTCTGTTTCATGTTCCTCAAGGCTGCTCTTCCATGATGAACCTCCCTTTATGTGGCTAGTCTCTCCCTCGGAGCCCTGGATCCATTTTTGCCTTGGCTAGTTTGAGAGACAAACTAGAGTTGGAAGGATTTTTCCTCAGGGCCCTAAAGATCCCAAGAGCTGCTGTGAATCTTTTCCTTTAGAGAGAGATCAGGTTTCTATCGTTGGCAAAGAAGGGTCTACACTTGATCCAGGGGAAATCAGGGCTTTATTCAGTCTTTCTCCTGTGGTCCTGCCCCTGCCTGGGTCAGGAGCCCAGTCCCTGTCCCCAAACCAAGAGGAAGTTTCCACATGCTTTTCTGGCTTATATCGAGGGGAAGGGGCTAAAGGTAGGGACAAGACACTACACAATCAGGGATAAGGTGGGAGTGGAACAGAGTTGGATTACATTCCAGCGTGGGAGAATGGGAGAGGGAAAGAGGCAGGGACAAATCTCAGGATGATACATTTTCCAGGGGAACAGGAGAGTACAGAAGAAATCATTACAAAACCCCATATAAAATTGAAATAGAATATAAGCCCAAATAATGCACAATAATACCCTTACCAGCTAACCCCTCTTTTATCTCACTTATCCTTATTGAATATAGCTGTTACTCATCAGGGGCAAGGCTGTATTGGTTAATTAACACAGGGATTACTTAGTCTTAAGGGTAGAGACCTTAACATACAGCACAAACAGAACAGACAACTGGGGATAAAAGCAT